>JAWNOX010000053.1:6530000-6942500 GCA_035045555.1 Drosophila fulvimacula | reverse complement strand
TAGCATGTCGCGAATGGCTGCGGCACCTGCGTGCTAAATGAGCGTTCGTCTTGAGTTGAATTGAGTCGAGTCGAGTTGAGTTGCGTTGCGTTGCGTTGCGTTGAGCAACTCACGCGTTCCACTTTGCTACGCAATGGCTACTGTTTGGGGAGGTGGCGAGGTCATTGCACTGCGAATCGACAGTGGCCGTCACCATTGTCCGAGGTCCGCGGTTACGTGTTGCGTGTTTTGTTTTTAATTGGCAAAACAAACGTAATTAAAGCATTCAGCAGCCCAGATTGAATAATGAGTAATCACCGGAGGAGGTGCAGGCAATGGGCAAGGGGCAAGAGGCAAGAGGCAAGAGGCACGAAGCATACAGGCAAAGAGGCAAATAGGCAACAGGCAAAAGACAACCAGCAAACAGGGAATTGGTTACAGTCGACCAGTGAACTGGCAATTAGTGGCACTAGCTGTGTGGGGCTGCCGAGTGAGTCGTGTGAGTCGAGTGAGCCGTGTGAGCCGTGTGAGCCGAGTGACCCCTGGCCGCAAGTAACTGGTAACTGAATCCTTGATGCACACACATAACAAAGAAGCCAGTACGCTTCAGCTGGGCGTACGTCACTGATACACTTATAATTCTGTGGCGAGTTCGTTAGCAGCTCAGAGGCAACATCAGCCAGTGGGGCGTCAGCAGTTGCTGGGCAGCTGCTCAGTTTGTGGTCTGATAGTTACGGCTGCGATGTTATGATGTTAGCTTGCAAATTACCACATGTGTCTCAAGATATTAACGCATTTAATGCCTAACTGCATCTGTCCAAAAACTAATCAAGATGTCACACAGCTTAGGTCCAATGACGAATTGAATCGCGTTGAATTGTAGAAAATTACAAGTCACAAGCAGCTCAACACTGGCCAACAGCATTTGGTTAACAATAAACTCAAAATTAGCTCGAATTAAATTTTTAATATTTTTAAATTAAACTTTTTTTTAATATACAATATATTTTTTATTTTTATATATATATTTTTTTTTTAAGTACAAAATTAAATATGCATCAGACTACTTCGAATCATTTTCCATTTTATAAAAAGCTGGAAAAATTATTATACAAAAAACATTTTTTTAATGTAAAGATTGTTTTGAAAATGCAATTTTTTCATTTTAATTTAGTGAAATGTATCCAATTTTTACATGATTAAATTTTATTTTAAAGGTATTAATTTAAAAATGTAAAAAATAAAAATAAAATGAAAAACATTATTTTTTTTTAATTATAATACAGATATACAGATAATACTAAATATGAAATGCATTAAATTTATTCATTTTTATAAAATTCGACATTTATCCAAATTATATAAATATTATAATAATAAATAAAAATAAATTTAAAAATTAATTTTTAATAAATTAAAAATATATATATTTTATTTTATAATAATAATAATAATATATAGAAACTATTGAATATTAAATACATATTTAATGCATCTTTATATTATCATATATTAAAGTATCCAATATATAAATATTAATTTTATAATATTAAAGAAATTTAAAAACAATGCTGTGTTATTTTATTTTCTATTCCTTACAATTTAAACTTTAAAGAAATGAAAATCTATTTGCAGTTTGTCAACTTCTTGCCAGCTCTTGACTCTGTTGGGCTGTGTTATTAGACTTGTGCCATTGTCTTTTGTCTCAATAAAATTATGTGTTTAGTCATGCTGCAATTGGGGTACGCCAAATAGGCCATTTGCTTAGCAACATTTTCTCTTTGAAATGACAAATGTGTTGAAATGAAACATTTATTATTTGCATCCAGGTAATATCGGGCTTAAGTGAGGCAGCCGAAATGAGCATCGAAAATTTAATATGAGTTCCCTTTGACAGCTCATGGGCATACAGAGCAGCTACCAAATGAAAACTCATTTTGAATTTTGCATCATTCATTTGGGGCAGTCAGAAGTCGGGCAGTTGGCAGCAATTCAAATTTCTCGGAATTGATTAAAAATTCAAGCCAAAATTCTGCCCAGCCGTTAGCAATTCGCATTTCGCATTTCGCATTTCGCAATTCGCAATTCGCAATACCCGATTCAGAATTCGAAATTTGAAATGGCAAGCAGAGAGACATCTGTTAGAGGCTCTCTGTTTTAATTACTGACCCGCAATTCGACTGTTAATTGAACTGAAATGCAAAGCGGCAGCGACTGGGCCGGATGGCAAATGACTACAGAAATTGAAAAGAATCATCTCGGCGCTAATGAAATGAGCTATCAGAAGTCACCCAAGTGTCGTTTGTTGCTAGGTAGGCCCAGATTGAGGTTGAGGTTGAGGCTGAGGCTGAGGCTGAGGCTGAGACTAAGGCTGAGACTGATGGCAATGCTGATGAACATGAACACATGTTACACCACACACACTATTGATTTCCATGGCAAGTATTGTGTACGGGTTGCTCGCCTGCCTGCCGAACTAATCTGTGTCACTCTCGAAATATTATGGAACATGCTGCGTCAAGGCATTTTTTTCTCTTTTTTTACGTTTCTTTGGCTACGGCAGGGCTCGAAGTGAGCAAGCGAACAAAACGGGTAAACTGACTGAGCCCCAGTGAAGCGGCATAGGAATTGATAGTGGAGGCGCATTCAAGGGAACGGATGATAGGCATTCACACGTACGTAGACAAGGGGCGTGCCCAAAAGACAACAGCAATAATATCAACAATACCAACAGCGAGGGTGGCTTCGTAACTTTCACTGAACAACTCATTACACCCATAGAGAGAGAGAGAGAGAGAGGGAGGGGAAAAACACTTTTTCAATGTCAACGAAGTTCAGGTCTTTGTTACTGCAGACTTGCCTTAGGGGTAAGCATCCCCCTAACTACATCTTACCACCCCCCCCCCCCCCCCCCAAAAAAAAACGCCTCGCACGCACTTCTTGAGCAACCGCCGTGCTGTAAAAATTTTGACCTACTTTCGCTGAGCGCGGGGAAAATAAAAAAAAAATAAAGGGAAAAGCAAAAAGAAAAAAGAAAATGTTGCCACGCTTGGTTTTTGTTTGACTTGTCCAGACATATCGATGGCGTTGTTGGCTTACACAGCCTGCGCCTGGTCCTGGGCCTGGGGCTGTCAGTGCGCCTGCCTGAAATATCAAAGTTAAAGTCGCAACAGTTGCAGACAGCCTCGACTGATTGTGACAAGGTGTCGTACTTAGGAACTAGGACTCGAGCTTGAGCTCGACTCGACTCGACTCGATTCGGTTGGCCAGAGTGAAGCGGGACTGCGCTACCTGACATGTCACGGGCACAAGCAACGTCACAATCAACAAAGCTACTCGGTGCAGTGCACACGGAGCGGAAACGGAAGCTGCAGCCATGTTGCCAATGCTGCCAGTCAGACAGCGTTGAAAAGGACAATATCAGCGAGCAGCTGGCGACTGGCGACGGCGACGGCGACGGCGACAGCGACGGTGACGGCGACTGCCAGCACATAGAAACCGAAATCAAAATGACAATCGTCAAATGTAAAAATGTTGAAATTTCAGTAAATTGCCTGTAGGCGACTGAGACTGAGCTGCGATGACGACTACGTTGCCAATGATGACAACAGCTGATGACAAAAGCTTAATGCACTGACTCTGCCGCAAAACAGGGTGAAGGACACGGCGCGTGCATAACGCAGCGCTTATTGAAATAGTTCTGAAGTGAGCTCGACGACGACAGCATAAGATTTCAGTGCCAGCCCAGTTGAGTGCATGTGTCTAAGTGGGCCTTAGACCCGACGACTATGACTGTGACTGGGACTGTGACTGGGTCTGTGACTCTGACTGTGGCAGTGGCAGTGGCAGTGGCAGTGGCAGTGGCAGTGGCAGTGGCAGTCGCAGTGGCAGTGATGGTGACGGTGGCGGTGCCACCATCGCCATCTTAGTAGCTAGCAATTGTTCAGCTAACAATCTGCCCTAACGAAGGCAGCAACAGCCGCAGCCAAAGCCGCAGCCACAGCAGCAGTTGGGGACCTTTCTCATGGATCTTTAGTGGCAGAAACAGTAGCTGCTGCTCGGGGGCTTGTTTAGCGCCGCTGCCGTTGAGCGCGCTGTGCATGGCATAGATTTTTATCGATTCCTTCCACCCAGCCTCTCTCTGTGCATCTCATAATTACATTCCATCTACTGATGGCCGCAGCCATGCTCCCACATCTTGTCTTATTTAGAATATTTCATACGAATGCAACATGAAATTCCAGCCAGCCAAGGACTGATTAAATTTATGCAATTATTTTCTTCGGCTGCCTTTATCAATATTTAATGTAAATTTTTGGCATATTCATTGTTGCAGTTTCCAGTCGCCGCTATGAGCTCGCACAGGTAAGGCCACGCATTGATTTCACATAAATCTCAGCGTAAATCTCTTTGTCGCATTGCGAACGTCTTTCGATTGAAGAGCTCGGCTCAGTCCGTCATCAGCTAAGACTGTTCTTTCCGCCCCCTCTTATTTTCTATTAGCATTTCAAGATTGCCCAACCTGAGAAGTTAAGCAGCAAAGCTTATAAACACTTGCTTGCTGCAGCTGCTTCATTCCAGCATCCGATACCAGTTTATTTGTCATCATCAACTTCCTTTTAGCCATTGCCTTTGCCATTGCCGTTGCCGCTGCCGCTGCCTTTGCCATTCCCGTGCGGCTCATGTTTTGATTTGGTGCGCAAAGTTCTCTTCGAGCGCAAAACCTGCTTATCACAGTCAATGATATCGTGTGACGCTGCGCTGCAAATTGCTCGACCAGAAATTAAATTCTAACTTTGACTTCGCACAGCGCGTCGCAGCACAGCACTAGCTTTGCCATAGGCGTTGATTATTGCAGCATTTTCCTTTGGCCATGATAATTGCCTTGCTGCACTGCGACCACGTCAAAGCTTTGAAGACGCGAATCGAGTTTCTTCTCAATATATTAAAAAAAATTCATTTTATATTTAGAAAGAGGCAAAGCTAAATCAGAAATACATAATAATATTGCCAACACACAAAGAAAAAGGAAAATCTTTGAACTATTGTAGGTTTGCTTTGCCTGCAGCAGATGCTTTAAAGAGACTTAGCAAACTGGGACCTTAAATTTGTTATATGTATGTATGTATTATATTATTGTATTTTTATTTTATTATTTTATTTTTTTTTTTATTTATTTATTTTTTTTTAATTTTATATTTATGTTATTTATTTTATTTTATTTAAGCTATTTATTTTTCATTTTAAAATAAAAAATGTTTTATATTTGTTTATATTTAAGTAATTAATTATAATTCATATTTTTTTTGGGGTAATATATTTAAAACACAAATACGATTTTTCTAGCTTATTTTTTATTTTTTTAAATTGTATGTATAATTTAAAAGACATTTATAAGTTTTTCATTTAGTTTTTTTTATAAAGTTTAAATATTAATTATATTTCATATATACACATATATACTTATTTTAATAAAAACTGTCTTAAAAAATCTCTTTACAAGATTGAACAAATTCAAAATAAAAATAATAATAAAATTTTTAAGGTTAAATATTACATTATATTATATGGGTAATTTAAAAGATATTTCTTTTTATTTTTTATTTGAATATTAATTATATTTCATATATACACATACGTTTAATTAATTACAAATTATTTTTTTAAATAAAAAAATTTCCATTTTGTAGATTCCAAAAATTAAAAAAATAATAAATATATGAATGTATTTCTAAATTTAAAGAAAATGTAAATGATTATTTATTTACATTGTAATATTTTTAATATGATGAATTTTTTAAAAGTATTATAAATAAATAATATCCAAGTTTTCTAGTTTGTTCATACTTAAATATAAATATAATAAAAAACATGCAAGCTTATTTATTTTTAAATAAATATTATTTTTCAGATATATTTCAATACAAACTATTTCGAAATAAATAAAAGCCTATTATATATATATATATATATATATATATATATATATATATATATATATATATATATATATATATATATATATATATATATATATATATATATATATATATATATATATATATGTTAGTGTAATTTTTATTTATATTGTAATAATTAATATTTTATATAGATATTATTTTTAATTTTTTTTATTTATTACTTTTTTTTAATAAAATATATACTTTTTGATGAACTTGAAGAAAAAAGTTTTAAATGTTATTTGTTCATAAACATATAATACTTTTCATATATACAAACTTGTATTTATTTCATATACAATCGAATACGAATCATGGCTATATTTGAGCTGTTGTAATATGAGGTCAATTTTAATTTAGACAAAGCCTGTAAAACTATCTATTAGTACTAGTGCCACTCTCAAAAATCTGTTTTCATTCTATCCAATTTACAAACTAACTCCCTACTGCTGCCTCCCCATCCTCTGCCAAGGATATTCTGGTTACAGATTCGAGTAGTGTGCTACATAAACTTTCGCATAAATATTATCTCTTTCTTGGTTTCTTGGTTTTAGACAATTTTAATTGTGCGCTCTGCAACCATGAAAAGCAGTTTTGTTTTCGGCTTCAACCCAAATTAAAATATTTTTTTGGTTTCCTGACGAAATGAAAAATGTTCAAAAATAAAATAAAAATCCATAAATTACTTCGAAAATAAAATAAGCAAACTACGAAACAAATTCATATACGTTTCCAAGCAAATTAAGCAATCACTAAAAGCTCTAATTACAAACAAAGCATTTTATTAATAATTTCGTTTTGAGTTTTCTCAGCCATTGCACAGAAGCTTTTCATTTAAAATACATATGAAAAGTTTAAAATAAATTATCATAAATAAATATTAAAATATCTTTGAAACATTTGAAAATAAAGTAAATATAATTATAAATATATATAAGTAAATGAAAATATAAACAAAATAATACTGAATGAATAATAAACAATGACTAGGAGATACCCTGAACCCTTCGATTAGCCGATATTGGAAGCATGCAATGATTATTTTATATATATTGCAAGCAATACATACTCATGCATACGCACTGCTAACTCAGCAGCGACTGCGCTTGGGCTGCAATATGCCTATGATATGGGAAATTAAATGTATAAAGTTTTTTGCAGATAAACTTTCTTAATTAAATTTTTACTGTGTGATTATGGCATTCAAATGTATGTATTTGCCAAAGCACAAGTCTCTAGTATTTTAAATACGGGGCTTGCAAATTGTGGGCGAAGGGGGCGTGGCATCCGAAATCAAAAAGCTACATAATGTCCGCATACTTTATAGGGCCTGCGATGTCTCCTTCTGCCTGTTACATACATTTTCACAAAAACATTATACCCTGATTTCCCATTTTCAATGGGTTCAGGGTATAAAAATAAAATTTATAATAAATATACATGAAAATATATAAATAAATAAATAAATTTATATATATATATATATATATATATATATATATATATATATATATATATATATATATATATATATATATATATATGTATATATATATATATATATATATATGTATTTTTTCACAATCTAGAAAAATGATATTTTTATATTTAATTGTTTAGTATAAATATAAACAAATAAATATAAATACATAAATTTATAAATGTAACAAATAAAAATTAAAAATAAATAAGTCATAAAATATTATCTTATAAAATATAAATTACAAAATAAAATAATAAAAACAATATATTTAACTAAAATATATTAATATATCTACGAAATAATGAATAGATATACGTAATATATATATAATTATATATAAAATGATAATAATATATAATGAAAATTTGGGAAATTTCAGCACAGTTAACCAGAACTTTCACCTACATAGGTCCACAGGCTAACAGCAGCTTTCCAGCTGGGGAAATTTGCGATAACAGTGGCCGTTAAAATGTCCCTCACGTAGCAGGCCCCTGGCTTGATAAAAGTCGCATCGCAGGCTGACTTCAAACTAGTTGCCAGCGAGCAACCAAACGACATGGAAGTGCAACAGCAGCCGAAGAAGAAACTGGAAGCCAGCCAACTCGAAGCCATTTGAGCCAACTTTTGAATGGACAACGGTCAGCAGTCAACTAAAAAAAAAATGAAGTTTCCGTTATTTTTGGTATTTTTTTTTTGGTGCTTGTTGCTTATAACTTTTGAAGGCAGTGAAGTGAATGACTCTTAATTGGCAGTGTAAACAAAATAAAAAATTAATTTAAAAAAAAATTGAAAAACAAATTTAAAATAAATAGTGCAGTTAAAAGAAATAAGTTTGCTTTGCTTGATTTTTTTTTTTTTGCTGTTAAATTTTCCATTTGTTGCTTGTGCCATTGCGGTGGCAAATAACAAGCATATTGAGAGTGTGAGTGAATGAGTATGTGTGTTCGAGAGTGAGCATGTGTGTGTGAATGAGTGGGTTACGTGTTGTGCATGTGTAAGCAGGCGCATAGTGAGAATTACTTGGCGCGCTTAAAAGTAGGCAACGGAAATCCAACGCACTGAACTTGGCAAGTATGGCTCTGTGTGTGCATGAGTAATTGAGTGAGTGTAGGTGTGTGTGTGCGTGTGACTGCATTAGTAAGTATGTGAGCGCCAGTCTAAGTGACTGCTGCTCGCCTAGTCTTGTATTGTTTTTTTTTTTTTATTAATAATTAGCTTCATATCTAAAGTAGAAGGTGTTTATTTGTTTATATATCTTATATATGTTTATATATGTATATACAGGAACATCACTGCCAACTGAGTAACGCAAGCTGCCAAAATCATAAACTTTAAGTAACAACTAAAACGCCACTGCCAAGCAAAAGATCGAAGAAGAAAGAGACGAAAAAAGCAAAAGTATTTTTTTTTTCTAATTTTTTTTTTTGTTTGTTGAGAAAGTGCAAAAGAACAACAAATACAACAATCGACAATAGACGCCGCCAACGTGTTCACGATATCGTAAAGCTGACGCCCACAGGGCAGACCGTGTGGTAAGTTGACATTTCCATTTCCATTTTCATTTCTCGTTGGTCCTTGTTGCTCTCTCTCCTTTTCACTCTCGCTCTCCCTCTGTCCCTGTCTCTGGGGTTGCTCCCTGCTCGTTTCTCATTTTGCGAGTGCACTTTTAGCAGCGTTTTGTTCGTAATACACGAACAAGCTTCAAACGCCGCTTGATTTCTAAGTGCATCTGCATGTTTGCATGTGCTCGATGCTGTGTGCGGGTCGTGGTCGGTTGCGTTATTACAAGTTATGCGCACCAGCAAAGCCAACAAGCCAACAGGCCAACAGGCCAACAATCTAACAATGCCAGGCAGCTGCTACCAATGCTGCTGCTGCAAGCGCCAAGAAAAGTCACGTTGCCCATTGGCAAAAGGCAACTTCGAGTTGCTTTCCCCACCCCGAAAACAACAAACTATATCTATACATGTATGTATATATCTATATATATGTGAGAGCAAGAAACAGATCTAAAGCGTATAAAAGCTAATTTTGTCACATACACAAATATATATATGTATACATACATAGTTATATATAGTGGCATCTCTAACTCTGTCCACTGCACTATGGACGAAACTCTAAACATAGAGCTAGAAAATCTTTTTATGAACGTTTTAAGCCCAAAGTAAAACTTTTAACATTTCATTTTAAATTGACCACGTCTTCACCTCCTTGGTATCCTTAAGTTAAAATTAAATTTTAAACAATATTAAAATTAAGATGAAGAATTGAAACTCAGTTTATTTGTTACAGTGTGGTAAGTCAAAAATGTATATAATATTCATGCATAATATTTCATAGCTAATTTACCAATTGCGTATTTTTAGCACACTGTCAAAATTAAGATATATTTTAAAACTATATATAAAACAGATTATAAAAACCTACTGCAGCTTTCCATTAAAATTTTTATAATTTTTATGAACATTATTAGACCCAAAATAAAATTAAATTTGTTTTTTTTTTTTTTAAATTGACCACGTCTTCAGCACTTTCGGTGTTCTAAAATTGTAAAGCTAAATTATCAAATTGGAAAATTAAAACGAAGAATTCAAACTCAGCTTATTAGTTACAGTGTGGTAAGTCAAAATAGGCGTATACATAATATTTGTTCCTAGATAATTTACCAATACCGAATTTTTTTAATACACTGGCAACATGAATATTTATTATATATTTGTATATAAGAATAATAAATAAAAATCTGCAAAACCATTCCATTAAAATTTAGAAATTTTTATGAACATAATTAGACCCAAAATAAAATTATATATATTTTTTTTTATTTCACCACGCCTTTCGCTCATTTGGTATCCTTGAGTTGAAATTAAGTTGAAACTCAGCTTATTAGCTAGAGCGTGGTAATTGAAAATTTTAAAATAGATCGGCCTAATGATATCGTTAAATATGCGTATATGTAATATTTATTCATTGTTAATAAAAATTTTGAAAAATTATAATGAAACTGTTAAAATGAAAATTAATATTTTATATTTCATATTTCATACAAAATAAATACAAATAAAAATTGGCAAAAGTTTTCTATTACAGTTTTTAAGTTTTTATGATCGTTATGAAACCCAAAAGAAATGAAAGCCTTCAGCTTCTTCGTTGATAGCTGAAAAATAATGATGAAGAGTTGAAACTTAGCTTATTTCTTATAGAGTAGTATGTCGAAAATCTTAAAACAGGTCGACCTAATGATACCGCCCAATAAGCGTGTACGTAATATTTCTGAATAGTTGATTTACACATTTTTCAAAATTTTAATGAAATTTTGACAGTTTCATGAATTTTTATTACACCTTTCTATATATAAAACAAATGCAATGTTCAAATAAAAATTTGCAAATGCTTTCCATAAAATTTTTACAAATTTTAATAAGTTTAAAAATGAAGTTTGGAATCTGTTTTATTTGACCCAAATTTCAACTCCTTGATATGCATGTATGAACAAGCAACACATTTTCTTGGCATTAAGCAGAAAAATGATGAAGAATTCAAACTTAGCTAATTTGTCATTTATAGCGCAGTAAATGTCGAATGTTAATATTAATAATAATATTTTTTAATAAAAAATTATTAGTATTATATTTTTCCATAAAAAATATGAATATCATATTATATATTTTAATAAAAAATATCAATAATAATAAAAATCAATAATGAACAAATTTTAAAATTTTGAAAAACTTCAAAGAAACGGAATATGTCATATTTCTCTCTCTCTCTCTCTCTCTCTCTCTCTCTCTATTGATATATATATATATACAAATAAAAATCTAAAAACAAATGTTGCTTCTTAAATTTCGAAATTTTGCCAACTAAAAGTGGCATTTCGTCCACAGTGCACTGATAGCAGTTGGCAAAAGTTGTCAAATTGCTAGCTGCTGCAGCAACGTAGCAGTAGCAGAAACTCTCATCAAGCCAAGGCCAATAATTGTCATTTACGAGCAGAGCACAGAGTCAGATACAGATATGTCTCTATATATATATATATATATCTATATATATACATATGAAAAATTAATACATATATGCATATCTGCAAATCGAAGTCGATTGACGACATTTTATAGCAACTATAAAAAAAATGCTTATGCTTAAATTGAATTCAATTGAATTAAATTTTCCCCTTTGGCTACATTTGGCAGCTGCACAATCAAAATGCTAATTGAAACATATTTTCCGTTTCAGCCAAATTAAGTCAATTAAGTGCGTTTCGATGTCGACTTGTGTGAAGCGGAGCTAAATTTAATTAATTTAAATAACTCTTGATTAATTTCATACTAATTGCAGCATATATATGTCGCGCTTCCCCTCCCTCTCTCAGTCTTTGTTATTCTCTAACTATTTTGCTAAATAATTAATGCCAAGAATGCTTTGCTTTGACTTGATGCAGCTAAAGCAAAGCAAACTAAGTCAAAGTTTTCTAACTGCGGCCAAAGCAATTTATGGCAGTCTCTATACCTCTCCCTCTCAATCTCTCGCCTTCTCACTCAGTTAATGCTGTTGCTGCTGCTCTGCATACAAATGACAATTTCAATTGTAAATTAATCGGGCTGCCGCTCGTGTCACTCGCGCCACAATCGCGCTGACCCTGAACGAAGCTGGCTGATGACTTTAGCGATAAGCCTTCGATTAAAAACTCGCCCAACTACACTGACCAACAAGTTTTTGTCAAACAGCAAGTTTATATATAAATTTAATATATATATATATATATATATATATATATATATATATATATATATATATATATATATATATATATATATATATATATATCTATATCAAATTTACTTCCACATTCCTTTGAGCTAACATGATATTTGTCGGAGAGTGTTATCGGTAATGGCTACTCAGCAGTTTCGCTCGTCCTTGCCAGCAAAGTTTTGCCAGCAAGTTTTCTGCTCTTTCGCGATTTTCTTTGAAATTATTTTCACTTAGATTTCTTTTTGCTTGCTCTTTGTGGAGTTGGCGCCTGCAAGTATGCAACGACTTCGCTTCGACATCTATTTTTTTTCTGTATTTTATTTATTTTTTTATTTGATTTGCTCTTGGGCCGCACGCGCTTTATTTCTATATTTTTTAATTAAAAACTTAAACTGCCACACCTTTGAAAAATTAATATAAGAAATGATTGCGTAATTAAAAGCAAACAACAAACATATTTGCTGCGGCTGCTGCTCTTTTATATCTATTATATATTAAAAAAAAAAATATATATATATATATATATATATATATACATATATTAATATATATATATATTTTTTCTAAGATCTTTCAACTTGATAGCGTCACAGTCACAGACACGCCCCACACATCTCGACTCGTTGACGCCTCTGTGCAGTCCGCATAGAAATTAAAAACTTAATGGTGTGGCAAGCACACACACACACACACACAGCCAACTCATACGCTCATAGTGTTTAGGCTTCAACAGCTTTGCAGCATAAACAGAATTTGTAGTATGAAGTGAAGTGCGCGTGGGCTTAGCTTGGTTCAATAGCTATGCAAATATTGACAGCTTCGTTTTACAGAATACGGAATACATTAAAAGCGTTAAGCGTTCTCAATGATAATTACAAAATGGCTAAATATTGCACATTAAATATAGTTATTTTTGTTAAATAGCTAAGCGCAGAATATATTAAAATACAAACTTAAATATTTATATACATCTATTTGAGTTTGTATTTTAATATATTCTGCGCTATATATATGTAGGCTGAAAGAGCAGAGGTAATGATGTGAAATATATATATATATATATATATATATATATATATATATATATATAGTGTACATCATCATCATGATATACTTAATTATCTATGCTCGCTCAGTTCTGGGCCCCTGCCTCTGTCTAGCGCTAGCCAATTTAGCGTACCGACACTACTAACTCTTCCTCCATGCTATAGAGCTTCCTCATTTATATTTTCACTACTTCCCACCTATCTTCATCCAAAGCTACCTTCAGATTCAATAGAGTTTAAGCTTTTCCTCAAGCAGCGTAAGCACTGAAGCTTTCACTTTTCCAACAACTTGCACATTTTCTTTAAACTAATTTGCAATCAAATGGCAAATCGTGTTGAACCTTCCAACAGTTAGATGTTATCGATAACTTCAATAGCTGCGAGATAATTTGATCGGAAATAGTATCACTTTTGCTTGGTCAGCCTTGGTTCGGCACAAAACGAATCCAATTTCAAGTCGCTTCAATATCAAAAGGGTCGCAGAGTTCCAAGACAACTTAGTCGATTTCTAACATTGAAGTCTAATTGAATTTTACTTACTGTGCTGCTACAGACAAACTTTCGTGTACTCGTTTACGTTGTGAAAAGAGTATATTAGCTGTGCATTGGTTGATCTAATTCTCCGTACATTTTGTCAGTTCGAATCAGTCTGTTCTTTGTCCTTCCGTACATCTGGCAATCCGTTCGTCTTTCCATCCGTCCTTTCATCGCTCTATCTGTTCGTACGTCTGTGCGTTCATTTCTTCGTTGGTCCGACCGTACGTCTGTTTGTCCGTTTTTTTTTTCTGTTTGTCCATCCGTCTGTCTGTGCTTCTATTTCTCCGCACCTCTATCCGTCCCTCTGTCCGACCGTATGTCTGTTCGTCGATCACGTCCGTCTCGCCTCAAATCCTTTTCACCTCTTTGATACTTACGTCTCATAAAGATATTCCCGATACGCCCATTATCGTAATATATATACTATATTGCTATAGACTTCAAACTCTAAATATAAAGTCGCCTTAGCTCATATATTTATCGTTCCTTTTGAGTGCGTGGCTAATCGACTAAATCTTCTATAGATTTCATGCCTTAGGTTCAAAAAGTTTACAGTTGCTTTAGACTTCCTCTTGCACTAGACTTTAATTACCAAGTTGAAAAGCAAATAGAATGTTGATATATATATATATATGTATGTCTATGTGACAAGACCCATTGGCGTATGCGAGCTGAAGATCTGCTTTGCATCACTGTAGCTGATAGACCTGTCTGAATAGACTCTAATCAGATTTGGTTTCTTTTTGAAGCGCGCGCTGATGATTAAGAGGACATTGGGAATATATAAAGGCGAAGCTTTAAATCTCATTTAACTTCTTAAAGTCAAAGTTTTCGCTCTCTCCCTCCCCCTCTCTCTCTCTCTCTCACTCTCTCTCTCTCTCTCTCTCTCTCTCTCTCTCTCTCTCTACTCTCTGTGTGTTTTTTTTTGTATTATTGACTTGTGTTGATTTCCTGGTCTCCTTTTTGGCTTGTTCCGTTTCTGTTTCTGTGATATGTGGCTTTGGTACAAACTTAATTTGTGCTTGGCTAGCGTGCGAGTGTTCGGCTCGATGCGATTTCCTCTCGGGCAAAGGACGTGGCTCATTTTGTGTGTAAATTAAAGGCAGCTGAACAATTTTTTTTTTGGGGACATTGGCCAGCTACCCGCTGGCATGCCAGGACTAGGACACGCACGCACACGCACACACACACACACACACACACATATGTGTGGTATATTCATCTATGTCGCACATCGTTAAGCGCTGCCAGTTTGACTTAATTTGCGTTAAACTTTTTTGTTAAACATATCATTCGGCTGGCAGGCCGGCAGCAAACAGGCCAAAAACCTAAGCAGAACGAACACACACACGCCATAAAAGCCACGCGGGAAACACAAACAAAGGCATTAATCATGCTAGCTCAGGGACCAAATACATATAAACACTGCCAAGTAGGAGTTAAAGAGCGATAGAGAGAGAGAGAGTGAGTGAGAGGGGGAGAGTTGTAGGCAGCAAAAAAATGAGGCGTAACTAAGTCTTTATAGGATTTATGAAGCATTTGTTTCGTTGCGCTTTGTGTCTATCGAGCGCCTCAAAAATGCTCAAAATCAATGTCAAACAAAGCTGTTACAGCTGAGTGTGTTTGTGTGAGTATTTTCATAAATGACAAACAATATGGAGTCCAAAGATGAATTCCACAACTCCCAAATACTCTTACCATTAGCCAAAGCACTCAAAAAGATCAGCAAGAATAATTTATTTTCTATTAAAACTTTGTTTATAAGAGCATTTTGAGTTCAGCTAGAAAGGAGGCAGAGAAGAGAATCAAAGAATTAAAGAATTAGTAAAACTTGCCACGCCACAGCCCTGAAGGTAACAGAAAGTATCAGAGTAAGGACTGGAATTTCTGTTGGTTTAATTAAGGCCACTTCGCAGGACGGTTGAGATGAGGAAAGGAAAGCCCAGGCAGCTAGCTGAGGTTAGGAATAAGGTCTACACCATTAGTACGTAGCTATTTTCACAGACTTAAGTCGGAGCTAACCAAATGAGGCAGGAGCTAAAATTGATAAAATTGAGAGTGCAGCAGTCGGGAGTGCCTGACGACCAGATACCTGCAATGCATACTGCGCATGGAAGTCAACTAGGCTACCATTCTTAGGCAATTGGTTTTGAAATTTGAATATTTGAACAATTTTTTGGGAAAGGGAAATCCAAAATAAACAAAAACTGCGCATGCATTACATTCACACAATAAGTTCTATATTTTATGGTATTCAAGTTATGCTTACAAAATGTAAAAAAAAATTAGCGATTTATTGTCGATCATAAGAAAATCCGACGAGTTATAGATAAATAATAATTAATTTGTGCATGTGTTCATTTGGTACATGGTATACATGCATCCTATATTCATCATAGTTGAGGACAGAACTTTTCTGAATGTATGGATTTCTGATATTGTAATTTGCGCTTGGAAAGCTGCTGGGAAAGGAATTTTAGATGTGTGCAGTTAGGGTTGGCAATACTAATTATCGAATGTCTGTTATCGACTTTCAATTATTGAATATAACTTTCCGAATTTCAATTAACGCATATAGTTAATCGATTATTGATTATTGATTAACGACTATAAAAATCGATAATAGAATATTGAATATTGGTATCAATTAACTAAAATCGATTATCTATTTATATCATCAAATATCGATTATAAAATACAGGCTATCTAATATCGATGGTTGAATATCGATTGTCGAATATTATCGACTATAAAATATGGACCACCTAATATAAATGATCGAGTTTCAACAATCAACATCGATTATAGAATATCGAAATTGATTATCGAATATGAACGATCATATATGGATGATCATATATCTATTATGATATATGGGCCATCACGTATCGTTAGAATATCTACTATGCAATATCGATTATCGATTATCTATCAAATAAAATCTACTACAGAATATAGACTATCGAATATTAATGATCGAATATCATTTAGCAAATATCATTTATCGAATATTAAATTCGATTATCGACTATCGTTGCATGCCATGCCCTGATATCGATACACCCAAAGCGTTAGCTGGGCTTGGTCATGGTCAAGCAGACACCATCTCTCTCTTTCTCTCTCTCTCTCTCTCTCTCTCTCTCTCTCTACCTCTCTATATCTGTGTAGCTTGTTTATTTAACAAAATGAAAACTTTTGGCCCGAAACTAGACCGCAATAACTGTAAGTGCTCAGCAAACAGTATAGCAAAAGCCCAAAAACTAACAACGCCTACGACAAGTGTAGACACACAGAGACTGACAGACAAATATATATAAATATATATATATATATATATATATATATATATATATATATATATATAAATGTGTGTATGTGTACAGATACACCTGGCCTTGCCCAGTCACTGGCACCCCATATTGCCATATTGCCACGCTCAAATCATTCGTGTGTGTCGAGTGTCCTGGCCACTGGCAAATTATTATGATAATCGCTGGCATAACTTATGCGACATTTTCACTATATGACAGTTCGATGCGTTGGCCAAAAGCGTATTGGGGTAGTCGCACCTATCGAGTGGCAACAACATGTTGCCAGGCCGCGATTCATTCAGTCACTCTTTCGGGCAGTTAGTACGCCAGCGGGTGGGAGGCGACGGTTGCCTTGGGGAAATTAAGTTTGTGTCATGTTTTGTGTCATTCAATCTCCCCAGACGACAGCCAGCAGCACAGCCACCATACGGCGTCTGCGTGATGTGGGCCATATGCAAATGGCTTAAAGTGTTGCATACTTATTCGCACGCAGCAGCTGCACGCTGCGAGCTGTAAGCTGCACTCTGCAAGTGCTTAAGGCAAGTGGCAGCCACAGTGGAGCATCGATAGATGCGCTCAGTGAATGATTAACGCTCAGCAAGTTTGATTTTTATGGTCGATTCACGGTTATGTAACTGCGCATTATAATCAAAATAATTAAGGGTTAAAAGCTTAAGCATGCCAAAAGGATTGCCGTTAAACACCTAATTGCTGTGAGGGGACATGGCAGGTGGGCGTGGCAAGTAGGTAGGCCAGAGTTTTCGAAAGGGTAATTACTCGTACTTTTGCGATTGCTTCAATTTGTTGCAAAGGGCAACAACAAAAACGAGTTGTTGTAGGGCTAAGCCAAATCTTGTGGAGAGGACAGACGGACGAAAGGACGAACGGCCGGACGGACGAAGGTACGGTCGGTGGAATGAGCAAATGGACGACATATTTCCAGATTGAAAACACGCATTTTTTGTAATTTACAAAAGAGAGAGAGAGGGAGAGAGAGAGAGAGAGAGAGAGAAGAGAAGAAGAAGAACTCAGCCATATCAATAGCCACAGAGTTTTGTTAGGCAATGTACTAATGAGCTTGACAATTTCTTATTATATTTTCCATGAGCTGCAACTCTAATAGAATTTGGAAAACATTTCCATTAAAAATCTACTTAAAGAACTTTTCTAATACAAGATACGATAATATTATCCTCGTTTATCTAATACATTAAGATGATTTATAGATTAATATAGATTGTAGAGCAATAGAAATAAATTATTAGCTATATAAAATTTTAATTAATATAATTATTATTATATAATAAATCATATATTATATATTATATATTATATATTATATATTATATATTATATATTATATATTATATATTATATATTATATATTATATATTATATATTATATATTATATATTATATATTATATATTATATATTATATATTATATATTATATATTATATATTATATATTATATATTAATAATATATAATATATAATATAATATAATATTATATATTATATATCCATATATTGATATATTGAATATTTGCTTTATGAGACTCGTTCACCACTGCTCCTGCTGGCTTGGCTGGCTGAACGTCACGGGCTTATGGCTGGACAATTTATCAAATATCTTATACGAAACTCTGTCGCCTGTCAGCGTTGATTTTAGCGCTTAGCGTGTTGCCACTACACTCACTTTCCTATCTTACTAGCTCCCTCTCTGTGTGTGTGTGGGCGTGGCAGGCGCGTGTTGAGTGCGTGAATATAAAACACACCTGTTGCCAGGCGCCTCAGGACTCGTACGTGCGCTGCGAGTCGACGTCGTCATTTATATGACACATGAGGTGCGTGCTTAACCCCAACTGCCAATGGCTAACGACAGCCCCTCCCCTCCAACCACCGCCCGCCTTAAAGTGCCATCGCCCCGAGCTGGTGTACTTTAAGGGCGTGCTGTCGCACAATAAAACACGAATAAAGTGTGTAACGCAATGAACGAAGCTGAGCGTATTATTTTTATTGCAGCGTGTTGATTGCAGCCTCTGCCCAACATGCAACATGTGTCAACAGCCACAACAACAACTTGGGAAATCACCTCGTCATCTGTTCGAGCGCTTCAAGTGCTAAAAAACTTTGAGCCAAACACTGAAGTTCGTTGGACTTAAGTGCAAATTTTTTTGGGACAGCGATAGCAGCTCACTGGAATTCGAACCACCTTACCACCAAGGTATTTCCAGGTAAGCCGCACGTATCACAGCCATTGACATCGCCTAAACATATATATATATATATATATATATATATATATATATATATATATGTACAGCTATATATACTAATCCAATGTTCTAACTGCACTTAATTCAATTTCCATTAATTAACATTATGAATAAGCTTTTGGTTTACAGAACTTCAGCAAGTTCAGCATCTCGTTTTCTCCTTCTGCTCAGTCAACGATTGTCGCTTTGTTAACGCTGACAATAACTAACAGCAACAACAAAAGCAGCAGTAACAACAACAATTGTAATTTGTCAAAATTTGTTAAAACTGATTTTGAGCTCATACGAAATTTTTTATTGATGGAACTGAATTTTGAATTTTGTTTAGAGAGTTGTAAATATTTAAATCAAGTAATTTGCATAATGTTTTTTTATATACTTAACAGATTAACTGAATCTGAAGCAGATTTTTAATAGACAAAAATAACTGAGAATTTGAAAAAAAAAAAACTTTCAGCTTTTATTGAGCTCATAGGTTTTTTATAATATATCCATAGTTTATATATGTTTCTATTTCTATATCACCTTTCACTTTATATAATTTCCTATCCCATTCTATCACTCCACTATCCAACTTTCCAGATTTTAGATTTTTAGATTCTTTTAGATTCTCATGTTCATTAGAACTCAGCAATCTCGTAAGCTCCAAAAACTAGTGATTGAAAACTTTAAATATATATTTCTATATATTCCCAACAATTCGAGCTGGTTATTTCTTATTATTTATCATTTATATTTTTCCTGTTACCATTTTCTTAATATCGATAAATATCGATTATTTAATGAGTTGATTGTTTGACATGCATTTATTTATTTTTTATTAATGCATTTTATTATTAAGGACTGAAATATCAGTTTTCAGGCTATCTGATAGTCGGACAGTTTCGAATAAACTATTTTAACTATTACTTTTTTTACTCAGCTACTAGAGATATATGGTCAAGTTTTTGCAATTTCTTAACATAAATTTTTGGTCAAAATATCTATTCAAATATTTTTCCTGAGCTTGTTCAGCTTAGCCTTCGATGTCGACTTTTCGTGGACAAGCGTAGCTTCTTTCAGTGCCTATTTCGAAGACAAGGCAAAAAAGTTATATCGAAAATTAAAAAAATTAACTGTCAGAGAATAACTGAGAATTATTGCTTTTAATATTATATTATTAATAATAATAAAAATATGAATAATAATTTTTAAAATATAATTATAATATATAATATGTGTATACACGATATATAATATATTTTATATATTATATATATCGTTTATATAATATTTTTTTAATATAATTATAATAAATAATATTGTAATATATATTTGATACATATCAAATATTTATATATTCTCATATATATCCTATATAATATTTTTTGCCAGAATGCCATAAAAAATATTAAATTCAAATGTAACTCGCAGAAATTGAACATTTCGAGCAGCCCTCGCCATGTGTCGTCGCTGTCTTTAATGACTAATTAAGTCAAATAAAAACCAATTGCTTCTGCAATCAAACCTCTAGTTGAATCCTCAATTTGTGGCTGTAGCTCGCTGTACTCCACAGGTAAAACAGCTAAAATTGGCGCTCTTCAAAAGTGTTTTCATTCCGCTAATTTCTGATACAAATGGAGTGGAGATTGGCTAGAGGAGAGTGGCTAGTGTAGAGTGAAATTCATAATTCACTCAACCACAAATGGCGCGCTGATTGGAAATCCAATTGAACCCAATTGGAACATGGTCCGTTTTCAGCTGAAACCAGTTAGATTTCCCATATATATATATATACGAATTACTCCCAGCCAGTGCAGGCAGATCACCGCCTCAACTCCCAGATTTGGACTTGGGCATGGGCGAGGGTTGTCTTGGCTCGGCGCAAACGATTTGCATTCATTTCAAACATATTTCGCAGGCCGCAATTATTTCCAGCATTTTATTTTTATAGCTCCGGCGTTTGCTTTACAATTTGTTTCGATTTTTGATTTTGGTGCTGCTGCTGCTCCTCCTGCAATGATTTGATTTGCGCCAATGGCTATCAAAGCGTCAACTCGTAACGTGTCTTGGGCATTTGGGCGCTGATACTGATGATTGCTAGAGCTGTCAGCAGCTGGGAGCTCCAGCGAGCGCCTCGCTCCCTATCCACTTAGAGCTTTTGTTTTTATAGCAAAGTGAACGCTTCCGTTTCCGCTAGCCTCGCTCCATCTCTTTCCCACTATCTCTCCATCTGCTTCTCTCTCTCTCTCTCTCTCTCTCTCTTTGGTGCTATTATCTGCTTTCTTCATCTCAATGGCACTGTCGTTCCGGTGTTGAGGGTCCTTGTCGTCGTTGTTCTCGTTGTCATTGTTGTTGCTGTTGTTGCTGCTGCTGCTGTTGTTGTTGTCATCGTCGACATTTAAATTACATAGCTTCGACATGGTAGAGGGCCCGCATTCATTCATGAGCTTGATTCCCGCCAGCTATTTTTACACGCAATTTCTTTGACTTTGCCGCCTTTGTTCGCTTTCTTTACTTACACAAATTAAACTAGAATCTAACTGCGGATACTTGAAGGCTTAACACATACTACACACAAATACCCTCTCACACAGACACACACACACTGACACCTATACACAGGAACAAAGAGACAGCGCTCTCTATATGGAACGAGTCGTGAGATATTGTCTCAGCAGAACCATGATTACGAGGCTATACAACACCGAGGAGGATCCCGCCTATTGCTCGGTCATCTGGGGCGCGAATCTGAGCAGCGACAATGGCATCGTCCTAGGCACCACCACCAATGCCACCCACATTTTCGCCAACGAATTGCGCGACGACCTATATGCGGTAAGTGAAATTCTCTTAAAACCCATACGAGGGACAACCCAACAATTAGCATAACAATCACATTAATGCCGAACAGCCAACGGAAGCAAGCTCTTTAGTTTCGGTATTTTCAATTATAATTTTTTATTTTGCCAAAAACAATGTGCATAGGCATACATATATATAGAAATTTAACCAAGGCTGAAAAAATACATATATATAAATATATTATTTATTGTTTTAACTATAAATAGTAAAAGAGCAGAATTTTTAAAATCTTTTATATTATAATAGAAATTATTATTATTATATATATATATATATATATATATATATATATATATTATTTTTTTTCCAATCTCGTTGAATAGTCAAAGTAAACTCTTTCACGTTTGCTTTATAGATACATATCTGGATAGTTCAATATCTGCTCAAAATACAAAATATTTGGTAGATCTGGCCAAATTGGCCAAATTGAGCGATATATTAACAACCAAAACTTACTGTTTTAGCCAGAAACCAAATTTTATCAATATTTTTTCTAATCCTTTTTCAATTTTTTTTTTTTAATATTTCCCGAATGTTGCGGAGCCCAAATATAGTTTATTTTAAGACAAATAGAATAAGGTTAAATAGAAAACAAATAATATAGCTCGAATGATAACAAAATATTCAAGACTTATGAGAAAGGGTGCACTTCCATGATTTGTAAATTATTTAAAAACCGAACTAAATTCAATCAAATAATATAGAGAAAAAAATTGCTATATTCAAAAATTGTTTTCTACTAATTTAATAATACCTTTCCTAAATATAGTCAATAAAGATAGTTAATATAATTTTTAATAAAAAATTATATTTTACTTAATAATATAACCAAAAATAGTTTAAGCATTATACTTTACAATTAAAATTCCTAAAAAAATCTATTATCGCTCATTCAATAATAACTTTCTTCAATTCTTTCATATTTTTATAATTTGTTTCATTTAATTTTGATTAACAATATTTAATTTAAAATAATATCTAAAAATATTACATTATTTAAAACTTGTAAAATAATGTTGAAATCATTAATTAAATAATAAATCTATTAAATGCAGTAAAATTGCTTATAAATAATTGAAAAAAATTTTTTTAAATTAGATTTGATTAATTAAAAATATTTTTTTAATTAATAAAAACTATTTACCTTTTATATTAATATTAATTTATATTTAATAATAAATGAAATAATACATACATTTAAAAAAAATGTATTTAAATATTATGATAAATTAATTTACATTTACTTGTTGCACAACAAAAAGTTTCTTAACATTTTGTTAATTGTTTTCTCAAGTTTTGCAATTGCATAACAGAAAGATTAATTGCTGCTGTTTTATAACGGGAGAAATGGCGAATAGTTGCGTTAACTAAAATCATAATTTTATTCTTTTATTTCATATACTTTCATCTTTTTCACATTTTTTTGGGTTCAATTGAAACAGTTCTTTGAGTGTTGGGTAGAAGCTGCCCTGCTGTGAGAGCAGCTGTGCTGTGAGCTGTTGCCTACTTTTGCACACAGCACAATACTCATGTGTTTGTGTGTTTTTTCTGTTTTTTTTCTTTCTTGTTTTCCCCATTTAACAGTGGGAGCAGGCAATGTGGGCAAACATTATGAACAAAGTCTCATTCAAGGCAAACGCGAAATAACTCATTTCATAGCACAGCACGTGCAAAAGTTTGCTGCTGTTGCACTAGATGCTGTTGTTGCTGCTGCTGCTGTTGTTGCCGTTCAAAAGGTGCTTTGTGCACAACTTTCGCCCAAGGCTGCAGAAAAGGCGAACTCAAGTGAACTGGCGGTGCCTGTCTATCTCAGTGTGGAGAGGGTGTAACAAAACCGAAATGAAACAACAGCAACATCATCAACAGCAACAGCAGCAGTAGCAGCAGCAGCAGCAGCAAGCGCACAGCAATAAGAGGAAAACATAACAAAGAGCAAAAGCAAAAGCAAAAGCAAACATGCTAAAAAGCATGCAAAACATATTTACAATACGAAAATGCCAACCCACTTAGTGGTAGACGTGCAAAAGATAGAGCGAGATAGATATACGCACAGATGAGGTAGAACAAGAGCGACCACTGTAATATATATGTACACATATCTATGTATGCATATGTGTGCGTGCGTGCGTGTGTGCGTGCGTGCGTGTGTGTGCATAACAAATAAAAGTGTCAAGTTGACTATTGAATTTTTATCTGTAGCAGCCCATCCAACTGGGCAACAATGCGACAGGCATAAGTGCAAGCGCGACAGAGACAGGCCCGAGCAGCGGAGTGTGTACATGAGCAAGAAAGTAAATGCAGCATGATTTATGAGCTTTGACGATTTTGTTTACCGTTCTCAGGCTGGCGCACCCACTACGAAAACAAGGCATATTCGTTTCATGGCCAAGATTTTCAATAAAAAATAATTCCAAGCAAAATATTTATATAATATATATACGGAGTGCACCTCTTACTCTTTCTCTTTGTCTATTGTTACCGTTATTGTGAGCGAGCATTATGCAGTCAGCTATAGCCGCTGCTGCTGTGCTCATACTTGTTCTTTGTTCTATTACTAATATTACTTTCGATTGGCTTGAAAAATGTCTGATATCCTTTACTCATTCTCCCTCTTCTTCTACTTTTTCTTTGGGTGTGTTTTGCAGAATGTGGAGGATCCGCGCACCGAAAGACTCCGCGCATACTGCTATGGAGTGCTGCTGCCCATCATCTGCGCCCTGGGCATCATCGGCAACGTGCTCAACCTAATTGTCCTGACCCGACGCAATATGCGGGGCACCGCCTACATTTACATGCGCGGTAAGTATTGCCCGAGAAACCTTTTCACCATCTGTGCAGCTATTCGATTTCATTTACTGCCCGGGAAATGCGCACTTATTCACTGAATAATTGCCAATTTTAGTTTCATTCACTTAAAATGCCCACGAATTGCCGATTTCAATTGCCTGCAGCGCAATTACGATAACTCGGCACAGCTTGGCATGGCCAAGAGTAAAGATAAATAGCAAGACAGAGTGAGGTAGTCGACTGGAAAATACCCTTGCCAATAATCGGAATGTTAACTTTTCTGTCTTGGAGATGGGTAAATGAGCTGAGATTTGAAGAGAGTGATGTGATAAATATGATATACATATGTATACGATAGATGTATGATATATAATGATATATGAGAAATATGATATAATATGCAATATATGATAAAGTGTAGTGAAACTGTTACGTTAGGCTTTGAAGTCAAAGGCAAAAACAAGATAGGTAAATGAGCCGAGATAATGAAGGGAGTGATGTGATATATATGATATACATATGTATATGAAATATATATGATAGAGTATCCTAAGTATATACATACATACATAAGTATTTAGGATATAGTATGATACAGCATGACATAGTACGGTAGCAATTTTAGAGAGAGAGTTCAGTTAAGTTGAAAGTCGAAGTGGAGATGGGTAAATGAGGTGTGATATTAGAGAAACTGATGTGGTATATATGATATCCATATGTAAACGAAATATATATAATAGAGTATTATATAGTATGATATAGTTTGTTATAGCATGATATATTATGATATATTATGACAAAACATATATGATATAGTGTGATATAATAAGATATCGTACAATATAGTACATATAATACAAGAATTTCGAATTTAAAACTTCTAGACCTTTATAGTTCTGGATAGACTGAGAAACATGTAGAGTAACAGCCGGGATTGGCAAGAAATTGTCAGTTCTGATCAAATAATAAATATATATATATATATATATATATATATATATATATATATATATATATATATATATATATATATATATATATATATATATATATATATATATATATATATATATATATATATATATATATATATATATATATATAACAAACCTCATCAAAACCTTAATATTACGAATATCTACTCCAAAATATATTACAGAATTTTATTTATATATATTTTTAATTCAATATATTTTACTCTGGCCCTTAGTGCCCAGAGTAGTAAAGCGCTTTCCACTCGCTTCGCTGCATTTAAATTTAATTTGGGTTCTTTGGCACATTCAAAAAGCTGTTTTTTTCGGAGAAATTCCCATTTTTACACAAATATTTTCACACTTATTTATACTACTAAAGAAATTAACCTTTGACCCCGCCCAATCCCAATGACCTGGCAACTTCAACAACAATAGAAAGCAATAAATGTGTGTGTGTGTGTGTGTGTGTGTGTGTGTGTGTGTGTGTGTGTGTGTGTGTGTGTGTGTGTGTATGTGTGTGTGGAACCTTATTTGATTAGGCAGTCCTCGGAAATTTATGTAAAGCCTCTAAGCTCTAGAGAGAAAACTGGGAGCATGGCCAGCATTGCGTCAAAAAAAGCAGAGGAAGAGGCAGCAGAGCAGCCGTGTATAAAAAGACAATGGACACAGCTATCTAAGGCCAACGACGAAGACTAAATACCCTTAAGTCTGAAATGAAGTAGCTATACTGAATAGTTCTGATGAGCAAAAAAAAAACTCTTTACTCTAGCAAGCTGTCTAGAGAGCTCTACGATCTATGTAAGTAGTTCCATTTAGATAGCAAGATCAACAGACAAAAGCTGATAGCTGTGACATCTGTATATATATATATATTATTATAGATATATATTTTATATTATACAAATATATATATACATATATATATATATATATATATATATATATATATATATATATATATATATATATATATATATATATATATATATAAATCCGTAGCTCTAATCACTTGATTTATCACAAGCGACAAGGGCCTCCCTCCAGTCGTCATGCCACGGATCCGGCCGCAACACGTGGCTGCTACAAACGCGTTAAATAACGTTGAAATGTATTAGACAAGTTGTTAAATGCTCGCAAGTAACTGGCTAAGCTGAGGCTCTCCCGCTCGCTCTGTGCCACCGCCTAATTGATTAATGCCTTGGCCGACAAAAAATGAAGCATGTCAACGGGCGCAGCATGTTGCCAATTCCGGCGTGCAATCAGTCATGCGGCGTGTGGCAGGGACTCAAGCGGCTCGCATTACACTCTGCAACAGCAAAGGCAGATGAGAAGCAGCAAACGACAATTTATAATTCAATTAAGATTCGTTTTGGGTTTCCGTGTTACCTTTTTGCTCCATTTCAAAGTATTTAACGGACATTGATGTGAAAATATCTTTAAGATTCAGTTGCTTCGCTGACTGTGACGGGGAGTGCTCAACGCTCACTCACACCCGGAACGTAAACAATATTAAATCTTAATTTACCAATCAATCTTAAATGTTATATACATATATCCGATATATACATTATCCGATAGATATCGGCAACAAGATAAGTTGAATATGAGAAAGACGATGTCGGAGATTTGTACAGGAGACAAGTGTCAATATACTTACACTGTCCTGCAATAATTTAACTTCAACAATAGAAATGGAGGACCAAATTAGAATTTTTTAAAAATGTTGACTAACAAGTAGTAAGAGGAAGACTGCCCAAATAGTGAATACCCGAAAATTAAACAAATTTTAGCACTTAATTTTATGTACATAAAAAGGCATAACTTTTTATACCTAAGATAAATTGAAAAATTTAAATAAAACAAGAAACTAAAGTTTGCAGCAATAACAAAGAAAAGTTGCTGTCGTTGGCAATGCTCAACTAGTAAATACCCCGATTTGAAATAAACTCAAGTTTTTATCAGTTTTTTTAACTGTTAAGAGTTTACCAAGAAATAGGCTATGCAATGGAAATAGAAGAAATGAAAAATTAAACAAGAAGAAGAAATGATTGTGCTTTAATAATTAATACCCTGAATCTGCTTTTACACAGTTCTTTGCTGATATACGATATACTTGAACAGATATACAATAATATAAATCGAGCAAAAAAAAATTGACAACGAAGTTAGAATTTTAAATAATTTTTTATTAACAATTTGTCGCAAGTGTTCAACTATTTAAATACCCGGAACATGCTGTTAGACAGTTTTTAGCTTATACATATTTATACTACACTAGAATAAAAGGAAAATATGATATAAGTGAAGCAATTAGAATTTTAAAAAATTTTATTATTTACAATTTGTGGGCAGTGCTCAACTAGTAAGCACCTGGAACATGCCCTTAAACACCCCTTAGCTTATATCTGTTATAATTGAGCTGTCAAAAGTGCTCTATTAGGATCTACATCAAAAAATTGCACTCTTTAGACCTCAAAGCACTTTACGACAGGCTGCACGGACAGGCAGCAAAGCAGCAGCCAGGCAGATTGGACTAACTACACTTCACTTTTAAAGCTGAACAGTAATATATATATATATATATATATATATATATATATACTTCTTTTTATGATTAGCCCTTGCCTGTTTTTGTCTGTTCCATTAACTCGAGCTCAAATGAAATTAATATTATTTTCACAAAGGATATCTTCTGGCATTTGTTTTGAAAGGCAAACAGTTTAGACCAAAAGCCTTCGAGGCGTAAGCGAATAGCAAATTTGCTGAGCAGTGTTGGCCTGCAACCAGGCAGGCAGCTGAAAGCTGTTGTAGGTAGCTCTGCAAAGGCGAGCATAAAATGTAGAAAATAAAATGTAGAATGTAAAATGTAAAATGTAAAATGGCTCAAACGTAAGACGCATGCGATGGCAACATAATTGATTGCCTTTCGGCTGTTGTGTGGGCGGCGGCAGATGCGGTGGCTGTGAGCTGTTAGCTGTTAGCTGTTAGCTGATAGGTGATGGCTGTTAACTGGAAAATGGAAAACGCTAGATGGCTGCCACTTACAGGTTTTTTTCTCTCTCTATCTCTCCCTTTCGCTCGCTGATAGGGCTGGGATGGGCTGGCGGTTCTGGGCAGGATAAATGCAAAGTGAGGTCCTTTTGCCTGAAATATCACCAGTCTCTGCTCGAGTGGCAGCTCGCAGTAAATAAGTTGAATAGCCGTGCAGTCGCCTAGGCAGAGGGGGTCATGGGGGGTGGGGAAGCTGTTGCCAAGGCCTGCGAGTAATAATGACCGAAATCAGAGCAGTCATTTTATTAAAATAACAAAAATATTTTGCTGCCAGCAGCCTTTTTACGACGCGTTCCGTTGCCATTTGTCGGTCATTGCCTTCGAATATTTGTCCGACTTGCTTTATGCGTATTTCTCTATCAAAGTGTGTGTGTGTATGCGAGTGTGCGTGCATGTGTGTGAGTGGAAAGCTACTCTAGGCTACTATCGCATATAGGCGCTGGTCGAGTCAAGGCAGCGTCGATACAACATTTGCCAACCAAAGTTATGCAGTTGCTCCTAGAGGGAGTGAGGGAGAGCAGGAGAGATTGACCCTTGCCACTTGCTTTATGACTCACTGGGGAATAGATCCGGAAAAGTTATTGACTCTATAATAAAATGGAGAACACAACTTGCAGAAAGCAAAAGCAAAATTTTGTCAAGCGAGCTTGGGGCGACCTTCAACTTATATTTTTATGAGCCACAGATCCAAATGACTTTAAAGGACTCTGATCTTGATAGTAAAAATTACCTACTTTATTTATAATAGGCAATAAGGTATATTGAAATTACAAAATGAATCATTTTAAACATTTTCAATAGAATCTTTAGCTAATATCTTGCTCAAAATATATATTTTAATAGACGGCCATAAAAAGTAAAACGATTGGAATAGAGGAAGAATTGAAAACTTGAAGCAATAAAATGTTGCTGCTCGAGAGTAAGCTCAACTAGTAAATACCTCGATTCTGAATAGGCTTATGCTTTTGTACACTTACACAATAAATTTGTGTGCTGAAAGTTGACAATAACATAGACTAAGCAATACGGTATACTGAACTGATACTGATACAAGAATATATATTAAGCATTTGAAATCAACAAATATATTAGAATTTTAAATAATTTGTAATAACCAGTTTTTTGGGAGTGGTCAACTATTAAATACCCTGAACATACTTTTAGATAGATTCAAGTTTATTCATATTTGTACTTAAACTGATATACAATAAAATAAGTTGAAAATGAGGTATAGAAGAAGAAATTCGAATTTTAAGTAATTCTTTATGGCAAATGCTCAACTATTAAGCACCCGGAATCTCTCATTTTATGCAGCTTCTATAACTCTGTCAGCATGCTTGATCCCTATAACTTTGGAGTTTTAGGTTTTCTCGCTTCTCTCCTGCTCCGATCGCCCATTGATTTCCATATTTTAGTAAGTAATTGGATAGTTTTGTTAAGTAAACCGCAAATAGAAATTCAGCAGCTGTCGGATTAGCTCAGCCCAGATTGTTTGGCTCAGCTCCGCATTGACATATTAAATGCATAATCCCAATTCGAAATGCCTTTGAGTGTGAAGCCTTTTACACTAAGCTGCTGGCAATCCTTAAGACCACAACTACAGCTACAAACAGTTCACGTTGCCTTTGACAGCGCTGGCAAATGAACAGATTTGTATAAGTTAGCCTCGTGTGATAGACACTCATCACACAAAAGTGACATTTATATTGATGTGCCATCAACCCAATTAGACCAACAACATAATACGAGAGTCTGTGCGTGCGTGTGCATGTGTGTGTGTGTTTGCATCACAGGAAGTCATATATCCCGAATTAAGCTTTGTGTGCACGGCAATTTGCGGCATGAAAAGGAGCGGGTCAAGCGGACCCGACCCACAGGAGTCAAGCATATATGTAAGTAATAATGTAATTATAGGGCCATAAACAAGTCGTAAATCAATAAATAAAGCTCGCACACGCACTCACACACACATGCTGTCGGCCATAAGTAGAAATTACATATCACAACAAAAACTACGGCCAACAAATCAGCTAAGTGCGGTTGGCTTGCAGCTGCCCGACTAGAAGATACCCTAACTAAAGCTTCCAACTGCTTTGAGAAATTTTGAGCTTGCTGCTTCTCTAGGAGTTTTTCCTGGTTAGCCATAGGATCTCTCAATCATCAACACATTTTGACGAATTTTCCAGATCGATATTTATCTATAAGTGATGTAGGGAGAGGTGTCTAAAGTGTCTATATTTGATATTATTTTCAATGTACAAAAGTTATCTCTGATTAATATAGCTTACGGGTCAAAAATTGCATATCGATTTTATCAATATTATAGAAATAGTAATATGTAATCAAATATACCGATCGAAATCTCCGGCAATATGTATAATATTCATATGCTTTGTTTAATATAAGCTGATCAAGCTAAAGGGGTCTGAACTCAATATATATATTTATCGATATGAAGGAAATGTGTAGAGATAACGAAACTATAATCATATATATACTATTATTATATTTTTAGTTTATAAATATTAATATACATATATATTTATCTACTACTCAGAGCTTCCAAGTTATTTCTAAAGAGTAAAACTTTCAAATCGATATATGTATATCGATAACATGGCAATATTTGATCATATATATTGTCTAGTTTTTACAGCAGCTATTAGTATAAATAACCGCATCAAATTTTTGAGCTTATATATATATTATATAAATACCAATAAAATATATATAATTCTTAGAGAATTTAATTAAATTTTAAAAAATTAGACTTGAGATCGAGATTTAATAATATCAGATATCATTATCACCATACCACTTTTATACAACTCAGTATTTTATGTGATTTTTGAAGGAAAATGTGTCTAGGTTTTAAATCTTTTGACTTAGGAATAAATTTTCATATCGATATACCATATTTTAAGCTTAGCTCAACTTCCTTACATAATTGTTATATTATTACAACTTGAAATCGAAGCTGAAGACATATTTCGCCTGTCGCTTACATTAAGACATAACAATCCCAGCTCGCTTACACATTTTTAATGGGCTCAGGGTATACAAATTATTTATTCAAAAAAAAAAAAAAAATAAGAAAATAAATAAATAAAAAAAGGAACGCAAAATTAACGATATGAGCCCGACAGAGAGAGAGACAGAGAGAGAGTGTGGGAGAGGGAGAGGTAGAAGGCGACACAACGATAGGAACAGGAACTCGAAGCCATTCATTCTCGTTGAAGTCGGTTGGTTTCGTGTTTCTGTTGCTTCCTGAGGCGTGCCGCAGTCGGAAGCGTTGCCATAATTATGCCATAAACTCAGCCATAAAACTGCTATAATGTGAGCTTTGCACATTTCCCGTTTCGTTCGCAGCCTATTCGACGGCCGCACTGCTTGCCATTGTCTTTGCCATACCCTTTGGCATACGCATGCTAGTGCACAAGGATCGCGGTCAATGGGAAGAGTTTGGACCAGCCTTCTACACGGCCCACTTGGAGCTTTTCCTCGGTAATGGTTGTTTGGGTAAGTGACCATTCAACTTACAACTACAAACACACAAAAATAAAAGCTCATCTCATAAGAGCTTGCACAAAAAGTCGAGTAGCACTCGAGAGTTAAGCTTGATTATAAAACAGAATAACGTAAATATTGTAAAGCGTTGAAAAGTTGTTTGTTTTAAAGTTTGCGACTAACAGATACCCAGCATAGAACTATAAAATAAAATAATAATTAAATAAATTCAAACTAATATCCAATATAAAAGTATTGATAAACTTATATAAAACATGTATTTAGTTAAAACTAATTTTTATTTCTAAATGTATAAAAATTTATAAATTAAAACATATTTTCATATAAAATAAAAAATTAATTAATCATTTTTTCTGGTATATGTTATATTTTCTAACATTTTTTAATAATATTTTTATATTATGTATTATTATATATATATTTATAAATATATTCCAATATTTCATAGAAGTATATTTTACAATTTATTTAGTATGTGTATACTTTATATATATATATATATATATATATATATATATATATATATATATATATATATATATATATATATATATATTGCATTTTGCATTTTCTAGAATTTTTTTAAATTTTATCTGATTTATTCTAGTATTTTAAGAGTATTTTCGAGTATCTTCTAGTATTTTAAAATATTTTCATTTATTTGATATTTAAAATTATTTTCTATCATTAGTATTTACTACGATTTTCTTAGTATTTCCTAGTAGCTGTTTAGTATTTTTAATATTTTCTAGTTTTAGAGTATTTTTAGAATTAATAAAAATAATGTATATTTCAGATATTTTGCCTAACCAAATAAGAGTAATGGAAATATTAATTGCCATAAAGCAACAATTTTTTTATTTTAATAATATCTCCACTTCCGTTTCAAAGCTTGATTCATGGCATTTAGCATGACATACATTACATTATTAAATAGTAGCCTCCTCTGTGCTGACAGTGCTTCAAGCGCCTGCTTCAATTGAGTCATAACCTTCTGTAAATAGCGTATCGAATGTTTGTCTCGACCTCATTCAGAGCGCTGGCTGGGCTTGTTACCGCAAGCGAAGGACTTGATGTCTTACCAGAGAACATAATCGAGACGTATTAAATTTCAAGATGATAGCCGAGTCGCCAAATTGCTGTTTCACAGGAATTGACTAGGAATTTAGACAAGCATTTAAAGAATTGCAAAAGGCAAGTCCTAAGGAATATCTCCATAGCTGAGTGTTATCGATAGCACAAAGAATTGTTTGCTTATTGTTATCGTAAAAGCATCACTCTTGTGCGGTCAGCTTATATATTATATATATTTAGACAAGAACTTAAGGAATTGCAAATGACAGGCCCTAAGGAATATCTCCATAGCTGAGTGTTATCGATAACTAAAAGAATTGTTGAATTGTGGTTATCGTTAATGGCATCACTCTTGTTTGGTCAGTTTGGTCATAAAACTATCAACTGATTGTAAAACTCTGTTTTAGGTGTTGGCGTCATGATGCTCCTGGTGCTGACCATCGAGCGTTACGTTTCCGTTTGTCATCCCGGATTCGCCCGACCCGTAATCGGCCGCCCTGGGTGAGTATGGCCAGTTATTGAGCTGCGATAGTTCCGGCTAACATCGGCTGTCTACTGCAGCGTGGTTATCTTCCTCACTTGCTTGGGGACCTTTATCATCTACTTGCCGAGTATTTTCCGCGGCGAGCTCATCAAGTGCATGCTGACCACGAACAACATCTACGTGTATCTCCGCCGGGATAACTACAACTACCAGCGCAGCCTCTTCTACTCCGTGTATAAAATCATGCTCGAGGTGATCTTCAAGCTGGCCCCGACCTTCGTCATCGCTGGCCTCAATTTGCGCATTATGCTCGTCTACCGCCGCACCTGCGAGCGCCGTCGCCAGATGATCCTAATCCGTGCCAAATGCGTGAAGGAGGACGATCCGCGCAAGTTCGCTGAGGAGCGACGCCTGTTCCTGCTGCTCGGCAGCACTTCGATTCTATTCCTGGTCTGCGTTTCCCCAATGGCCATTCTTCACATGACGATTGCCTCGGAGGTGCTGCCCAGCTTTCCGTTTCAGGTGTTTCGGGCGCTTGCCAATCTACTGGAGTTGATTAACTATTCGATAACGTTCTACATCTACTGCCTATTCAGCGAGGACTTCCGCAATACCCTGATGCGCACCATCAAATGGCCGTGGCTAAAGAGCAAGCTATGTCATGAGGTGGATGAGGTGAGTGCCACTCCGCCAGCAACGGCCACAGCAGCTGTTTGTAATCCAGTTTGCCCGACCCTTCACACAGACCACACAGGCCATCATAGGTATTCCAATGGTGCGATTCGAAAAGGTGAACATGCGTAATCACATCACCACCACATCCGGCATTGGACGGTCCTGCAGCATATAGTCCCGGCCCAATACTCCCCTTTCCTCTATGTCCACACCCACCCACACCCCGCCGCCCTCACCATCGTCATCGCACTCGCACTCCCCATCATTGGCTTCAGCGGTATCATCACGCTCGTCCTCACCGATGCCCTCTTACACCAGCTCGCCCACGCTCTCGCCAGTTAGCACGTCCATTACCATACCAAGCCCACTCCCGTCCCCGCGTCACCTCATCGAACCGATCGAGAATCCGCAAGTGGTTTAAAGAAGGCAAAAACGCCTCGGTTTGCCTACGATTGCCACACAATCATCCAACTATCTACCTCCATCACCCATCAACCGGAATACCCCAGCTGTTTGCAAGATACGTAAACCTCTCAACGTATCCAAAGCACTTCACATCACGCCGCATTCTATATACTTTTTTGCTTTGATCCAGATGAAACTGGAACGTTAATGCTTTTCCCAGCTCTCAATAGACCTTTTAGCTTGACTAGACTAAACCAAATTAAACCAGAGTAAATCAGATAAAATTAGATTAAAGCAGATAATATTAGATTAAGCCCGCTTAAATCAGATTCAACCAAATTAAACCAGGTTAAATCAGATAAAATTAGAATAAGTCCGATCAAACCAGATAAAACCAGAACTATCCCGATAAATTCACTATGAACCCAATAAATTAGATTAAAACAGATTATATCAGATTAGGCCCGATTGAACCAAATTAAACCAGACTAAGCCAAATTAAACCCTTATAAACCAGACTAAATCAGATTAAGCCAAATTCAACCCGATTAAACCAAATTGAATCAGATTAAGTCAAATTAATCCCGATTAAACCAAAATAAACCCGATTTACCCCAATAAACCCGATAAAAATTAGATTAGGCTCGATAAAACCAGATTGGATCAGATCAATCCCGATTAAACCAGAAAAAATTAGATTAAGCCAGATTAAATAAGATTAAGTCTGATTTAAACCAAAATAAACCCAAACACATTAAATCAGATTAAGCCCGATTAATCCAGATCAAACCCCTTTTAGCCAGACTAAACCAGATTAAGCCAAATTAAACCCGATTAAACCAAATTAAATCAGATCAAACCCGACAACCGGATTAAATCAGATTAAGCCAAATTAAACCCTATTAAACTAGTTTAAATCAGATTAAGGCAACTTAAACCCGATTAAACCAAATTAATTCAGATCAATCCCTATTAATCCAGATCAAACCCGACAACCAGATTAAATCCGATTATTCCAAATTAAACCTGATTAAACCAGATCAATTTAGATTAAGCCAGATTGAATCAGATTAAACCCGATTAAACCAAAAACAAAAATCATATATAATCCCATAAAAATAATTGGTATCCTTCCACATTCATGGCAGAGAATAATTTCCCAGCGAAGCTTAAGAAAATACCCAAGTTTACATATATATAAGCCTATATATGAATATTCAATACAGGTTATAAAATTGGAAAACAAAGAATTTAGGAAGTTAGTTGAGCTGAGGAATGTTGAGATGGATCGCACGGGCAGTGACGAAGATCCATCTAGTAAGATCCTTAGAAGTAAGAAACACGAGAGTTTCAGATGGAAGCTGAAGAAGAAGTAGAAGTAAAAGACGAAAAGACAATTCGAGCGATATTTTGAAAAGATTAAAGCGAAAAAAAATTGGAATCAAAGTGAACGAACCTTGAGACTAAGCGCAGCTTAAAGCAGCAGCCGAAAGAAAATTGACAATGGAACACAAGATTCATCGCGAATATTCAAAATGATACAGATAATATGATGTATGAAGTTTGGAGCTGAAGTGAGCTTAAAGAAGTAGCAGAAACAGAATCTGATAAGATTAAAGACGCAGTTTCAAAAAATTTAGATATAAGCCAAAAACGAAGTGAGATCCATCGAGATTCACAAGATTGGACGAAAGGCAAATGAAGCTATGAGAAATAGAAGTAGGAAAACAGAAATAATTTGAGAATTTGAGCGATATTTAGAGAAGATAAAAGCGAAAGAATTTGGATTCAAGGTGAACGAGCCTAGAGACAAAGCGCTGCTTAAAACAGTACCAAAGAAAAAAGATAAAAGATAAAAAAATCAAAGAGATAGAGAGAAAAGTAGATAAAAAGAGAAAAAGAAAAGATTTCCAGTCCTAGTTGAACACAAGGAACAGAACATTTCAAATGATATATGAGATAGTGCAGGAGAGAGATGAAAGAGCCACAATTTCGAACTGAAGTTAGCAGTTGACAGCAGAGCTTAAAACAGTGGCAACAAAACGGATAGACTTACAGACAAGACGAGCGGACGGACGGACAAAAGGCCAGACGGACGGACAGACAGACCGACGGACAAACAGGCGAACAGACAAATGGACGGACAGACGGACTTACGGGCGGATAATTCGCGAGCCATAGCGAGAGCAAAAGGAAGAGCTTAGCTAACAGAAGAAAAAAGTATCAGAATGCATTTAAGTCCATCGTCAAAGCATTTAGATATTCATAAGCATTCAACATGTTTAGAATACAAAAAAAAATATAAAAAATGAAACAAAAAAATTTTAAAACGAACAAAATTCCAAAAAAAAATATAAAAAAGAAAAAAACTCAAAAAAAAATATTTTTGTGTGTGTCACAGTAGTAAATGGCATTTAAAGAATTAATCCCCAAGCAGACGATGTCTATTGCCATAATATAACTAAATAATCTAGTTTTAGAGACATTTCGGAAATCAGAGAAAGAATATGAAAACGAAAAGAAAAAGCAAATTACAAAATGAGTTCACTCCGAATCCATTTCCATACGATATTTATGTAAACGGATGTATTTCTATATATATATATATATACATATATAAACATATATATGCATGCATGCATGTATATATATATATATATAAATATATATATGTATGTGTATACAACAACTAACTATATTTATGTATACGTATATTTATCTATTGAATGTAGTAATTAAGTGCGTGCAAGTGGACCTCAGTTTGGTAAATCGATTTGATTTTGATTAAAATTTTCGATTTGAAACATTCGTCAGACGAAATTCGTTTCAAGATAATGCCTAGATTGTTAAACTAATTTTAATGTTTATATGCTATATTAAGTTAGTCTATAGAGAATATTTTGGATCGACCTGAGTCGAGCTTGCCCTTATGTGTGCTACGACTAAGGATCAAGGCATTACCTGCCATAAATTAATTTAATTTTAAATATTATCGATAGAGCGAAATACTCAGACTTTGTGTATACCATGCAAGAATTTCGAAAAGTAGAGATGAGATGGCCGACACCGGCTTAGAGCTGAGCCTCGAAAACGCTTCGAACCACCAACTAAGACGTACACAAAATCAGAGAGTATTCTTGCAGAACGTCTCCGAACTTCTGTTGCTAAACTAATTTTGATTGGTTAAGCAAAATGTTTTGAGTACGCTACGAATTTCAGATACTTGCAGCACTACATAGCAAAACGTAAAGAAAAAAATGTGTGTACCTAGAAAATGTGCAAAATGTTGTCTACCTATGAAAACTTAAAATCAACTCGGCCAGTCGGGCATAACCGACTGCGCGATGCTCGTTCACAATAGCGAAATATTTTCAAGAGATTTCCCATCCCATATTACTAAATACAGCCAAATTGATTTGTAAATTATAGAAAATATTTTCCGATTTAACATATCAATTTAAGGTATCTATGAGTCAGGTATGCCCAACTTCAAAATAGTATTATTTCCATTCGATTTCTGATCTCCTATTCCATGTTACCTAATACAGACATTTAAATTCCGACTTAATAGATCAATTCATGTAAGAGGTCTATTAGTCAGGTATGCTCAAATCCGACTCCAAAATAGTTTAATTTCCAAAGTAAATGAATCCCCAGCAAAGTCTCTAGACGAGCTTTGCAGTCAGAGCGAATATACTCTATACACTTTGTGAACGAGTACAACTACTATACAAACACTATATATACACATATAAATGTCAAAGAAACAGTATTTATTGAACACAAATAGTAAAACAGAAGTAAACTACAAAATATGAATATCAAAACAAGGAAAAACAGAAAATCCAAACTCTAAATGGAAAATTTTTTTCTCGATTAATAAAATCGTCTTGTTTTTCATGTGCGAGCGCAGCTCAAATTGAAGAAATATTAAATAAAAAATAACTAAAAAAATATATACATATATACAATATACAAAATATACATGAAAAGAAAATTTATAGATATTTAAGCTGAACGATTGAAGGAGAAAATTGAAAAAGGCAGGCACCGAAGTGAGTACTTAAATGAAAGCGGCATGAATGCAGCCAGTGGAAGGTGGAAAGTGGAAAGCAAGCAAATATGAAAAAGAAAATCAAATAAAACCAATTATATATGAATAGCAAATCGCAAATATTAACCAAAGAAAATACATATATTAAAATATATGAACACAAAACAGCCACAGACACAGAGACATGGACACACCCACGCAAACATACATAGACACACCCATACACACATACAAGCATAAAGCAGAGCAGACTAAGACGCTGTACTCAATAGTCAAATAATTAACGATACATAAATATATCCATTTATCCACCAAATATCTAGTTCAATATATAAATGTGAATTAAACCGTTTCAATTGATGTCAATCCTCAAAAAATTCAATATTCAATATTCAAAATACAATATTCAATATTCAATATTCAAAATACAATATTCAATGTTCAATATTCAAAATACAATATTCAATGTTCAATATTCAAAATACAATATTCAATGTTCAATATTCAAAATACAATATTCAATGTTCAATATTCAAAATACAATATTCAATGTTCAATATTCAAAATACAATATTCAATATTCAATATTCAAAATACAATATTCAATGTTCAATATTCAAAATACAATATTCAATGTTCAATATTCAAAATACAATATTCAATGTTCAATATTCAAAATACAATATTCAATGTTCAATATTCAAAATACAATGTTGAATATTCAATATTCAAAATACAATATTCAATGTTCAATATTCAAAATACAATATTCAATGTTCAATATTCAAAATACAATATTCAATGTTCAATATTCAAAATACAATATTCAATGTTCAATATTCAAAATACAATATTCAATGTTCAATATTCAAAATACAATGTTGAATATTCAATATTCAAAATACAATATTCAATGTTCAATATTCAAAATACAATATTCAATGTTCAATATTAAAAATACAATATTCAATGTTCAATATTCAAAATACAATGTTGAATATTCAATATTCAAAATACAATATTCAATGTTCAATATTCAAAATAAAATGTTGAATATTCAATATTCAAAATACAATATTCAATGTTCAATATTCAAAATACAATGTTGAATATTCAATATTCAAAATACAATATTGAATGTTCAATATTCAAAATACAATGTTGAATATTCAATATTCAAAATACAATATTCAATGTTCAATATTCAAAATACAATATTCAATGTTCAATATTCAAAATACAATTTACAATATTCAATGTTCAATATTCAAAATACAATTTACAATATTCAATGTTCAATATTCAATGTTCAATATTCAAAATACAATATTCAATATTCCATATTAAAAATACAATATTCAATATTCCATATTCAAAATACAATATATAATATTCAAAATACAATATTAAAAAAACACTATTCAATATTCAATATTCAATATTCAATACATACAAATATTATATGCATAAATACATAAAGCAAAGTTTAAACGAAATATATATCAAGTTCCATATGAATGTCAAATAAAATCAAGTTTTACTCACCAAATGCAAAGCAAATTATCAATAAATTAATCGAATTCAATCCACAGTAAACAAAATTTTGCGTTTTAATGCAACAAATAGAGCTAAATTGGCCAACAGGGTTTCAGTTTGTTGGCGGAAAAGAGTTGAACTGGGGGAAAGGTGCCACAGGTCTGTTGAAAAAAAATGAATTAACAATTTTGCCCGTTTAATATCCATTCACGAAGTATGCGTGTCTGTCTACATGAATGTGAAGCATTCGAAGTTTGAGAAATATATCATGGTGTACATATCTCCTCCTCTGACATAGGGTAACATTTTTTTAGAGACTCTCTCGCAGAGCGTGGCTAAGCGGGAAACGCATTTTCCGGTCAAAAACTTAGAAAAAGTGTGGTAAGTCTCATTATACATATAATATTATCTAATTATATATTATAATAATTTAAGGACATCTAAATATTTTTGAATAATATTTTCTTTTAAGAATTAACAAAACTGAAATCTGTATTCTATTAAACAAATTTTAAAATTATTCAACTAAAGTATTTTCTAAACAAATCTGAACTCTAAATATTCCGGTAATTACAAAATTATTCAGCTAAGCTGAAGTTGAATTCTTTTTTGAAATTGAAATCAAAAGTATAATAATATAAATAATATATATTAATATCATTAATTAACAATTATTGTTTTAAAAATTATCTTTTAGCTATTAACACACTAAAGTTTCTTTCCATTTAAACCACTAAAAAAATTAATCTCTTGTTTGAAATTAAAATATTTTTTTAATAATAATAATTATATCAATAAATTTTGTTCTAAATTAATTTTTTAATTTTTTCCATTTAACCAAAATTTTAAAATTATTCAACTAAAGTTGTTTGGAAAAAAAATTGGACTCTTCGCTAAATAATATAATAAATATATATTGAAAAAATATAAGATTTCAGAGAATATTCAAATAAAATCAACATAATAAGAGGTCTCTCATTAATAACTCTCTAATTTTAATTAATATTTATAATTCTTTTTAAACATTTTTTTTTTACTAACAGTAATATTTATTTCTACCATATTAAAATGTACAAATATTTAACTACATATCGAATATAATTTCGATATAAAAGAAATTAAATTTAAAATTCTCCCGCATCTATAATATAAAATATTTTGAATTTTTTTTTTCAGTAAAAAAACTTTTATTAACTAAGATAATTAAAAAAAATATTTAAAAAAAATTGTGTTTGGTTAGAGTATGGAAGAACGGCGTCAGAATCACACGGCAGAGGAATATACAGTGATCATTGATTACAACGAACGGCGGAGAGTGTTGAGTGTGGTTTACCAGGGTCGCCAGACCACCAGGCGCTGCTTCACCAGCTCCGCCAGCTGGCGCTGCCTCTGGCGCTTGCGCTCGAAGATTTGATGACGGATCTTCAGCAGGATGCTGACGCGTGGTGCAGCTCTGTTGCCTGTGGGCGAGAGCGTGGGCGAGGGCGTGGCATCGCTGCATGCGCCCAACTGTTCCATAAGCAGATCCATATCGTGAGTGCCAGCCACAGGATGTGGAGCAGGTTCATAGGAAGCCCGATTGCTTGGATCCTGCTGGAGCTTGAGGCGCTGACGCTGGAGATGGCAAAGAGTTGGGAATTAGCCAATGACACCAGTTGGGAACAGATTGTAAACTCACCTTTTTGCGCGCTGCATTCTCGGCCAGAAATCGGCAGAGCTGCTGCAGCTGCTGCTCGGCCAGGGATTCGTCGTGCTCCTGTTGTGTGCGCTGCTCCAGCCGGTGCAGTTGGCGCTGTTTAATGGCCGCCTGCACCTTGCACTTGGTCGTCTGCTGCTGCTGCTGCTGGTGCTGGTGCTGATCAACCATCTCCTGCTGCTGCTGCTCGCGTTGCTGCTTTAGTATTTTGTATATGACGCCCATTCTCCGTGTCCGTGGTTTAGTCTCGCCGAGCTGCTGACAAAGACTGTCCAAATTTGTAGCCCATGCTCTGCTTCTTATACGAGCAGCGCCTCGGCTACTCCTACGAGTCGACGAGTCGTCGATAGAGAGTGAGAGAGAGAGAGACGGCGGGTGTGAGAACTGTGGTTCGGTTTTTTGGAAGATGCATACCAAAAAAAGAATTACAAATAAAAATAAAACATAACTCACTCACTGCACGTGTATGTGTGTGCGCGCCAAACTTCAACTTGCCATATGAGCCATCGCCTCAAGTGGAGTACTATTTTCCTCTCATTACAATGCCTTTGGCAACAACACATGTGGCGAGCCGAACGAGCTAATAATAGCACACTGCAGAGAGCGAGAGAGGGAGAGAGAGGCGCGCACATACATACATATAACACTTTCGCTGCATTGTCAGCGCATGCAGTGCCGTTACTTTTTTCGTCCATGCCTTTGGCGCCCATTCCAAGTGTCGACTTGCGCAGCTGAGCCCGCCTTTTCTGGCATACACTTTCACACTGAAACGAGTACAGCGACTTTGTAGCGCACTAGACCAGCTATGAGGGTATCGTCTGATAAACTCTCTCTTCATTCTACACACTTAAAATGAGCATGATTTCGTGTAAGTCTTATAGCTTAAACTGTTATCCTAAAACATACATTTATTATAGGGTATTAGAAGGCCTATTATTATAGAGTGTGACGAAGTCATATTAAAGTTCATATTCGTGCATATCTATATAATATTATTTATTTATAATTTATTATGGCCTGGTTCTTAATAAAACTGATATTGACTATATACATATGCTAAATATATACATACATACATATGTATGTACATATTTAAATATATTTACATATACTTAAACATAGTTTGACAATGCATTTTAATAATATTTCATATCACGCGTAGTACATGTGTGTGTATTTATACAATTCTAAAAATAGCGCCTGGGAAAAACACTTTGCAGCAGACGCACTCACACAGCCATAAAGCGCAACCGAAAGAGAGCGAAGAGAAGCAGTGGAAGGGAAACTGCGAAATAGACAAAGACAGAGTCTCGTTCTGGGCTGCGTGTCTGTGTCATGTCATGCACTTGAACTCCACATTCACATGAATATTCCATTGGTAGTCGCAGTCGCAGCCGAAGTCGCAATGCCGTTGCCTGTCCATGTGCGTGTTCCCGTGCCTCTGCCCGATCCTTTTACTAGTCCAGCCGGGCCGGCCGCTTGCCATCTTTTTTCTGCTCTCTTCTACGCTGCGCTGCTCTGCTCTTCCTCTTATTTATATATACATACATACATATGTGCATATTATCACATGCCTGCCGTGCCGCAATGCATGTTTTTGTCTTAATTCTTTTCTTTTTTTTGTATTCCATTTTGTTGTTTTATTTGAGCGTCAAGATGTTTCAAAGTGCACTTCAAGTGCGTTACAATTTGTGTCTATTTTTAGGTACTTGGGAATACGACAGATAAGCGCGACGCCAGGCAAAAGACGATTCCTCATACTTTTTAGTCCATGGCATCGCGTAAATCATAATCATAGATTTGGGCCATTGAGAGGGTAAATTAAATAATTTCTAATGAGAGAATAGGATTTAATCAGCGTTAGCTACTCGCAGCTGAAGCTTTGCACAGTGTAACTGAAGGGCAGTTTATGTAATGAAAATAAATATATGAATCAAAAATGCTTATATGTGAAATTAGTTTTTTGCAAATTTTAGAATCAATTTAAATACTAGTAATATTACATTATATACAGACGAAAATTTATACATATATAACAAATGTAAATAATTATAAAAATAAATATAAATAATTATATATAATAATATCATATATATAATTATATATAATAATCATATATCATTTCTCATTATTTCAGCTAAGAAATTATGAGTTTCTCGTTCTTAAATTATTAAACCCTCATATATTGTATACATATACACTAATAGACGAGTTGACTTAGCGATCTCAAACTCAAGCTATATGTATCGAATATACTTTTTGCAGTGATTCAAAGTTTATTAAAATGATGTATAAAATCGAAATTAAAACAGATATAAGGAAATGTCGAATCTAATGTTTTAACTTATAAAATATTACTTTACTTAAAAAAAAAATTTATTTATTTTATTTTTATATATGATAAACAAACATGACATGTAAAAGAAATTTGTCGATAATTACGCTAGTCCTGAACGGTTTCTGCAGTTTTATGCATATGTATGTCATCTTCAAATATATGCTCTTCTTCTTTTTCTACATATAATAGCAATTACAAATACAGGAAGTCAAGCTTTAATTTATTTTTCATGTATTATAATCATTATATCAGTCATTTCTTATCATTACAAATACTCACGTCTATATTTCAGACAAGTCTAATAGATTCTCTTTGAACTGGCATTAGCTCAACATTCAAAATTCCACTGCGCATGTGCGACCCTCTGTCTATAAAGCAGAGAATGAGTGTTTCCTTGCGCCCCACCCATGTGTGTGTGTCACTTACTGAGCTGGGTTAAGTGAGCTCTCGGCACTTGAGTTTCATTTAGTGGTTCATTCTACACGCGTATTAGTCCCCGTTGCACTCGCTTTAAATGACTGTTACGAATGTCACTTGAATGTTTCACTCGTGCATTTCATGCGTCGCATTTTCAAATTGGGCTCCCTTCAAATGGTTTTTTTTAGTTAAAAGACCCTGTATTCTGTGCAAGTGGGGTATATGGCTTGTGGTATAAATGTTAAGGCATAGCTAACTCATAAATTATATGTAGATATAGCCTCGATCAAGGCCAATAGCTGAGCTCATTTAGTCTTATGCCTCTCGCACTCTCCTGTAATCTAACTGTATAGAGCCCTGTCTACCATTTGAAATAATAAATAACCCTATTTTACGGCATTTACTTCGGGTAACTGCCAGTAGAGTACTCCCCATTAGAACACTCTCACTTGATTTTTCGGTGGTGACAATTAGCTGCGTGTGTGTGTGTGGGTAATCATAGATTTCCCACAATTGAACCGGAAAGCAAAGGCTGCGTACGCCCCACTCCAGAAGTGCGTGGAAACTCTCCCCCGTTTCATTGGAATAACGCAAACAAGTGCCGAGTGGGTAATATAAATATTCGTATTGCTGATGGGGACTCGACGGGATAGGCTTTTCGTTCTGGGTACTGGACGGCTAATCGATATGAATTGGCCCTCAGCTCGTTCGATTTTTCAACAATTTGTGTATTAATTTTGTTCTATTTGCGTACTTCCGTCTGAAACTTATTTTTGGCTTCTCTAAATTCCTCTCTATCTATCTATCTATCTCTCTCTATCTCTCTTTATCTCTCTCTCTCTCTCTCTCTCTCTGTTCGATAATCAAATCGAATTGAAAACTATTATTGCAGCTGACCCACAAATTGCATTAAAAATCTGTTGGACAATTCCCGTCTCTGGGGCGTCGCAGTGGCGCCCTACGCGTTGGCCCATATTCGTTTAGCAATCGTCACTCGGCGGGGGCCACGGTCACCGGCTGTTCGGCATATTGGCGACCCGACAGTATGCCATATACGACATACGCTCCGACATTTATATATCCTCAACCATATCATGACACAGCGCCACAATTTCCCACGGTTCCCTCGCTGCAATTTGCCAAAGTTTGAGCGGGGAACTCTACGGCAGCCGAAAGTCACCGCCCCCCTCCAACCCACAACATCCGACAACTTATCAGCAGCGGTAATAATGAGCAGCGTTTAGGGTGCCCGACTAGAGATAATATCATTACAAAACTTTTGTGAGTATGATCGTACAAACTTCAGCTCCAAAAATTTGAAAAATATTTTATTATTGTAATATTTGTATTGGATAAATACGAAAGAATTGTATTTCTTTCAGGTTATATATAGTATAAATAATATTTATATATGACTAAATATAATATATGTAAATAATATTTATTAATCTCATAAAAATATTACAATAATAAAATATAGAAAATTATAAAAGAAAACATATTGTATGTATAAGAGTTATAAAAAAAAAATGGAAATAAATTTTATTGTAATTCTTTCAGGTTATATATAGTATAAATAATATTTATATGTATATGACTAAATATAATATATACAAATATTATTTATTAATCTCATAAAAATATTACAATAATAAAATATAGAAAATTATAAAAGAAAACATATTGTATGTATAAGTATTATAAAAATATTATTTTATATTTACTTGTATATAAAGATTATTTATACAATATAATATTTACATATAATTAATATAAAATAAATAAATATTATTTATACTATATATATTATTTTTAGACTATATTCAGCATATATATTAAAAGTATAACATTAAAGTTTCTTTTTCTGATTATTTTTTCACTTTTATTTTTACAATACTTATAAAAATCAATGTTTTAGATTTTTTTTTTAAATTTTAATATTATAATATTTTATGAGATTATATATATATATATATTTATATATATATATATATATATATATATATATATATATATATATATATATATATATTATTTATACTATATATAACTTGAAGGAATTACAATAAAGTTTACTTTTTAAATATTTATAATTTTATTTCTGATTATTTTTGTTTTAATTTCAATTTTATAATACTTATAAAAATCAATATGTTTATTTTTATTATTCTCTAGATTTTTTTATTATAATATTCTTTAGATAAATATATATACAAAAATAAATAAAATTGTATATATAATATTTATTTATATAAATTTTCCAGAATTTGAGCCACGTAACGCCGAATGATATCAGCAATTCATCATCATCATCAAGTAAAGTCTAATTCATATCTAGAATTGTCATAGCCTGATTATTAGCCTCATCTCCAAACGCTACTCTCAACTTAATCTCAAGCAACTCGTTGCGAGATATTGCCTCAGGAAGCGAATAAAAACGAAAATTGCTCAAACACATGTTATCAGCTGCAGCCAACCCGCTGCGCGTTGCCTCGGCTGGCCACCCACTTGCCGCGATTGGGTAGAGGGAGAACGTTGCAAGCGAGCTGCCCCAGCACCCGACTTTGGCGACCGTGGGAACCTTTACTTTGCTGCAATCTCAAAAAGATCAACAGCAGCAGCATCAGCATGTGGCTGACTAAGAAATACCCTGCCAAAGCTCTTTTTCGAAATGATATAACATTGATCTAAAGTCTTTACAAATCTAAAAGTGATGTTTATCGATTTATATATTATTTAAATATATTATTAATTTGAATTATTAATTAATTATTGAATTATTATTTTATATTAATTATATATAATAATTTTAATAAGTATAATAATTATTATTATTAATTAAATTATATTAAATATTATTTTATTAATTATATGCCACTTTAGGGGTCAGAGGATATCCTAGTCGAGCATTGCAATAAGAGCTTTTTTACTTGTATCAGGATAAAGTCATAACACCGCTTACGCAATTAGCTTAAATTAAACTTTTTTTGATTCTTTAAAAACAAGTAATGGGAAATATTAAAAATGTCCTAAATTTTCTTAAAAAATGCTAGAAATAAAAGACATTTTGGGTTTCTTTATAATAATTCCAAAAAACGTTTATTTTCCGCGCTTGAAGGTTGCATATTAATTTTCTTTAATCTTATATTGTTTGTATTGATGTGTTGGATTTTCTATTTTGATTATAGGCAGAGTAAATCAATTTTCGTAAATTTTGTATGACAAAAGAGTTTTCTTATTTCCACTCGAATCAAACTTAATATTGCTTATGTTTAAAGAAATTATTTAATCAAATTGAATTTGATAAAAAAACCAAGAGAGAAAAGATTTTCTCTGATTTAAATATTTGTATTAAGTATGTTGAAATAGATTAATTTTAGTTAATAACAGTTTGTTGTTGTATTCTTTGTAGTTATATTTTGCTATAACTTAACTGCTAAATTTTTTATGTACAATTCTTAACCCCTTTTTTTTGTCAGGTGTAACAAGCGCCAAAAAAAATTGATTGTTGCTGCAGATTTTTTCCTTTTGTTTTCGATCGATTAGATTTAGCTTTGAATATTTTTTTTTAAGCAGCTTTCCACATTTGCTAGCTAATAATATAGTTTATTTAGTTCAATATAATATATAATATATATATATTTTATATATATATATATTTTTTTTTTTGCATTTCTGAAGAATTTCGGTGAGAATAAAAAAGGCATGCAAATATTTTGTGCTTGAATGGAATTATATATATATATATATATATATATATATATATATATATATAATTCCATTCATACTATAAATAGGCCCCAGAAAACACAATTTGATATTATATATAAATATATATATTTATATATATTAAGAAGCAATATACGATGAAATTCACATTAATTCGACTTGGCTTTTAATAATGCAAAGTGAATTGTTAACTGTGCTGAGCAATCGATTAGTTAGTTAGAGTGTTAAACTGCGTGCTTAGTTTAGTATATGTTTATCTAGCTTTGAGTAACGGAAACCAGATTCTATTTACTGCAGTAATTTCTTGATTTTTTCTTTTTTTCAGTTTTAGTTTGGAACAAAAGTCTTGAGTACATTTTTTGTCACATTATGTAGATATTTTTTCCCCCATATAAGGATAATACAAATTTGTAATCTATATATATATATATATATATATATATATATATATATATATATATATATATATATATATATATATATATATATATATATATATATATTTATATGTATATGTATATGTATATGTATATATATAGATATACTGTAATACCATTTCACCTAAAATTGGTGTTAAGCAAGTGATTTCACAATTCATATGATTTTATAATTATTATTTATTATTATTAACAAAAATAGCTCTAAAAAAATGTTTGATTTCATATATATCTATATATTTTCATTGATTGCTTTTATGCTGGAAATATAAAGAATTTACTAAGCCTACAGTAAACGTTTAACATGAGCAGCTAGGAAGCTGCTTAGACATAATATCGTATGTTTACTGTAGCAACTCAAATATAATATTATTTAAAAAAAAAAATAACGACTACAAAAAACTCAACGCAAGCAGTTTGAAAAATTCTTTTAATAATTTGAAAAAATAATGTTTTTGGGTGCCAAAAAACGAGATATGAACACTAAGAATAATATAGAAACACAAGGCAATATTGACGAATAGAGAACATAGTATATAAATTAAGTGGGTCGAATAGAGTATAAGTATACAGCACATTGCAATAGAAAATGTACAATCGAAAGATGTATGTATAAAGAACCCTGAACCCGTAATGCACTGAAATCATTTAATATAGTGTGTTTTTTCAGTGTATAATAAGTGAGTCTTTAAAATTAATGTATATGTTTGAAAGTCATATTTAAAATCGAAAGAAATTTTCTACTGTGATTATATCGTTTTATGGTTAAAAAGAAGGATTATTGAATCTGATTGGAGTTGTAAAAATTTAACCCATTGTGAATACTCTGAAGGAGTAAGCAGATTATAAGATCGAGATATGAATAAAAAAAACATCAGGATAATTACCAGTCAGGCAGGGACATAAATCAGACAAATGGAAAGATGGAAGAAGGAACTGACAAATTTCTTGTATTGAGATATGTGTATAATGAAAGTCAGGGTATTAGCTAGTCAAGCAGTCTCATAAATCGGACTAAAGGAAAGCTGAAAGAAGAAACTGACAAATTCCTTGTATTGAGATATGTGTATAATGAAAGTCAGAGTATTAGCTTGTCAGGCCATCAAAATGTATACTGTTATGGATGCTCCAAAACGGCAAGCAGAAACCAAATATTCATTACTTAATATTGGGTATGTGCTTAATGAAAGTGATGCTGGGTTCAGGGTGTTTACTAGTCAGGCAGTGCTGACTATATTATCATAGATATAGTGTTTTAACACTTGTTTTTTATTAACTTAGATTTTATTGATATATATATATATTTATTAATTTTTTTGTCTACTGTTTTACACATTTTGTTTTACTGTAAGCAAAGTTTATCAGAGTTTAAAGTTTGGTTTTAATGCTTTTTTTTGTTTTGGTTTTTTTACTTTGATTTTTTATAAAGCTGAACCACATATAAAATAGAAATCATTTTAGTATGGTGATTAGACTGTTTGTAGAGAAAAAAATATATATACGAAAGCAGAAAATTAAGAAAATTGTGTATAAATTGTTAAGCATAGGTGTATAGTTCGTATAGAGTGTGTGTATAGAGTGTGTATAGAGTGTGTATAGAGTGTGTATAGAGTGTGTATAGAGTGTGTATAGAGTGTGTAGTCTGTGTGTTACCAGAGAGTTTCCAGAGAGTTTGCACGACGATGATTGTAAAATGCGATAGTTTCTAAGGCATTCAAAACGTATTTATATACTTTTATATATAAATATTGTATGTAAATATATATATTTTGGTTTTCATTTTTCCATTTGAATATGTTTTAGAAAGTTGCAAGCTCTAAGTAGTTGTAGATTGCCAAAATAAATCGAATAGAAAAATTTTGATATTGTTCAATAAGGCATGCATAAAAATATCATATCGTATATGTATATATGTATAACAATAGTAGATCCAAAACAAAAGAGACAGACATATGTATAATTTATAGAGTATGCATAAACAACAATTTATTTCAATTTGTACTCCAAAAATATCCAGCAGCTGACTGATGTATGCGTGCAGGCTGACTAAATACTATATAAGCTCAACAGCTGACTCCTTTGGGACAGACTTCAATGTATTTTAAATTTTAAAAAAAATGGTAATTGAAAATAAAATAATCATATATATATATATTAAATATATTTTTGGACAATTTAAAGTTATTTTTAAAAAATAAAAAACAATTTATTTGTATTTTAAAATACTCGCAAATAGTCATATTTTATATATATAATATGTATACATAATATATATTTTTGAATAATTTGAAATAATTTTTTTAAATATTAAAATATTATTGCTTATTGCCTTCAAATTATTAAAGACAATAAAATAAAAAAATATGTAAAAGCAAGTTAAAAAATAAATATATATATAATATGTATACAAAATAATAATAGTAATATAATTTTAAAAATTGATAAGTAAGAAGTAAGAAGAAGAACATTTAATAACTCCAACTCGGTTTACAGTGAGCAAAACTTGAGCAGCTGGCACATCCCGGCAGTAAAACCCATGGCATTGTTGCAGATTGTTAAATGTATGCAATTATATTATATATATGCAATTAAAAAAGTTAAAGAGTTGGATTTGTTCTTAGCATCGGCTGGCAGCTGTCAGAAAACTTTAACAGATTTGTGCTTTCAAATATGCTGCTTTCTTTTCTTGTTCTCATAAAATAATATATCAATATATTTGCGATAAAATTGATTGTCTGAGCAGTTTTATTACCTCAGAATGCAAAAGTCAAAGTTAACAAAAAAAAAAAAAAAAAATTATTAATAAAATGAATTCTGCACGCATACATACTTCAGCTGATAGGATCGATTAGAATATGCATAACTAAGTATGTACAGCATATACTATATGTATAGCTATATATGTATATATGTGAAATATATATATATATATATATATATATATAGTTTGTTTAGTTTATATATATATATTAGAAGATTAGAAGCATGCCACATGCAATTTTGTCTCAATTGAGTAAGTTAAAATATTTGTTTATTTGAAAATACACAAAAAGCATCCTGACTATGTTTTTGACTTGAATAATTCGCATTTAATTAGTTCACAATAAGCAAATTTTTGTATTCAATTCAGAACGATAATCGCCAGTAATACATAATAAGTAAGCTTCCATTTCGAAGACTGCTTTAATTTTGTTTTTATTTTAAAAGCTTTAGCATTAGATTTAGGCCTTTAACATATATATATATATATGTATATATTTTTATATATATATTGTATATACATATACATATATTTTTTGTTTGCCTCATATATTTTTAATATTATATGCATACTAGCATCTATATATATTTTGTTTATTATCGAAAAAAAAAAACAATAAAAAAAATCGGATTTTAAAAATTTGCGTTTTTTTTTCAATATTTTTTGTTGTTTTTTTTTTTTGCAAGCATTTCAATAAAAATGCTTTGACAATAGAACAGATACCTAATGTTAAGATATATGTATGTATATATATATATATATATATATATATATATATATATATATATATATATATATATATATATATATATATATATATATATATATATTATATTAAAAAAAAAAACAAGCATTTCCTTTAGTTAAATTGGTGTTTAATATATATATATATATATATATATATAGGTATATAGATATATTTATATACGTAATATTTTATATTATATATTTCTATATTTTTAAATGATTTTTTTGCATAACATTCCGCACTGTTAATTGTATTTTTATATTGATTTTTTTTTTTTTTTGTATTTTTATCTTTGTTGCATGTATATGTATTAGTTTCAAATATTGTTTGCAATTTTTTCAATTTTCAAACAAACCAAAATTCAAGTTTCAGTTTCGTTTTCAATCTGTTGTGTGTTTGTGGGTGTGTGTGTGTGTGTGTGTATGTATGTGTTGGTGTTTCTGCATATGTGTTGAATGTACTTAACCATTTATATTATACATGTATATATACATATACATATGCACATATGTATATATATACATGTATATGTGCGTCTGTTTGTATGTATATATCAAACCATATTTATTATTTATTGTGCACGAATTCGTTGTCTTTGCTTCATGCTGCCAACTCGAATTACAATTGCTGCGGTTAATCACCACCTAAACTTAACGCCTGCACTATACGTGGATCAGCTTTACTACCCTCGCGAAACTCTTCCAAGGTTAGCCGATCATCGTGATTCTTGTCCATCTGATCGAAGATCTTGTCGACTCGCTTCTGCGGCGTATTCTCATCCTCCGTTTGCGGCTGTTGGCCCTGCAGCAAAATGAAAGAAATTTAATTATTGAAAATGATTAAAATTCATTTTGAAAACAATCAAGGAACACATTCTATTCGATTCATTGTTCTACGAACTTCGTCGATTGAAAGTTTTACGTCCGGCAGGACAAAGTTAACATCAGGAAACAAAAAAAGAAAAATTCAATTATAGCTAAATCGGGTCTAACCAACTGCTTAATACTTGTTCAGTTAACAGTATGCCATTATTTATGGTTCATGGATGAGAGCTGCTATAAAAATATTATCCGAGTGGGTTTGCGTCTTAGCTACATAAATGCTGTTCATTGCTGGCTTGAGACTAAGAGAGCGAGAGAGAGGGGGTATAGCTGTTGCTGCACGCCATTACATGCTGTTGCTCAGTGAGAGCGAGATGCCTACTAAGGTCATTTGTACAGGGACGTTATGACAGTCAGCGGAACGAGTGGAAATTGAAATTCTGGAAACGTATATTGTGAAGGACGACAGACAGCCCATTGGGAATTCGTTTTTGGACACAGTTGTAAAATTATAAAATTAAAATGGAATGTCAGCACGTTGACACAACGCCGACCTATATATATTATGTATTTTTTTAATTTCTGCTTTCATTTGGTTTCGTTTTACGCTCCCTCTCTCTGGGGACTTACCACCATTTGATAAATGGCATCAACAATATTATACATTTCTTCTCGAGTTATGTAGCCATCGTTGTCGACGTCATAGAGACGGAAGGCCCCTATTAATAAAAGAATTCATATTATTTATATATATATATATATATATATATTTTTTTTTTTTTTTTTATCAACACCTGCCGGACTTACAGTGCAATTTCTCATCCAGATTTCCTCGTGATGTTATGGACAGCGCACGTATGAATTCCTCAAATTCAATGGCTCCATCCTGGCGATATTTAAATTAATTAATTAATTGCATTGTCTGCATTCAAGCATTCAATTCACTTACATTATTCTCATCGAATACTCGAAATACCAACGAAGCAAACTTACTGGGATCGCCGTCTGGGAAAAATTGCTTATAAATTTTGATGAATCCCTGAGCGCAAAGAACGTTTACAATTAATAACAGGGAAATTAATTAAATCAATAATTTTTTTGTTATGCTATGATAAAGGAATATTCTGGCATACAGTGATCTGTCAAAAAATTATTTTGAATTTAAATTTAAATTTTTAATAATGAATTTCGCATATTTATATATTTTTATTTTATTTATAAAAGTATTGTTATTAGTATGTAAAATTTAATTATTATTAGTGATAATTCTTATAAAAATGTTTTATTTGTTAAATTATATATTTAATATATATGCAAAACTGTTTTGCAGTCAAGTCACATAATTTACATTTATTTATTTTGTTTGTTTATTTATTTATTTATTTATTTATTTATTTATTTATTTATTTATTTATTTATTTATTTATTTATTTATTCTTATTTGCTTATTTATTTATTTATTTATTTATTTACTTATTTACTTATTTATTAATTTATTTATTTTATTTATTTATTTATTTATTTATTTATTTATTTATTTATTTATTTATTTATTTATTTATTTATTTATTTATTTATTTATTTATTTATTTATTTATTTATTTATTTATTTATTTATTTATTTATTTATTTATTTATTTATTTATTTATTTATTTATTTATTTATTTATTTATTTATATATTGATTTGTTAATTTATTGATTTATTGATTTATTGATTTATTGATTTATTTATTTATTTATTTATTAATTGATTTGTTTATATTTTTTTTTTGCATATATTTATTTATATACAAACACAAATACAGAAATAAAATAAGGTTAGCTTAAATTAGTTGTTTTTTTTTTTAAGAAGTTTTAACAAAATTAATTCCAGTGAATAGCGAAATTCTTAGAAGTCAAGTAGGAGCAACGGATATTAAGCTATTCAGATTTAATTCAGATTAACGTATTAACATTCATATTAATTTATTGTTTGGCTGGTGTCAACAATTAGATTTAAATTCATGCTCATTACCAGTCACATTAGCCAGCCCAGCAAGGCTCGTGGCTAGCCTCAAGCCAACCAAACTTAACCCTAGAGCACAATTTTAACTTATATGTCAGAAAAATAAATTTTTGTATATATTTTTCTTTATTATTTATTACGATTCTATTTTATTTTATTTTTGTTCAGGCTCTGGTAATATATCACTTCATGAGTTGCTGAAAACCACATTTACCTCTGAGAGTATGCTGCAAATAAATTATATGCATATATTTGTGTGTATATATGAAGACAAATTCAATTGCACGACCAGCAGATACCGGGTGGCTTACTACCTTTATAAACTGGCTCCTGAAGTCTCAATCGATATTTATCGATTCATGGAAAATAAACACAAGTGAAACAAGAAAATCAGACAGCTGCTAAAAGACTAGGTAATGGTCGTATATATGAAATTGCAAAATCGATATTTATCGCCATGATAAATAGATAAACCTAATCATAAGTGCGTTAGAATAAGTGCTATAATCGTGTCTATTCGATCAATGGAAATTAAAGAAATTAAAAATTAAATAAGAGAATATGTGATCAAACTATTCTAGTACTGAGTGAGGTATAGACAATATCATAATCGATAACTATGAACTTGGTGAGCGAATAAATTATCGACTAAGTAATCCAAGTCCTACCAAGTATCGTCTTACCGGTCTATTGAGTCTTATTATCGATATTTGGAAACGAAAAAGAACATGAAAACGGCTGTGAGCGTATAAGTAATCAACTAGTATAATGTGTCGTATGCTATCGAGCCTTCTAATCGATATTTATCGATCATTAGAAACAAAAAAAATACTATGAAAACGGGCATGAGTGAATAAGTAATTGACTACGTAATCCTAGTGTTTGTTTAGTTTATCGATTCTCATTGTCGATACTTATCGATCTATGAAAACCAGAGTATTTTTTCAGTTTCCCTAAGCTTTATTAATATTTTAAGAATTTGATTATTTTCTCTAGGCAAACAAAGGGACGCTCGAGCCACTGCCTCCACCTGTGGACAATTCGTTCTCCTAGAACTCTTTCAAATATGTGTATAGTCTCCAGCTGTTTATGCTCCTAGAATCAATCATCTCTTGACTTTTAATAAACTAGAATTCTCATACTTAGTCTCTCTTACTCTTCTAGTTGACTTAAATAAACCTAAAGCTCGCACCCACATCATGAATTTCGAGTATATACCCCAGGCTGACGCTGACGATGAAATATTTTTGTGTACAGAACTATTTTCTGGCCTCGATGCTGTCGCATAATACCCCTTTGTCAAACATATTACGCTAGTAGTGGGCGAGAGAGCTGCACCCTGGCACCGACCACATTTTGCATATCGGGAAAAAAAATCGACAAGTTTCAGTGGCGGCCGCAAAAAGCCGCCGAACTGCGGCACCAATAATCGCGTTGGCACTGAGTGTGGCGCAAGGCCAAACAAACATAAAATTTCGAGTATGGCCATAACAAATTTGGCATGTAAATAAAAAAGAGAAAAATAAAAAAAAATGGAGAAGGGGGAGGAAGAGGACAAGGAGGAATTGTTAAGTAGTTTTTGTTTAAAATTCGGGAATTATCGAATCGGAAAAGCCTGAGGAAAGCAGACTTCATGGATATTATTATTATTATTGTGGTTAATGGGCTTATACCGCTGTGTTTGTTTTATTATGGGTTAAAAATAATATATGATGTAAACGGGCCTCCTACTTACTTGTTCAGTCAGCAGACCGTTCGGGCAGTCTTTGAGAAAACCTTTGTGCCTTCAAAGTGACAGATTTTGTTTGGTTTTTGTTTTTTTTTTTTTGGGATAGCACAGTGAGATACAGGTAAAACAAAAGAAATCCAGAGCAAAATGCAAGAGTTGAAGTAGAGACAGAGACAGAGAGAGCGAGAGCGAGAGAGAGAGAGAGAGAGAGAGAGGTGAGATTAACATAGAGCAGATACAAACAGTCCAAAATTGTTGATAAAACAAAATATAAAAAAAAAGAAAAACAATAAAAATAAAATATAATTAAAATGTTAAATAAATAAAAATTCTCAGTATGTATATATGTATATATATGTTTATATTGATAGAAAAAATCAGAAAAAACGCACGGAAATGAGAGAATTTTATACATGGAGAATTCGGTTAATGTAAATATTTAATAATCGAATGTTAACAATTTTGTGTGCATTATTTAATGCTAATTGTGTTTGTGATATTTACATATTATGACGCATTCGCAATCAAATTAGCAATCGAATTGGCCCTCATTGCGAATTTCGAAGCGAATGCCCACACACACACACACAGAGAAAGAGAAAGAGAGACAAATGAACCTGATTACATTTAATTTACATATGAACAAAAAAAATTGAACAAAAAATGTATTATAAATGGAATGAACTCATGTGTGTGTATTACATACATACTCATTAAGAGGCGCTACGATTTGTGACATGTAACAAATTGTGAAATGCAAATTGCTTTCTAATTGGAACAACAAAATTCTTACCATTGACGTATTTCCTTTTCGGTAACTGCAAAGAGATGGGAAAGAGAGAGGGAAATATGTATTAGATACTTTAAATGAAAACTAGTATGCATGCTGTAGTCGGGAGTGTACGACTAGTAGATAAATATCTTGCTCTGCTAGGAGACTAAAGTCCTTGCATGGATGTTGATTACTTCTCACACAGTGGGAGAACAGCTGTCACTTCACTAACTATTAGAGGACGATAAGTGGCAGTTATTAGGTGGATAATTGTAGGGGAGCTGGATCAATGGATCGCTGTATACTTGATAACTGGATAGCTAGATTTGCTTACAACTGGATAGGTTTAGATAGGTTAGCTGTATACCCGAATAAATATATAACTGGGTGAGCGGATAGGTGGATAGGCGGATAACAGGATAATAGGAAAGGTGGATAGTTGTATACCTAAATAACTAGATAACTGGATAGACGGATGAGTGAATAACAGGATAAGTTACTAACAGAATAACTGAGTAGGTGGATATGCAGCTAGCTGGATTGATGGATAGCTCTATATCAGGATAACTGAATAACTAGGCGGATAGGTGGATAACAGGACAGCTGGATAGGCGGATAGATAGCTGGATGGCTGTATACCTGGATAACTGGAATAGCTGAATAATTGAATAGGTGGATAACAGTATAGCAGGAAAATTGAATAGGTGGATAACAGGATAGCAGGATAAGAGGAGAGCTAATTAAGTGAATAAATTGGTAGCTGGATAAATATGTAGCTGGATAACTTCGTAGCTGGATAACTGTATAGCTAATCCAACTATCCATACCTATAAAACTATCCAGCTGAATATCAATACCAAACGCGAATCTCTAGAGACGAAAAAAATCTCTCGTCGGGAATCAAAGATCAAGACATGGGAATAAGAACGGCTCCGACCACCTTTTGGTAAAGAAGTTATATATCAAATATACGGATAGTATTGAACTATAGCTATAGATAAGGAGATTGTATAAATATTTCAATGCATAATAATTCCCGAATTGGTACACCCCAGTTCATAACATTTAATAAGGTATCAAGTATCAGTACAGGGTACCCACAAGTACATATTCTAACAATCTGCAACTTGAATTGGCGCTGGCCAAACATTTGCTCTTTGCAGCGCAAACAAACTCGGCAATCAGAAGCTATGGACACGAACCCTTCATAGCTTTTTGACTAAGTGAATTAGTAAAACAGTTGCACATCTAATTCAGAATTTACGACTTTAATCGAATTAGCAATCATTCATGAGTTGTCCAACCACGCACCGAGCAGAGGCAATTAAGCAGCGGGCGGCTCTGTATGAGACCCACGCAAGACGAGAGTTTGTAAATAGATTATCTGAGAGATTGCATAAAGTTAAAGCCACTCTACTGCTGCTACTGCTAGTAGTATTAGTAATAGTAATGGTATTACAAATACTAATATCAATGCTAATACCAATGATAGTCGCTATAGTTCATAAGATTAGCTTTCGGCTGCTCAGTGTGACCTCAAGTATCCTTCGTTGACTCAACACTCGAGGCCTGCTTAAGCAGCTTACCTTCTGGCCTTATCGCCAGCCAGATGGCCAAGCCGATGAGCTCGCAAACAATTTGGCTCAGCCGCTGAGTAATGTCGCCTCAGCTCAAGTTTGGTCGGCTTGCGGACCTCAAATATTGATGAGATGCCATTGACTGGGCTTAGCCAGCAGACCCTGCCAAGAGAGTTCGAAACTGACGAGGTAGTCCGCCGGAAGCATAACAACTGCAGCTGTGCATGTGTGTGTAAAGTTGCATAAAGTTCATATCATTTAATAAATCATTTAATTTATTACCTGGCAGTTCGGGTAGCACAGGTAGCGTAGTCAAAGACAGACACATAACTACCCGAAGGCAACACCCATGCAGATATTAACTATTGAAGCAATGTGCTCAGTTACTCATACATATGATATATGTACATATATATATATATATATATATATATATATATATATATATATATATATATATATATATATATATATATATATATATATATATATATATATATATATATATATATATATATATGTGGGTGTGGGTGAGTGCGTGTATGTTAGCTTATCGTCATATAGCATACTTAAAGGCGCGTGTGCTGCATGCACGTCTGCACTTAGAAGCCCTGTGTCCTGTGCCACTTTACAAATGAAAAACATTGAAAAACACAAGTCAGGTTTGTGGAGTCAACGCAACGAACTTGTAATACCCTTTCGACTGGAAGAAGAAAATATAACTGATGGAGAACTCTACCCGAATGTCCCTAATAGAAAACAGAACGAAATATGGAATATGGAATATGGAATATTGAATATTGAAAATGGAATATGGAATATAGAATATGAGATATGGAAGATGAAAGATAGAAGAAGGAGTAAGTAAGGTTTAAGATGATAAACACAAAACGGAATGTAGGAGATAGAAAAAGAACAAACTTCATTTTGTGTATGCCGTGACCAAAGAATTTTTGATATTTTGATATTTATTAAATATTTGTAATTTCATTTCCTAATGTTATAGATATTGGCTTTCTGTAATATATTTTGTACAACTATAAATATAATATACAAATATTATAAGCGTCAATTAATATGTAGTAAATATATAGAATATTATTCACAAAAACAATTTTTTTTTTTTGAAAATGAAATTAAGAAAATTTAGCTTGAAGTGAAAGTTTTTATAGACTTAATAATTAATAATAATAAATAACTAAAATATTTAATAAGATTAAAATTTCCTAGTAAATACAACTCATATTACGCCTGTTCAATTGCCCAGGACAAATCAATTTATTAACTTCCCTAGTTGCTCAAATATTCGCCTTATCAAATCAATCTGCGAGCTGTAAAGAGCCCACAATTGATTGCGAACACCAATCCAATACGCCTTGATCAGAACTCTTTGATTGGGCTTGTTAAACAATTTGCCAACGCGAAACGTATAAAACAGAGAAATTCATTTGATATTTAGATATATATATGTGAATTGCATTATTAATTGGAAAATGTAATGGCATTGAGGGTTAGCTGAGGAGCTCATGAGTTGGGTCTTGAGGCCGAGTGGCCGTCAGTCATAGTGCCTTGCCTTTCCTTGCCTTGCACGCAATTCAAGTCAGCCGCAGCCATTGAGCACAAATTGAAAAGCTCCCCAGTTGCCTGGCATCAAAATATAACTCATTATAAGGCGCACAGGCAAAGGCGGCGAGGTGGGCAGGGGCAGGCACCCTTTATGCATCCACGCACCAGCATAAGCACAAAGCGCCATCGAATCGCTGGGGCCAACCCCCCACCCGTCCGGCCCATTCCTTCACCGCCACACACACTTAAAAGTCTACGCACGCCAACGCGTCCGCTAAGTTAGCTCCTGGGCATGTTGATGTCGACGTTAGAGGACTTTTACTGCGGCTATATGAATAATGCATGTGTATGGGTATATCTCTATGTGTGCGTGTGTGTGTGTGCATGCTTACTCGTCTTTATATATATATATATATATATATATATATATATATATATATATATATATATATATATATATATATATATATATATATATATATAAATATAATGTATGTATGTGAGAGTGTGTGTTTAGCGCCGGCAGCAGTAAAGCAAATTAGTTCATAGCCAGGCGAATTGAGTGAGCTACTCAAAGAACCAATTCCCTTCGCACAGGCCAACAAGAAAAAGAAGACAAAAAAGAAAAAAAAGAAGGAAAAAGAAAACAAAATTATTTCGATTTAAATGTTTATTTGCACAAGGCGGCATTTTTTCGTCTTCTTCATCTTCTGGTCGGGCCATTTTGTCTTGATTTGGCATCTGCCCGCAGTGTTTATTTAATCATTTTTCGTTGCCTGCTTTTGGGGGCAGGCGACAAAAAGGCCAACGACTTTTGCGATTTTGACTTGGCGGCATTTGATTTAATTTTAAACAGATTAAATTTAACTTTTTTCCCAAAAGAAAAGAGAGAGATGGAGTGAGGGCGGGAGAGGCAAGAAGCAGCAACTTCGACACGCACACACCTCACTGAGCGGCAAGGACTCAGTCAGTCGGCCGCCTGGGAGTGGCCACATGCTAATTAATGAATGGCTGCCAAAGGTCTTGCCAACAGCCACACATTGAAAAACCCTCCAACAAAAAAAAACGGAAAAAAAACAAAGTAATATAATTAAGAAATAAGAGCGGCAAAAAAAATATACACTCGAGCTGCGACTTGCATGCGGGCGCATTTGTGTGTGTGTGACATGTGCGTGTAAACGGCTAACTTTTTGCAGCTATTTGCCACATTTGACTCTCAAGTTGATGTGTGCATGCCGAATACCCTGTAAACATGACAGTCCTAAATATGCCACAAACACGCCACCTGGCGGCGCAACAAATGACCAATTAATCAAAACACCTAATTGGCATTCGATTCGACAGCCTGATAATCCACATTAAAGAGTCACACCAATTACGTCTATCTACCCATATATATAGTTGACTTAATTAAAGGCTCAATATGTCAATTCAGCTGTTTCTATTTATAATTCCATTATATTTTCGATTCACTTTCGACTTGGAATTTCAGCGAATTCCATTTAATATTTATGACATAATCGTATGAAAGGTTTCAAACATGGCTGGAAAAGTGCACTGACATTTACTAGATAGCTTGCCTGATTGGGCTAATACGGATTCATTTTGGAGTAAGTAATACATAATACCTATATCTAGGTTATTTAAAAAAAAAAAAAAAAAAAAAAAAATATATATATATATATATATATATATATATATATATATATAGTGAAAGCACGCGTGGCCGGACAGCCGCGGTACCAGCATTTGTGCGGCTACTGGAGATGTCCGCCTGCGGGAGCTGTCCGTAAATAGAGCTTTCACTATATATATATATATATATATATATATATATATATATATATAACTTCTCCTACAAAGTATTTTGCTTAAGTAAATCAATTAAAATCACATTAACTATTTTTGGTATTGTCCTGTGTCTTCTTGCTGTCCGTCCGTTTGTATTTCCATTCGTCTGTACGGCCATCTGTGCGTCAGTCTGTCCATTTATACCTTCTTCCATTCGTCCGACAATTTGTCCGTCCATTCTGTTTCAGCGTACAACGAATTCACCGTTATTTACGCAAGAGACTTAAAATTTTCAACATATACTGATTGATACCATCCTCTTATAAAGTGTTAGAACTTTCCTGGCACGCTCACTAGAGGGCAAAATATTATTTAAATTTAAATTTGAAATATATACTCGTATATACAAACAAAGATCAAAAATATATAATATATATATTAGAGGGCCTAGCAAATCAGGAAAAATAATAGTAGTAAAAAATAATATTTTCTACAATTGTACAGGTTGTAAGGTTAACAATTTTAGTGAGCTCATCTATTTTATATATTCCTTTTCCTAATTATTTCAAAGCTTTAGAGATTGAAAATTTGACTGTTCTTTTACTGCAGACTCACTCTAGGTATTTACCATATCCCTGACCCTGAACAAGTATGCTGTTGTTGCTGGCATCAGACTGTATGTTTAGGAGAAATACGGAACTTAAATACAAATATAATATATAATAATTACATTTTAATTTTTCTCAAATTAATAAATTTAAGTTTGAATTTCAAAACATGATATACATATAATATTTAAATTTAAAATTTTTAAATTGAACAAATTTTAATTTGAATTTCAAAATTATATATGATATATAATTAAAATTTTAGTTTTTAAAAATTAAACAAATTAAATTTCAAATTTTAAATGTATATATAATATATAAAAATTCAATTTTAATTGCTTTAAATAAAATAAATTAAATTCAAATAATTAAAAAAAATAAAATATAATATAAAATTAATAAACCTCAATTTAAAATTTAAATTGCCGCCAAAGTACATCGAAATTTAAGCCATTAGGGATTGAAGCGAAATGAGTTGAAATCAAAATTCCATAAATTTCATATTTTCAACCCCAAATTCAAATTAAAAATTGAAATTTCAATTACGCTTGAGCAAACTTTTTATCGCTGCGACCGAGCACTAACCGTATCTATTGCGTATCGTGTTACCAAGGTCTTTTACACCTGATTCTCGTTACCTTCAGCCGTAGTACAGTAGCAGCAATGCAGCAATTAATACAAACTTTCAATTGGCCTTGGCATATTTCATGCAAGTTTTAATTTATATTCCGCGTGTGGTTTGTAAAAGTCACGATTTGGCAATATGAAACCGAGTGCGTTGCACATTTCAATCGGTCAGAGAGTAAACAAACGATTCCCACAGCAGCAGAAGTGACTCAGGAGCGTGAAGATGTCAGCGAAGTAAAAGTAATTTCATTAACTTTATAGCCGAAATTGAGCGAGAGGCCGAAAAGTCGACAGCTGGCAGCGGCACAGTTACTGCTGCTCATGCTAAAGTTGACGTTAAATTTAATAAAGCTGACGTTAAAGCTGCCTCGATACAATAATTGACACTTTAGTAATCAGCTACCAAGAGACTCTCTTTCTCTCTCTGTGTGTAGCCAAGCGAATCTGTTGGAGACTGCCACTGAGTGACTGAGTGACGGAATAACTGACTGACTGACTGCGAGTCGTCTATGTGTTGCACTCAAAACTATAAAACTGAAAGAGCTAATGCTCCTGAGCACTTGTCCCTCGTCCTGTGAAAGCTTCAATGGCGCCATTAGCAAATTATTTACAACATGTGCATCATGTTTTTGGCCTGGGATTGGTATTTGTGCTGGGACTGGGACTGGGACTGGAGCTGGGAGTGGGACTGAGGCTGTGCATCGGCATCGGCATTCGTACTGCTACTGGGACAATGACAAGAGCAGGAAACGCTACACAGTGTCCAGATTTGAGGAAAACAGAGTGAACTAAAATTTTTAAGTTGGATGAAAGACGTAAAAGTTGCTAGAGAATGAGGAGAATGATGCCGGATAGGAGACAAGAATAAGAAAAAAATAAATAAATGTAAGCCGATTTTGGGATGTGAACTCAAAAATCATAGAATCGAATTCCAAATCGGACTTATGCATTGAAGTGAAACTGAATAAAGTTCTCTCTCACGACATACTGCATGAGAGGCACTATATTTTCATAGATTTGAACAACTAAAATGACTTTGATATATATATATATATATTCTTTAAAATAATATATTTTGTAAGCAGATTGTAGGATTTGAATATATAATCAAAAATCATAAAATCCAAATCGGATTTAACCGAACGAAGAGATATTACATGAGAGGAATGACAACTTCATATATATTAACAGTATAACTGACTTTTTAATATATTTAAAAAAACACAAAAATATATTTTTGAACTCTTTGTTCTTAATCTATGCCCCATCACATGTGGGACTCGTCTCACTTTACCACATTCACGAAAAGCTCGAACATCATTCAAAAAAGTTTTCAGCGCAGTTTGATGCACATCGCCTCACTGTGCAGCTGGCAATGCCAGAGGGTTGGGTATGGGCGGCTGGCATGGGAACGCCAGCAGGAACAAGCGTTTGAGACTTCATTGGCAGCAGCAGTTCGATGAGGGGGCAACACCGGGTGCTAGGGGTACGTGTTGTATGTGTTTTTACTGCTCTGCTTGCTTGTTGCTTGTTGCTTTTACACGTTTGATTTCCACTGCTAAATGCCAAACAAACTGTCACGGGGAGACAAGCTGAGTGCCCACTCATACCCATGCAGCCATTTAACAGCGCACACAGAGAGAAAGAGAGAAAGAGAGAGAGAGAGAGAGACAGAGAGAGTGGGAGGGAGAACAAGAGTGTGTGACAATGAGGCATCCCACGACGCGAATCGAACACTTATACAAGTGAAATAATAATTTTAACATTGAATTGAATTTTGAGTGCCAGAACTGACTGCATGGCAATGCGTAACGGGCGGCTTCGGCTGACAAGGACACAGGACATTGGACAGCCGACAAGACCCTGCGATCTGGGTCTGCATAGACAAGAGCATGTACCAAATGAATGTAGTTCGAATGGCATTGCAATATGACATTGCGACAGGCATGAAGCTTGTCTGGCTCTGGCTCTGGCTCTGGCTCTGGCTCTGCTCTGGGCTCGACTCTGGGCCCTCTCTGTGTCTGCATAACATTGGCTGCATTTCAGTTTTATAAGCGATTTGCCGCCGTCTTGCTGCGACTGTTTGGCGAAGCGTAACACAAATAGAAATTGACATAAAAGCGACACAGAGAAAGAAAGAGAGGGGGGGGGGTCGGGGAAAAGGGGCGGGAGGGAGAGAGAAATGCACATTGCCGAAGATGGAAATACCACCAATGGGAACAACAACGGCAAAAGTAATCAAATGTTGGCCACATTTCAGCACATTTTTCCTTGGCTGCACTCAGAGTGCGCCCTTATTGACATTGGGTACAAAATGTCCATCATTTGAATCCTCGTATGGCAAACGTTTTACGTCGACTTTCCAAACTTGCGGATGGAATTTTTACTCAACAACATCGAAGTGTGCACGAGTCGCTGCACAAGGTGTGCTCAATCTGTGATTCATTTTGTCTATCGCTCAATGACTCAGTCAGTCAATCAATAAATGATTCTGATTCTGAATCAATTATTTATTAATTTAGTCATCTAATGCATCAATCAAACACTCAAGCAATATGGAAGTCAACAAGTCAGTTTGTAATTAAGTGATGCAGGTTCGATCAGTCAGTCAGTCTATCAGTTAGCCAGTCAATTATTCCATGAGTCAATCACTCAGTTAGTCAAATTGTCAGCCAGTCAATCAGTAAATCAGTCAGCCAGCCAGTCAATTAGTAAGGCAAATTCGATCAGTCAGTCAGCTATATAAAAGGTCAGTCAGTCAGTCAATCAATGATTCGAGGGTCAATCAATCAGGCAGTCAGCTATTTATTCAATTAGTGCGTCAATCAATCAGTAAGTCGCCCACTCAGTAAGTCAATCAGTGCAGCAGATACGGTTAGTCAGTCCACCAATCAGTCAGCAAGTCAGTTAATCCCTAATCAATCAATCACTCAATTAGTCAACTTATCAGCCAGTCAATCATTCTATTAGTCAGTCAATCAATCATTAAGTCATCTAGTCAGTCAATCATTAATACAGTTTTGGTCATTCAATTAGCTATTTAGGATGCCAATTAAACAGTCAATTACTCAGTTAATCCTTCAATCAGCAAACTAATAAAATTGTCAGCCACTCAATCACTCAGTCAATCGGATTCATATTCACAGTTAGTCAGTCAATCATTCAATCAGCTAATTAGCTAGTCAATCGTTCAATCAATCAATCAGTGCCAGAGCCAGTCAATGACTCAGGGCATTCAGTCCAGTCAAGTCATTAAGTCAGTGAAATTATTCAATCAGTCAACTAGTTAGTGTGTCAATCAATCAATGAATCAGTCAGTCAGTGAATCAATTCATCTGTCAATAGATGTTAGATGAATGAACCCTATTGCTACGCTCATTTTGAATAAATACAGGGTATTAGCCGGCTTCGAAGCGTTAAGTTGCTCAAGGCTCAATGGCAGTAGAGTCCAGTAGAGCATTCAGTACTTGAATCAAACGGGGATTGCCAATAATATGGCCACTTTGACCAATGAACAATAAAGAATACTCCTAAGCTCTTAAAGCTCATGAACCGACTGTGAATCGAAGCCAGCAATCCAAACGCAATGAGGCGTTGGTGGGAGTGACACAGGCCGACTGCTGGGCGGTATATGAGAGTGCACTCAGAAACTTTTGCCATGTGTATAGAAAATTTCTACCAATGCCCCCATAAACTAAAGTCGCACAAAGCGCCAAGGCCCCAGGCCAACACCGACTAGAAGAAGAACAAGTAAAAAAAGTGCACTCTTGTGCTGGCAAACGGTTATGGAGCACTCGGCCAAAAACTCACTTGTCGCTGACTCACTTCACGTACAATTTATCGGAGTTCCAAGAAATGTTCGAGATGAAGAGAGCAACTGATTTGATTCATATAACCAACTTACAATTGTGTACGTCTCCGCGTTGTGTGCTGGTGGCAGCAATAAAAAATCTGCTTAAAGTGAAGGATTCCTGAACGCATGTATCAAATTGATATACCCATGAACCTAGCTAAAAGTGTGGGAAGTATGGCTTGATGGATCCGCACAGAATTTTTATATAATATTATTAATTTTATATTTTATTAAACTAATCGCTAATCCGTCCGGTTATCTGTTCATCTATCCGTAAATCCATCTATTGGTCTATCCGTCCACTTGCAATCCTCTGTTCTTCCGTATTCAGATATATCTTAATAGTTCGCAGAGGTATGGTAGCCAAATTTAATATAGGGAATCTCTATCCGTACATTAATCTATCCGTACGACTGTTGATCTGTCTATCCGTAAATCATCCATCTATCCGAAAAACTGTCTGTCTGCCTTTCCGACCGCTTGCTATTTGCCTGTTCCGTATTCAGATATATCTCAAAAGTTTGCAGAGGTGGAGCTACGAAAATTAATACTCCTAAGATAGATATATATATATGTAGAAATAAAATATTTCCTTATTTGAATAACTCTTTTAATGTCTCGGAATTCTGAAAGGTTAATCTTCGCTTTTATTTTTGTAAAGGATTCATTGAAACTCTTATAGCCGTATACCCCTATATATAACATATTCTCTACTATATAATACTCTTAGATTTAATGCTAGTCGAACCTCAATGGATAAATGAAATTTTCCATGCAAAAGGCATTTCTTATATCTCTGGAGCTGAGTCCACGCACATAATTCGATTCATTCAGATTCATATTAGAATTTAGATACCATTAAATTAAATTGATTGAATCTGATTGACTTCGTGGGTATAAAAATGATTTAGGACTTTCTGCGAACTCGACGATAAATTTCCGTAACATCTCGAGCTGACAAGTTGAACGCAGGAAATTTCAAATCAATTTCTCCGTATACTCTTCCAAGAAGACCACATGAAACGCGGTCAAATTCGTACGTCTTTGTTCGGCCCGAGAGGTCTACCAATTCTAGAGTAGCAATAAAAAACGACCCCCACTGGCACTTAGGAGGGATGCAGGCAGCACTTAAAACAAAGTCGTATTTTCATCTCCTCTTACCCGTATTTATCTGCGAAAAACTTGCGCACGTTTGGGCTGCCAAAATGGCTTTCAAGAGTTTTTAATGCCCGACACAATAATTCATATAGAGTTCAAGGCTAGGGCTCTGGGGGAGGGTAAATTATTGCCTACTCACAGTATGTGTCCGTGGTCAGCCGATCAATGGTGTCCTGCTTCAATTTGGAGTTCTTCTTGCCCATTGTGCTACTGGTGCTGTTGCTGTTGCTGTGTGCCGATGAGCGATGAGTGCGCCCGCAGAGCCAGTTGGGTCAGCAGCGGGCAGCCTGTTAACGTTAACAGGTAATTGGTCGGGGCGTGTCTTATCCCGATTTGCCACTGGTTAGATCTGCAAGAACAAGTGACAGAGAGATTCAAGATAGACGTACATACATATCTGCCGTGCGCCACAAGGCGCATTGTCACGGTGAAACGCTATCCATCATGCACTAGCCGCAGCCCCATGCTGCACCACCTGGCCGCCTGGCAGCAGCAGCAGCACAGAACAGCGCCACGGCCCCCCCGAGCGTCAGGCGCGCTGATGAATAGCAAAAGCTACTTTGATATTTAAGCATGTCAGAGCCAGCTGTGTGTGCGTGTGCGTGGGTGTGGGTGTGTGTGTGTGTGTGTTTGTGTTTGTGTGTGTGTGTGTGTGTGTGTTTGTGTGTGTGGGTGTATGTGTGTGTGTGTGTGTGTGTGTGTGTGTGTGTGTGTGTGTGTGTGTGTATGTGTAGTCCCAGCCAAAAACACGACGACGCTGACTACGTCAACAGCCAGGGACATCTCACAATACCCGCGAATGCCAAAAGGAGCTGGCGTCAGTCACTCATTCACTCATTCAGTCATTCACTCAGTCAGTTATTTTGTCAAGTTCTACTCTTCCGCTCAGCTATTCATAATTTTCTGCCTGCTTTAAAAATTATGTAATAATAAAAGGATGGAATCTCAAGGAATCTCACATAGAAAATGTATATATATCTCTCTCGCTTTTCTCTAAATCTTTCTCCATTAAATTTTTAATTAATTATTATTAATTAAATTAATTAATTTATTTTATTCATTTATTTAACTAATTCATTTATTTACTTATTTTATTTTATTTTTTTTTTATTTAAAGACTTAATTAATGCGAGTCCACGCAAAGGGCATCCAGTTGACGGCTAGCGAAAAGTTTGACTACGCTTCGCCGCCTGTTTGCTTCCTTTACCTTTGCGGTAAGGACAATGCCGAGACTGCCTGCTGCTGGTATAGATGACGACAAGTTTTGCAATCAAGTTATGTAATTAAAATGTAAATAATTTCCAAAGCAAATTTTGTGTGCAAACTTTTTTAATTCCTTGTTACAAAATTTGGATGAGCCTTCAATTGACTTTAAATTGCCTAGTGAAACGGTCTCTCGCACTCTGTATCTCGCTGTGTTTCCGTCTCTTTCTCTCTCTCTCTCTCTGCATCTGTTTTTCTCCCTCGCTCTATCTGTTTCCTCCAACAGTCTTGCTTTTGTTTTGCTTTATATGTGCCTTTGTTTCTTTCTCCATCCTTTTTTGTCTTCATTTCACTCCCTCTATTTCTGTCTATCGCTTTGTCTCCGAGTCCTTCTCTCCTCCATCGCTCCGTTTCTCTTTATCACTCTCTCTGTGTGGTCCTGTCTCTCTTCCTCTATTTTACTCATTCTTTCCCTCTCTTTCGCTGTAAAACTATTTCTCTTTCTTCCTATCTCTTATTCAATTTATATGTTTATCTCTATCTCTCACTCTCTCTACACCTATCCACGCCTTAATCCTCACTGTCTCTCTCATACTCTTACCCTCTCTATTTCTTAAAGCCATATACCCCCATTTTCCATTCTTAATGAGTACTAATTAATTGAATTAATCTGTTATGCAACAGAGCTCTTCTTTGCGATTCTCATTAATAAAAGTTAAAGATATGAAATGAAAGTTATTTTTGAGCAACTTAATGCATACAACAACACAAATTTGGAATTCGACAGTCTAATTCGATTGTGATTTATTTCTAATTGATTTAATATTCAACTCCGAATGTCGTAATTAAAATATACACGAAATAATTTGAAGCTAAAAGGAGGATGATCAATAGAATGGCTATACCCATATATATATATATATATATATATATATATATATATATATATATATATATATATATATATATATATATATATATATATATTAAATACCACATATATATATAATGACCACATAAATAAAGATGTGCTAGCTGGCAGCTGGGGATATGTATTTAGTCACCCTAGAAATAGGCGCTTGCTCGGTTAGGTAAACAAAAAGGAGAAATGAAGCAGAACCGAGACGAGCCGTGGCGTAGGCGGCGAGCAACGGACTGAAATGGACACGGACGGACGAGTCAACTACAAACAGACGGACGTTCGGAGAACGTTGTCTGTGATGCAATTGCAATGGCCTGCCCGAGCTGGCCTGAGCATCGTTCGAGTCACATTACTGCCGGAAGTTGTTTGTGCCAAAGGCTCGGGCACAGGCTCCAGCTCCGGCTCGGGCTCAGGCTCGGTCTGGCTGTGTCAGCGTAAGGAAATTGAAAAGGAAAGAAAATTGAACATACTTCAAGACCTCGGGCAGCACCATTCCACCATAACAAATTGCAGGTGCAGAGGACTCTGAATTGGCTTACGGATGGCCGTGTTAGCCAACGCGCTCTGCCCGGCTCGCCCTTATGTCATGGAGACGGTCGACATTACGCGATTTCCCGTTAGCTTTAAATGTATTTGAACTTTTGCCGCTACGTGCGTCGAAAATTACACAGAATTGCCGCTGGCGTCGACATTTAATTGAATAATTGCCAAACGACTTGTAAACAAGTTAGAAGACTGGGCCCAGAACTTTGGCCAACGAGTTCGTATGCCAATTTGTTTTGGCCAGAGCAGCCAAGGCACAAACATTGGCAACTGGCCCAAGCGGCGCTGACGTGGTTGTTCAACAAATTACCCAACCTCGCCTCCACACACTCACACATAGGCCACGCCCTCCACTCCACCTGTCCCTGGGACAGGCATCTCAGCTTAACAAATAACTTGAATGCCAGCAGCCAGCGAGACAAAATCTTTGCAATCGGTTAACTATGCGGAATTCACACAATTCACAGCCTCTGAAATGTTTCGGGCCTCGTATAATTAAATCAAATGGTGCGTATGAGAAGATATACTACAACTAAGTTAAGTGTATTAACCTAATTAATGTGCACGACTCACGCTGCCTCGACGCCCGAGAAGGACTTCATTAGGCAATTGTAACTGGGCGGAGCGGGAGAGAGTAAACATCTAGATGGACTAGTAAATATATATTTTAACGAGAGAGGCGGAGAGAAAGCGGTGCCTGGAGGCATAACTTTTCGGTAACTCAATTACGTTCAAGTGTCGAGCCGACTGAAGAGAGGAGTCTTTCTCCAGAATATGGCAGGACGAAGATAAGGAGGTAAGCAGCTGGTCTGTGCAATTTTAACTGACTATAGATATACCAAATATATCATTCAAATTTCAATTCTCTAGTACCCTAAATAGTATCTCTTCTTTTTATTATTATTTTTATAAGGATAAACAAACGGACGGAAGGATAGTCAGACGGACGGACGGATGGATGATCGGATGGATAGACGAATGAAGAGACGGATGGACAGATGGACGATCGGGTGGGTAGACGAATAGGGAGACGGATACATAGACGGACAGAAGGGTGAAGAAATGGACGATCGCATGCGTAGGCGGGCAAAAAAGGGAACAAACGGAACGACGGATGGACAAACATACGGACGGACAGCCAAGTAGATTCGTGGATGGACGAACGGACGGACACACAGCAAGGCAATTGCAAAAAAACAATATACTCTTCTTCCTAAAAACAGTTCCTATATCATGCCCAAAGAGCTTCAGCTATTGGTTTCAATAAGTAAATCAAGTTTACACAGCTGTGCAAAGGCAAAGTGAGATGAGTTCAAACGGCCGGAAAACAGGTAAAAAGGGTTCTCTGATCAAATCAACGAGTAACGTAATCCTCGCCAGATATTATAGGTGTTTATATAGTTAAGCCACGCCTGCTTCTACCCGTTTCATATTCAGATTTCATAGCCAGTTTTAATGCATTTTTCATAGAACTAAAGCTTAACTATTTTTCTATATTATCCAATTAGGCGCTAAGCTCCCAGCATGTTCCATGTTGAGTTTCAATGGAATTTGGAAGCCGAAAACTATTCGCTTGGCACATGTGTGCCCGCTCCACGGTCCAACTAATTGCCTTATTCAGGCACCCAAATGCCACGCCCGCCAAACCCACCACCCCCCCCCCCCTGCGACCATAATTTAGGTGTATTTTCGGGTCTGGCAAAAGGTCGTGGGTGCCGTTGGGACTTGGCCAAATGGTATGCAAACGGCAAAGGCCGCATACAGCTGGCTTTTTGTGCAATTTTTTCTCTCTTTAGCTGTGATTGCAGTCTTCACGTTTTTTTTTTAGCTATTCTATTCTATTTTTTTTTTATTTTTTATTTTTTTTTTTTTTTTTTTTACTTTTTCAATTTCTTGTTCAGCGTGCGCTGAGAAATGTCTTGAAATGCAAATTGCAAATTCCTGACTGCTGCAGACTATGTCTGTCTGTCTGTCTGTCATTCAATGTGAATGCGATGTGTGTGGTTTGGTTGAGATTGTTTGTTATCGTTGTCGTTGTTGTTGTTGCACATACATCGTATATAATTTTGTGGCTGCAAAACTCTGCATAACTAACTCGACCATAGAAATTATTAGTACAGAAAATAAAGTCCAACTAATAGTCTTGCGGATGCGACAGCAAAAACTTTGCGCCGTTGTTCAAAGTTCAGGCATTCCAAGTGAATTCCCAACCACACACACACACATGGCCATAGATAAACCCAAAAAGCATTTACCGACCCCTCGGCCGCACAGAAAATGTTTCAACACATGTGTTTGGCTATTAACTTGCGCTTTAAATTATGCAAAATCCCAAACAACGGCAACTTTGGGTGAAAAACAGCGCCAGCCAAACTGCAAGATACAAGTTTTGGCCATAATATATATAGACACGAATACCTACATATATATATGCATGTATGTGTAAGTTTTCATAGTGGCTGCTGGGGAGTGGCGGCGGCGCGATGCTGCCGACAAACGTGAGCAGCAACATTTACATAACCTCTTTCATTCTGATTTGATTATATTCATTCAATTTCGTAAGCCACGCGAACACAGCGACCATCGACCATCGACCATCGACCATCTACAACAAGAACAGCAACAAAGACGGCGACAAAGCGCAACAGCAGCAGAGGCAAAGCGTAAAGAGCAAAAGGACCAAAGCCAGCATCGCACCTTTTGCTTTGAGCAGAAAAAAAGAAAAACTGAATATTTTAACAGACAACTGGGTGTGTGTGTGGGTGTGACTGTTACCCTTTATGGCTTGCCTGGGCAGTCCATTAGGCTGTCTCTTTACACAACTTAAGCAGCATTTGCCCAGCTCACAACTATCTGTCTCTATCTAACAACCAAACATATCCGCCCACCCACACCTCACTCCCACCCCTCTGGCCATATTTGGGCCATGTTATTTTGTGTCGTCGTACCTCTCTCTTTATTTGACTAAGTAAGTCGTTAAGTTGTCAGACTCGTTTTTCAGTGTGGTCTCCCCAACGCTTGTCCCTTTGTCCGTCCGTCCGTCCGTCCGTCTGTCTGTCCGTCTGTCGCTATATTTGTCTGCCAGTGTCTCTCTTCCGTTATGTTTGTCTGTGTGTGTGTTGTATTAAGTTATGTGTGTGTGTGGCTTTATCAATATGTCTTTGACTGACATCGCCTGATGTTTGTAAATTTGTTTTTCTATTTTTTTTTATTTTTTTTTTATATATATTTTATTTTTTTTTTTTTTTTCCAACACACGTTTCACATTTCACAATAAAAAAAAATAGTTGCAAAAAAAATAGAAATGGCTTATGAGAATTTGGTAAATGAATTAAATAGTTAGAGCTGGGAGTGTCAGCAATCGCTTGAATAATATACCTTATCGAGCCGGACGGCCACAGAGCACACACTCGCACGCACGCACACTGCACACAGTCTGTTATGATAGAAATGGCCAGCGAGAAGAATAACAGCAACAGAATGAGTTTGTTTTTTTGGACTTAAGAAACACGCTGCATGCTGGGCGCTCGCTATTGGACTCCGGCGAATCGGCAGCCCTCGTGTTCCGTACGTGGCACGGTCTCAAAATCAACTGAAAAGCTTCGGTGCGCAATCAACAGTAGGTCGAATGTCCTTGTTGATACCACGGACGACGACGAGGACGATGACGATGACGAGGACGACCAACGACGAGGAAGTTCAACACTAATACACACACACACACACACACACACACACACATACACACTGGTACACTCTGAAGTTGAAGAGACGCGCATCGTTCGTTAGAGGCGGACATGCTCCTGGAGCGAGCTTTTAAAACGATAGTCAAAAAAAAGAAGAAAAATAAATAAATAAAAGCCTAGCCTCGCTAGCGCCACAGCAGCCGCCGTCGACTTCGTAGGGCTGTAGCTAAAGCTGCGCTGATATCGCTGGAATAGTTTAAATAAATAAATGCACCATTTATTTGACTACCACACTCGGCAGCCCAGCTCATAAGTATGCTGTGGCAATTTAACCATGCGCCTAGTCACACTGCATACAAATGAGCTCCAACTGCCCTACAACAGATCCACGACACACTCAGCAGAAAAACCAATTTGTTGCCGAAATTTCTTCAGCTGAAAATGTTCACAGTTTGACTCCGTCCGTAATAAAAATATTTTCGATAAATAATTCCTGTTTGAAATTCAGTCTGGTTAGAGTTTTCGATATATTTACACAATTTAATTAATTTTAGTTTTAGTCAAATAAATTAGATAAATAGATCTGTGCGATATTATTTACAAAGTGTAAGCTTGTCTAAAACTATGTTAAAATTGTTGAGAGCATGGCAAAGTAAGTAGTAGGTCAATAGAGTTAAGAACTGCAAAATATTAATTATAAAATATATATATATATGTATTATCTGAATACATTTATATTTTGAATTTTTATTGCAATTTTTGGTTTTGCTTATTTGTTAATTAAATTTTTGTAAAAATTTTATATTATTTTGTATTTTTATATTATTTATATTTTAACAATCATTATATTTTTAGTATTTAATTTAATATTCTTATATTTATTGTATATTTTGAATTTTTTATTGCAATTTTTGGTTTTGCTTATTTGTTCATTAAATTTTTGTAAAGTTTGTCTTTCCCCTAACATTTTTTCATATTTATATTATATTATTTTCAAAATTTTATATTATTTTGTATTTTTATATTATTTATATTTTAACAATCATTATATTTTTAGTATTTAATTTAATATTCTTATATTTATTGTTTTGACCATACTTTAATTGTTTTATTGTTTGTTTTAATTTTTTTTTTTTTGTATTGCATTGGTATATTACTTATATTTTAATTTTATTTTCAATAATTTATTTTTATATTTATTATATTTTTTATTTTTTTTTTCATCTTTGTAATATATTATTTGTATAAACTTCATATTTGTAATATCATAACTTTTATTATTAATATGTTTTTTTTATGGATTGCTTATATTTCTATAATAATTTTTTTTTATATTTTCATGAAGTTATTTTTAACAATTTCAATTTATATATAAATAAATAAATATATATATAAAGTATTTGTGGTATTTTCTATGCTTTCTTTTTTATATATATAAATTTATCTGTATAAAAAGAATTTTAAAAGTGATGTAAAAAAAATATAATTAAAATATTTTAAAAATGTTTAAAAACTTTATAATAATGTATAATGTAATATATATATATATAAATAAATATTTTAAAATATTTTAATTATATTTTTTTTACATCACTTTTAAAATTCTTTTTAAATATATATATATACATATATAATATATATTTGTATAAAAAAGCTAGTCTTAGCGCCATGTAAATTTGATATTTCTCAACATTTCTTTAAAAATGATTGATTATCAAGATATAATTTCATCTTTTTAAAACAGGTTAAGGATTTACTAAGCTAAATGTTCAAAGTTATAAAAATTTCAACGTATTTATTTATTTATATAAATTTCTTCTACATTGCATTGATTTCAATAGTGACAACAACATTTTGACCAGGAAATAGTATAAAATAGCAAAATAAAGCAGTTCAGAACACAGAGTTCAGATTTTAAGCATACAGTAAAATATTAACATTTTTTTAAACGAACTTTGCATACCTTTAGAATATATAGATTTAATATTATCTTTGAGCTGCATGAAAATTTAACTGCCTGGCCACTGCTATAATTTTAATGTAATTTATTTCACTCACATTTGATTAAGAGTTACATGAAGAGGAAGAGAGCTCGGCTGCTGTTAGGCAATCCGTTTTAATTATGCTATAAAATTTGTTATTTTCATTAACAAAATTTTATTAATTTCGCTCATCTCGCGATGCTCTAAAAACAACAACATTAACTTAAATAAAAACGAAAGGAAACAAACAGCAGACCATGCGGCGTATGCGTTATATTATCGCATTAATAAATCCACGGAAATCCATGTGTGTGTGTGTGTGTGTGTGTGTGAGCGTCGGTGTGAGTGCGCTTTCCTTTGTCTCAGCTGTAAGCGAGGCAGAGGCTTAAAAATACTGCACACAGACTTAGAGCCCAAGCAATTGACATTACGAGCGCTAACTCCCACGCGCTCAACCCGACCAATCCTCCGCCCGCTCACGCTCTCAAGCAGCCCTTATGGCAGCTTTGCGCGCTCTCTCTCTCTTTCTCTCTCTCTCGCTCTCGCTCTATCTCTGTTGAGAAACATATTCAACACAAGCTTTTGATTTGGCGAAAGCTTAAAGCTTTTGTCCGTTAACGACACAAAATTGTTATCAACTTTTGGCGCCCGCCCGCAGTCAAAAAGGCGACCAAAAGTTAAACCCAAATCTCATCTAGCTAATCGCATTTTCCAATCAGCCATATCCACTCTCAGTCATCTTGACCTTCTTCACGCTCGAATATTGCTATTAACTCGCACAGCAATCAGTGGGGAAAAAACATGATTTCAAAGACTTTCAACTGAGGTCGACTGAGTTCTGTTGGCTTGCTGAGAGCTTTCTCTGAGGGGATCCGCGAGTTTTTCAACAAATTTAATTTAAATATATATTTATGTCAGTTAAATATATAATTAAATTGTCACTGAGTGAAATGAATGAAATAAAATAATGAGCTGGGCTTAAATTCGATGAATATAGAAATACGTAAATTCATAAGCTAAAAATTAAAAATATTTGTTTTTGAAATATATAAATTCTCATTGGACTTTTGATAATGCAAGGCGTGGCACTCATAGATTGATCATTTGATTTATTTTTTCAGTAATTCTTTAGTAATTCGTAATTAATCACAGCAAAAAAATAAAATAAAATTAGAGTAAAATAATATTGGGTGATTACTTTTGCCCCACTCTGTAAATCTTTTGATTTTAAGAATTTTTGTTTTATAACATACAAACAGAAGAGCCTGCTACTGGCTTTGAGGCTACATTAATCTAATCTGAATTTAAATAAATATATTTTGTAAGACTAAGGGACAGAAAGCGTATTTCAAGGAAATATTTTATAAATTTTACCTACCCAAGCTTTGGGTTTAAGTGAGCATCTCTACCTCTCTGGAAATATTTATCATATAAATCAAATTCCTTGCCGCCTCCAGTTGCACACGCCTTTACATATATACATAGATATACATATATATATACATATATATATATATAACAATGGTTTAGAAAATGTCATGTAATTTGAGCTGTGCTAACAGATTAATTAAATCAGCAATCAAAGATTTAACACAGATAAAAATAGTAATTTTAGCCCGGCTTGAAGGATTCATTAGTTCAGAAATAAAAGATGCAAATTCTTTTCTTCGCCTGCTTTTGTACCTTTGCTGTAAACAAACACTTTCGCTAACACGATTCGTGTTTAGTATAAAAAAAGCCGTAGCTAAAAATAATAGCGCCCTACACAAACAACAACAAGCAGCGACAGACGAACTCTTGCTGGCAGTCCAACACACACACACACACACACAGGCGCACTCACACACATCTAATTACACTCATTAATGTATGGCCTAGGTATATGGAGCATGAGCCTCGCTGGCAGTCTGCATTGGTCTCTAGTCTCCGGTCCTTGGTCCCTGGTTCCTGGTCTCTGCTCTCTGCTCTCAATGGCAGGTCTGCGGGCCAGCCGCTTGCAACGGCTCTGCTGATGGTCGGCTGGGCCATGTTTGCCCGGGCGCCATATCGTTTAGCTGCCTCAAAGCCATTGTTAATTAGTGCACCGACCTTGTCGTAATTAGTGCGCACATTGCACACTGCACGCCCAGCAGCCCGCCTGGCCGCCTACAACACCCCGCAAAGCCCCAACCAAGCTGGCAAAATTTCCGTTGAGTTTATAGCAAATGCCGCCGGCGGCGACTACATTCGGCTAGTAACATTTTTAGGCGCTGCCATTGCTCTCTCGCTGTGTGGGTGTGTTTATGTAACTGGCTGCTGCTGCTGCTGATGCTGCTGGGCGTTGGTAATGTATCTGCGCTGAGCTGAGCTGAGCTCATAAGCCAGCAAATTCGCATAATAAGTTTTCCATTACGCACTCGCGTAGACAAGCCGCTTAGTCTAATGCAATGCAATTATTCGTTCGGCTAATGGCAGCCTCTGTGAAAGGCGCCGCAGCCAATTGCAACGGCACGGCCAGCCTCTCGATCCTAAAAACATTTGTCAACCTTGATAAGGTTCCAATTGAGTTGTGAGTGAGCTATGATTATACGAATGACCTGGTCATATGCGAGCAGTAGCAATAGTTGTAATATTAGTAGAAATTATAATAGTAGTAGCAGAAGCTAAAGTAGAAATAGTAGTAGTAATAATAGTAGTAGTAGAAATAGTAGTAGTAGAAATAGTAGTAGTAGAAATAGTAGTAGTAGAAATAGTAGTAGTGGTTGTAATATTAATAGTAGTAGTAGAAATAGTAGTAGTAGAAATAGTAGTAGTAGAAATAGTAGTAGTTGTAATATTAATAGTAGTAGAAGTAATAATAGTAGTTGTAGAAATAGTAGTGGAAGTGATAATAGAAGTAGTTGAAATAGCAGTAGAATGCGTATTAGGAATAGTAGTAGCTATGGCATCCGTAGTAGGAATAGTAGTAGCAGTAGAAGCCATAGTAGGAATAGGAGTAGCAGAAGAAACCGTAGGAGAAATAGTAGTAACTGTAGAATCCGTAGTGGGAATAGTAACAGCCGTAGACACCGATCAACCATAATCAAGCATCAACGATTATCAAACTGAGAGGTCTTCAATTACACAAGTCTAATGCAAATAGAATAATTTCCATAAAATATTCATAAGGTTGAAAAATACTTAAAGCTGAAATAGAAACAAGTTAGAGTCAGCACAAAATAAAATCTAAAAGACTTCAGCATATAACAAGACTTAAAGGATATAAAATCCTTCGCTTTATCAAAAATATTTTCTTTGGCAATTTTATCTGTCTGCCTCAGCCGCCTAACGCTCTTATAACTATCATTTACGCTTTGGTTTCAGCTGGCTTTGGAGCATCAATAGACCTGCTCATAAAGCACAATTCGCACTTCAGATTCCATTTGAGCTGAGCTCCTCAAGCCGTTGGCAAATAAATGAAAATTTAAATAGAAAAACTTAAGGCGCAGCTGCCAGAAACAGTGGCCGATCGAAAAGTGCAAAGAGCCCAACCACAAGGCGGCAAAGAAATGCAAAATGGAAAATGGCAAGAGGAAAATGGAATTGCGGCATACGAGCAAACAAAAACTAATACTGCATGCTCGTTCAGTAGAGTGAAAGCGGGCATATTAGTGATGGGCAATATATAACTTGTTCCATGCTGGCTTTAAACTCTTCTTAGATTACCCTTGACAGGCTATGCCAAATATTCCATGGTGAACGAGTATTATTCAGTCGTGTGTAGCCCTCACTCTGTGTGCGCATCTATGAATATTTTCATCATGGAATTGATCATCAATTCGTGTTTTGTGTGGTAACATTTCAGCATGAAAATCGATTTGGCTTAAATGGATTTATATGCATTGCTTTCATACAACTCATTTGCCTTCTATCTCACTCTCTTCCTCCTTCGCTGTCTCGCTCTCTCTCACACACATTTGCTGAAAAACTAATGCTAGCCGTTAAGCGCCTCTTTTGCCTGTCATTGTGAATTTTGTAAAATTATTATTATGGGCAGTAATTGACTGCATAATTCTCGTTCAGCATTTTCTAATCAATTTTGCTATTTTCTACAAGAAAATCTATAGAGTAGCTTTAAACATTCAAGAGTTCCAGTTGCCTTTAGTTTCGGCCTGCTCAGCAGCCTCACCTTCAGCGGACCATTGTCACGTCTCTGCAGCATTCATTTAGGTTTCAATTTGCAAAAGGCACGACACAGGCTATCTCAGCATCTACAAGAGTAGCTTTGGTCCTTGTCTCTGCTATGACATCCTGGTATACAGAACTGCACCCAAGACTTGGCCCATGAGAACCAAATACATCGAGCGAGACCTTAAGCTGTTTCTCACACCTTTGCTCTACTAAAACATTAAATATAACAAAATTAAAAAAGAAAATTTTTTTAAATATATATTAATTAATTAAATTAACTAATAATTAATTATAATAACTTACAAAATTAAATCTATTAAATTTAATTGTGAACTAAAAAAAACTAAAAAATATATATATATATTAATTTAGAATATTATGACCCGATATTGTGAAATGAATAGAAAATAAATCTCTCAGTTTCATAATTCTGTTAAAATATACCTCCCAACTGCCGCAGTAGTGTTAGTGTGAGGCTGCGCTATTGTATCATTATTATCCAACTGAGTGAGTGCTACTGTTAAAAGTCAGCATTACTCAATCGATGAGTATAAACAAATTAAAGGTAAAAGCAAAATTAAAATAGAAACTGATTGAATTGACCACACACAAAATATACATAATTTAATTATGATTTAATATATACATATGCCATTCACAACTTTTCGGATTCAGTTATTTTATTTGGAATAGCCCGCTAATTAGATCGAACGAATTGACAGAAGCCAAACTTGGCTAATGTGCTCGGCCAATAATAATAAGCTTGGCTAATATGCTCGATTTCACGCTGCGTGAGCGAGCAGAGAAGCAATTTAAGTTTACCTGGAATATTTAGGTTCACCTCGCCACGCGTTGTCCAAAATTCACTCTACGCGCCGACATTAATTAAGCGACTAATTATTTAATTTGTTGCGTGTGCTGCTTGGGAATGTTTGGCAAATGGACAGCAGCTGGCATTGCAAATGAATGCGATGGGCGTGGCCGCGCGGTATTAGGCCACACAATATAATTATTAAGATATGCGAACGAAATGAAAATAAATGAATGCATGCACTGCAAAGTGGTTTTACATACGAACACAATCGAACAGTCAAATAAATGGTTTAAAGCGAGCACAGGAGCTGCAGCCAAGTGGGCGTGTCTAGTGGGTGTGTACGACCGTTAAGTGGCCCAGACACACACTCTGCTCACGCACTTTATGTCAAGCTCAAGCGACTCACTGGGCGTATACTTAATATTTTGCTGTATAGACAACAGAGGAAGAGTGAGAGAGTGAGAGAGAGGGAGAGAAAGGGAGACAGAGAGATGGAGAGAGTGCACTCCACTCAACTCTATTCATGTTACTACTCACAATTGTTTTCCACTTGTCACGCCATCACAATTAGAGTGCGCCCATAATATGGCAGCTCAAGCTCCCACTCATTGACTTCTGCCCGGCGGCTGCAGCTCGGCGCCCTTTGTGCCTTGCTGATTGATAGGAAGCTGCGACAATGAATGCAGCTTTTATATGAATGAATTTGCAGTGGCAAAGCGAGAGACAAGCTGCAACAATTGTTGTAAACGTTTTGTGTTTTGATTAGAAATGCTCAGAGCTAGACTTGACTATGCAAATGTGCCAGACTGCATAAAGTCAACCCAGAACTGGAGTTCACTAACAATTATCTATCAACATCTATCAACTGTGGCTAAAAAAATAAAATAATAGATGCAGTGCTGCCAACTCTATAGGCGCTGCGACAAGCCAGATCAACTAGCTGAAAAGTTACTAAAAAATTGAAAATGAAAAATTACTACAGAAAAATTTAAAATTCCAGAAAAGAATATTTTTACGATTGTACTGAAATTTTTACTATTTCTATTGAAAAATCGTAAAAGCTTTTTCGGGATTTTTAAATATATATATGAGTTAGGTGGAGATATTAAAACTATCGATAGATCAATAGATTTTGCTCGATATTGATATTTCGGTTAATTTAGTGAATAGCTTAAAACATAATTCTAAATTAAGTGTTCGGTTATAGTAATTCAAGGTAAATCTGGAAAGTCTTTTTATTAATTATATTATATTATATTATATTAAACCTGTATATTATCTTATATATTTCTTATTGCTAAAATCGCTTCAGTTACAAAAAAAAATTCGCAGAATTGGAACGAGCTTCAGATATTAGAAATTTAAAAAAAATATAGATATACATTTTCAAAAATAAAAATATATTAAAAGAAAAAAAGTAATCTCATGTGAACCCAAGTTTGTGAAAATTAACTTCAAAATAAACGTTTTTGGAAAATTGATGAAGAAATCTATAGTATCGAGTTTTGGCAGAAATTATAAAAATATAGAAATTCCCAAAAAAATAAAAAATAGATATATAGATTTTCAAAAATATATATACAAATTTTAAAAATATCTCATGTGAGCCTAAGTTTTATTTTATGAATATTAACTTAAAAATAAAAGTTTTTCAGAAAAATGTAAATGTAAAAGTAAATGTAATGTAAAGTAAAAATTTGATGATCTGGTTCTTCACTAATATATATGTATATATAATATATTCAATTAGATATATATATATAATATATACAAAGTCTGAGAAAAATTTGACCATCAATGCCTTTACAACTCTGGAGCTAGACCATAAGTAGGACTATTCAAAATTGAAGTCTTCCAACGTTCCACACACGTTCAAGCAACGTCTGACGTTTTAATGATCCGATGGCAGCAGATCCAGTCAATTGTGGAAGTAATCAGGCTACTTATTTAAAGTCATGTCGTGGCGGGCAAGTGATGCGAGGGCAAAATCTATATAAGCACATATTTATGTGTATAGTACGTGTGTACACACACACTTACACACACACTCACACCCACCTGGGCATAATGTGCTATCAGCGAGAGGTAGTTAACAACATGTGAGCCAAGTGGCCCGAACCTAAGGCGGAGGGGGCACTGGTAAGGGCCTTTTTGCTAAACCAGAGGCCGTAGCTCTGGCTAGGTGTCTAGTGGCAGCATTTGCTCGCCCAGGCAGTCAGCCAGCCAGCCAGTCAGCCCCCAGCCCTCAGCCAGTCAGCCCCCATCAGCTCGCCGCCTCGTCACCGAGTCGTGCCCGTTGCCCTGTCGCCCCAATTGCCGTCTCGCCGTCTCAACCAATCTCAAGCTCTTTGCGTCGTTGGCTGCGATAGCTCCGAGTAAACAGCATTCGAGTGTAGTGTAAACAATCATTGACCTCGTTCATATTTCTCGGAGCGCTCATTTGCCTTTGGCCCCAGCATCAGCATCAGCCACAGCCACTGCCCCTCACCCACAGCGAGTGCAAACGATGCCAACTTAGAACGGGGCACAATTAAAAATTGTTGTTTAGTTGCTTTAGTTGGCCATGTCCACAAGTTGCTACTTGACCAAACAACATTGACAGTCTGCAGTTGGAAATCAATTAGCCATGGTAGCAAGCCAACTTACCGAAGTTGTAAGCCAAGTGTGTGTGTGTGTGAGTTACACCAATCAAAACCCAATGAGTTCTTTGCTTGCCCTTTTTGCCAAATGATGATGAGTACAGGAACAGCACAAAGGAGACAACCCAAAGGCCAACAGAAAATGAGCAACGCCAACAACAAAAGCCGAAGAAGAAGAAAAAATAAGAGCAAAATCACGATAGTACCACACACACGCACACAAAAGACGAGAAAAAAAAACAATGAAGGACCGGCTATCTGCGACATGTCAAAGATTAAATACTCTAAGAGCTTAAAGGACAAGGGAATTGTCCATGATTTCAATTGAATCTTCTTATTCGTGTAAGTATGGTTAATCTATATTATATTAAGAGTGAGAGTAGCTCAGAATTTGACTGATTTTAAAGATATCTATGAGGTAAGTCTATGCTATATCTAATGCTAATCAGACGGGAAACAAAATTTCCATATATTTTTCTAAGTTCTTGAAAAAGCTAATAAAAATAATATATTATTTATATTTATGTTTTATTTTTAATTGTATTTTAATTTATTTTCTTTTCATGTAAAAGATGTAGTCTATAGCTATATATAATACTGATATGAATATCAGTTCAGAAGAGCAGAAAAAAAATGCAATTTGTTTATAAGTTCTTAAAAAAAATTAACACCAATAATATTTTATTTTTTTTGTTTATGTTTAATTTTTTTTTTTCTAATTTTGAAAATAAATGAACTGCACATATAAATGTCAGTTCAAATGAGCAAAAAAAAATATTAATTTTTAATGTTGTTGAAATCGCAGTCGATAAAAAGCTTTTGAAAACGTCAAGCCTATCGGCGTTGTACGATATATATTATCTCAATATTATAGATTATTTTTAGAAATTATCGAACTACAGCAAGCGGCATCTTTCTCCACGTCACATAGTAGCTCACTAAATCATCTTACCCCGTTTGCCCAGAAGTGTGTGTATTTATAAGAAACGTTGAGCGGCTTGTTTGCAGCCGCCTCATATCCTGCTATCGAAGCAGGCAATCAAGGATAACGCGCATTATACTGCGTCCAACATCTCTTGCCATCTCGAACACACACACACACACATGAGACATACATTACTATATGGTCATATGAGTTGGGTGTTTGCGTCGTTGCGACGCCAGAATAGCGCTGGTTTAGCATTTTTATGTGACGCCCCCGTGCCCCGAGTCGCACCCTGGCCTACAGAGACATTATGTAGTTGGCTTTATCGCAAACGATTTGCCAAACACAATATGACGACGACCAGTTCCAAATACAGCAGCAGAAATCCAAGATGAAGGCGCTGCCAGTGGGTGGATTCAATGGCAACCACAGAAGCTCGCACGCACACACTTAAGCACATCTACTGACAGCTGACAGGCGACAAAATTGTCGATATTGAAATGATAACAGCGCGTTTAATTGTTTCCTTTTTTTCTTTTTTCTCTTTATTTTTAGAGAAAAGTTTATGGTAGAAGTAAAATTCAGGTAAAGTTAATTTTTGCCATTAAAAAAAAGTTCTATTCAATCATTTTTAATATTTATAATATTCAAATATTGAAATATATTGCATAAAATTGAAGTTATTTGTATATTCAAAATATCATTTAATTTAATTAACAATGAAATTGAATGAAGCGAGCTATTGACCATAACTGAATAATCAAAATTTTCATATTATAATATTTCTGTTTTACACAAGTTTCTAAAATACATCAGCATTTAATAATACAAATAATATTTATTTAAAAAAAAAATTTTTTTTAAACCTAAGAATAGTTGCTTGAATAGTTTGGTTTCTCTTGGTAAGCCATGTTTTGTGTGGTGCGCCGTCCCTTTTTTTGGGGGGCTGAACGGCAGCCGTCGCCATAGACACTTTTGTAGTCGGTGGCAGCTTTGTTTACTTGACGCCGGTGACTTTAGGGTCTACCGTTTTGTCGAGCAGAAAATGCGAAACAAGAAGAAAAATAACAATAAACTGGCCAACAATCAACAAGGCAGCATGACTAGCATATACCCGGCACGCAGCAGTAGCAGCAGCAGGAGCAAAGCTATTAAGGATTTCTCTGGTTATTAATTTATTTGTATATGAACGTAAGCTTGATTTTTGAATATGATTAATTACACTTGCTATTGATACGTTTTATTTTTATTAAATTGTTTATTTTTTATAAGTTTATCTCCTTCCCACGAAAGTCAACAAAAAACCAAGGAATTCTGTCCGAATAAAACGCTTCTCCTCTTTTGCTTGACCTTTCTCCAAGTCGTATAGCCCATTGAATAACTATTTGCAGGGTATAAAAACTACTACTTTTATTAGAGCAGCGAGCGAAGCAATGACAAGTTTTTGACTGAAAGGGGCCGGATTAGGGTAGCCTTTCTGCTCTGCTTGTATGGGAATGTATTATGACTGTTTTTCTCCCTCTCGCCCTTTCATTGCGAAGTAGCGGCACAGACTTCATATGTGGAGCTAAGCACGGGCGCCCCCACCTATAGTCGTGCAGTCTGCTGATTTGACAGAGAAATTGATTTCGTGGCCAGTTCCAAGTCAGCGCTCTCGAACAGCACGTGCGAGCAGACAAAGAAGGCTGAATTCGAGCTTTTGAGATATTTATTATGTAAATATGTGAAAATCATGGGAAGGATATTAAAATTTAAAAATTTTAATTTTTTAAATCTAAGATATTCTATTTAAAATTTACAAAAATATGCATTTTTTATAATTTCAGTTCGAAAATTTCTGAACTGATTTTTATAGAAATTTTAAAAAATATATTTTGGCATCATATATTAAGATAAGGATTTGAATATGTAAGAGCAAATTCTTTAATTATTTCCAATTAAAATAGGCAAAGGAGACTATATAACCTGTCATAAGACAAATAAAAAAAAAAATCCTTAACATTTTTTAAAAATATTATTTTAAATTTTTCTTAGGGATAGACACCATACCATTTAATCACGCTTTAAAATATTATTAAAATTGTACAGCAATAAATTAGATATAGTAACGAACACAGAGCACTGACTTAGCATTCAAATGTGGATTTGACTTTTGACTCTCTGAATCGTTTGCTTTTGTTTATTACACACAAAAAAACGAAAACAAAACTAGACAAAAAGCAAAAACAAAAAAGATAGGAAAATACTTAGGATCTTTCGATACAAACACACGAACCGTGTAGAAATAGCCGATGTTCAAGCTTCCCATTTCCAAATTCGACGAAAGCATTCGAGGACCATGACACAGTTGCGCCTGCGCCGGATGCAGACGAGAGCGGCGGAGCTGGTGCGAGACTTTTACGAGTCGATGCTTGTGCTGGCGCTGAACCTGCTGCTCCAGTGGAATCAGTGGCATGTGATACGCCTGCTGAATGCTAAGAGGCTGCCCGATGAGCTGCCGGAGCCACAGGCGCTCAGCTGGTCAACGCTGTTCTTCGCCAACGGCCTGCTGCTGACCTTGGCCCAGTACCGGCCGCAGCGGTTCAAGCGATGCGCATCAGTGATACGGAAGCTCTTGCTGCTGCTTGAGCTGTTCACCTTGCTCTTTGTGGTTGATTACGTGCTGCTCGCCATATGGCAGCCATTCCTGAACATATTCGATCAGGCGCTGCACGCACTAGGCCACTCCAAGGGGACGTGGGCCAGATTCATATTCCACTACTGTCCCGGCCTTTCCACTTGGCTGATTAACGATGCTTTCTACTTTATGCGCTTTGTGGCGTCGCTATCGTGGTTCCTGATTGCTGTCGAGAGTGCAGGTAAGCCCTCCCAACTGCGCACCTAACAACCCCAACTGATTAACCAACTCATGCAGCTGCCAATTGGCGCCTGGCAATTGATTTTCTGGTACTGGGCCAGCTGCCCGATGATGATACCGAGCCGCGTGGCCGGCGCAAACGCCACCACTCCAAGTCTCGCTCCACTAAAATTTAATGTTTATACGCTAAAGTCGTTGCAATCCTAGCCATTATCTTGTTCAGTATCAGCAATTTACAGGTACCAGGCCAGCCCACAGTAAATTGTTTCAGATTACTCAGCTGAGCTTCAGCTGCAATTCGAACTAGTCTCAGTCAAAATAAGGGAAGGAGCCGGGATGCACTGCATCAGATCAATTCATACACCAAGCAAATACATTGCAATCAAGGGCAATCAATTGATATTGCAAGAATTTTTTTTTCAATTATTAACATTAAATTTAGCTCGTTTTTGTTGCACACTTTCAATGAATTGAATAAAATTCGTAAAAACAAAATTTTAAAAAAATTGTTCATTTAAAAAAGATACCCTGAACCCATGGAAAAATATATAATCTATAATTTAAAATAGAGAAATTTTTTGTTTTTTTTTTTTGTTTTAAAAAAACGTTACCGTTGTTGCTGTACTGATCAAAAACGGTAGCGAAATGCAGTTATTAAATTATACATACATTTTAAGAGCTGCTATCTCCAAATTTTCCATTTAGTTTCATGTATATCTAACATAACTTTTAAAAAAAATTTAACTCAGCAGACTTCAAATTTGTTCAAACTCCTAAGATTAAAATTGAGTTGCAAGTATAGGCAACATGTGTATGCGTTTTTAATTTGTTATAACTTGGCAAATATTCAATAGAGTATTATAATCATATGCTGAAAATTTGAATAAAATCCATTCAGTAATACAGAAGTTATTAAATAACAAGTAAGGAAGCTCTAGTCAAGACCGCTCGACTAGGAGATACCCTGAACCCTTCGAATAGCCGATATTGGAAGCATGAAATGATTATTTTACATATATATTGCAAGCAACATATACATACACATACGCACGCAGACGAACGTAATATGAGCACGCGCTCTGCTAACTGAGCAGCGACTGAGCTTGGGCTGCAATATGCCTTTGCTATGGGAAATTAAATGTTTAATAACTTTTTTCTAGACGGACTTTCTTACTAAATTTTTACAGTGTGATTCTGGCATTCATATGTGTGTATTTGCCAAAGCACAAGTCTCTACTATTTGAAGTACGTTTTTGGGTTTTGCAAATTGTGGGCAAAGGGGCGTGGCATCCAAAATCCAAAAAATACAAAATGTCCGCATTAACTACACCTATATGTACAGTACATTTAAAGTCTCTAGCTTTAATGGGTCACATAAATGAAAGAAAATTTATCGAAATTTATCGATAATTCGGAAACGGGATGAGTTATCGAAAAGAGAAACAAATTTGTACTGCGTATGGTATACATGTCAAATTTCAGATCTCTAGCTTTTGTGGTTTGCGAGATCCTTGCGTTCATACAGACGGACGGACAGACGGACAGGGCTATATCGACTCAGCTCACTGAGCTGATCAAGAATATATATACTTTATGGGGTCTGCGACGACTCCTTCTGCCTGTTACATACATTTTCACAAAAATATTATATCCTGATTTCCCATTTTCAATGGGTTCAGGGTATAAAAAGATTAGGCAGTAGGCAGTAGCACGTGGCAAGCAGTGAGACTGGGTTTGCACACACACATAGAATTGTGTGCATTATAGCATTGCTAGTAGTAGTTTAGGTACGCTAGAGGGCGCTTTTATTGATGAATTGCGAGCTGCTCCTACTTGCTTGTGAAAGTTCCTAACTGAATACTATAAAAAAAACTGTATCAGGAACAAAAGTAATTTTTACTCGTATTAATAATTTCCCGTAGTAAAGCCCATTAGCCCTAGCAAAGCAGACTTTGCACAGTTGTTTGCTTTAATTGTAATAGCAGCTCTTAGTCAAGCACAACTGCTTAAGCATGCTTCCTATCCAAAAGCACTTAAGCAAACTTTAATGGCTAAAGACTTAAAAGTGAATGTGTAAATTAAAAATAACGATTATGGTTATGACATTGCAACTGATTAGTAATAGTATTTATATGTGTATATATGGGGAGAGAGGAGAGAGGAGAGGGAGGGAGAGGGAGAGAGAGGGGATAAATGATATCTCTCTGTTTCACAACAAATTTGCAATGATTTCTAAAAAAGTATAGCTCGATGCATATTAATTTCTCTCACTCTCTCGCTCTCTCAGTATCATTCCCTCTCTCTCAAGCTCATTTACTTTGATCTTTTCAATCTCTGCATACGTTGAATATTTTAAGCAAACAAGCTAAAGCCCTTAGTTAGCTCTCACAAGCAAGAGTAAAGAGCGAGGGAGAGAGACGGAGGGCAATTTGATAATGATATTCCAACGATATCGACATCGGTTAATGCCTTATTAAAAGCTTTTTAACAAACCTGTATGCAGTTTAGCTGCCACGCCCACGCTGCGAGATCTGCTGGTGTTGGTGTTGTTGGGCCTGGACCGTTGCAAATGAAACGATAACAAATGTGAAATAATATTCTCATTAAACTGACGTAATTCAGCCTAACTGGAACTCAAAATAAAACACGAGTTAGCGCGCACATTGAACTGGCCAAGTATGGAAAGCTGAACGCAGTTTAAGATTTTAACACGGCACCACAAAAAAACAAAAAAAAAAACGAAAACCACAGGCCAAATTATACAAATTATACAAAAAAAAAAATCAAAATCAAAAACAAAAAAACAAAAAGAAAAGAAATCAAGTACAAATATAATGAAAAGCAAAGAACAGCACACAAAATACAAATAAAAAAACCTACTTTAAAATATGCACAACGCACGCGAACCGAAAATAAAATAACAATGCGAAGGCAGCCGAGGAAAGGAAAAGAAAAACTTAACGCGCCTCAACATGCAACTTGTGCGAATGGCAAACGGCAGCCGAGTGGCAACAATACGCCCAGTATGCCACTGCCAGCAACAGCAGTAGCAGTAGCAGCAGCAGCAGCAGCAGCTGCTGCGACGCAACGTCAAAAACAGCAAACAGCAGCAGCAGCAGCGGAAGAACAGCCACACAGCACCGACGTAGGCGGAACTACAATAAGAAACGTTTTCGATTGAGAATCGAGCATTGAGAATTGAGAAATTTACTTTGCATTTTTGTGCAGGTGCCGACAGCAGATGCTGATGCTGATGCTGATGCTGATGCTGACTAATTGCAACCAGCTTGCAGCAACAACAACTACAACAATGGCCAATGATCGTCGGTATGCGGCAACGTTTTTAGTTTCTATCCAAGGCACACGGGCCTAAATATAAATAGTAAATAATTAAAACCTTATGAGACGCCCATTGTCGGGCGCATTAAAAACAAAAAACAAAAGACCCAACAACAACAAGAACTATAATAAACAATAAGCAGCACAGCAGATATCATAAAGCGAAAATTTGTTTGCCATAATAGCAGCTCAGCTGCCGGCTTAGCGAACTTTGTAGCCGCTACAGAACAACAGGTGGCGTTGTGCATCTAATTTTGATTGCATTTTTATGGGCATATGTTTGTTGGCTTGCTAACTGGTTTGAATAATACAGCTTTAACGATTCATATACATTTTCATATATGTAAACAATTTATTTTATTATATATTAAATAATAAATTAAATATATATTTCTTAAGTATTGAGCGTAAAATAAGTCAAGTAAGAATTAATTTTAAAGTTAAAGAATTATTTTTTGTATTATGTATATGATTGTACTGAATAAGTTAACGTGCTTAAAAAATGCATAATTATGAAAACAAACACTTATCTTTTCATGTTAGCCAATTATTCATTTAGTTAAATTTATTTCTTGTCTCGTTTCACAGTAACTTTAAAAATATCCAACCATATATATTTTTATATAAATCACTCATTAAAAATTCCTTTACTGAGGTTCTTTGCTACTTAAAGAGGTGCCTGCATTAAGTTGAGAATTTTGCAATTTGTAATGAATTTTTCTTATATTTTGCTTAACATTCAATAACTGCAGTTAGCGCAACTGAGATTACTACAAAAAAAACTGTAATAATTATATGTGGGCATTTAATAAATATATATGCATTTCAAAACAAATTTATCGACAAGCTTAGAAGAAAATTAAAAGAATTAAAAAATAAAAATTGTTTTGAAATATTTATTTAAAGAATAGAAATAAAATAAAAATTCTTTTAATATATAAAATTGTAGATATATTTATATTTATGAATTAAAAAAATAAATTATATTATTATATTATATTATTTTGGTTACTAACATTTAAAATATTTTTAACTTTAAAGAAAACAAATAAAGTAAAATTTTATGTTATGTTTTTATTTATAAAAATTATAATAAATTCAAAATATATTATAAATAAATTTAAAAATGTATAAAGTATAAAAAAATATATGTGTATATTGAATAATTATATTTAAAACACATTTTTACTTTAAAGAATACAAAGGAAATTTAATTTAAAATGTAAAAATTAAAATAAATTTAAATACAAAAGTTAGAATAATAAATTTTAATTAAAATTATATGTTTGTAATCAATTTTTTTTAAATAATCATATTAAAGTAAAAAAAAAAACTTTTTAAATATAACAATTAAATATATATTAATTATATTAAATATATATTAAGTTGAAAATATATGTAAATATGAATGTATAAAAAGATGAGACAATAATAAAACAATAAAAAAATATAAAAAAAGTATAATATAAATTAACTATATATATATTCTTAAACATATATTTTTATTTATAAAATAAAATTTAATAAAATATAATTATATTACATATTAAATATTTATTTAAAAATATATTAAACTATTTTTACATTATTTTCATCCATTTTAAATATTAAGTATTTAATATATCATTGTATATGCTCACATCTATAATTATTACATATGCAGTCAAACAGCTAACATAAAATATATCTAGTATAAATGGATATACCTAACGCTATTGGCGTAGCGCCGCCAAAATTCGAACGCGCAAAGAATAAATTCGAAATTGCGTACGTAAGAGGCGCATTTAATGGGCCGCAATCGACGTACCTAAGCTGACTCGAACGTGAACGCAGACGCGGATATCGACTTGGTTGCCGCTGGTGGCAACGCAGCTGCCGCTGCTGTCGCTGCCGCTGCTGCTGCTGCTGTTGGTGGTCAGAACGTCGAAGTTGGCGTCGGCAATAAACGGAACGCATAAACGAAATACTGAGGAATTGAACGCAGCCAATAATTGTTTATTTGTTTTAGTTGAACTGATCGCTGCTGGGTGCTGGGAGCTGGGTGCTGGGTGCTGGGTGCTGGTGTGCTCAGAAAGGTGGGGGCGGCGCAGTAGGCGTGGTTGGAATTAGGTGCTTTGCAAGCAGCGCAGCAAATGCTGTGCTGTGTAAAATTGTTAAATTTGAATTTGTTCATCTAGAGAAATTCATGTACGTGGCATTGTTTCGCACTGCGGACTACACATTTTATCCGATTCGTTAATTTGCTTGTTAGCTCAAATGCTGGCGGCAGTGACTGCGACTGCGACTGCTGCTATGGCTGTGGCTGTGGCCGCGGCAGCTGAGGCAGCCAATTTATAGATACAACAACAAAGAGAAAAAGTAGACACCAAGCTATTTTCATTTTTATTTGGCAGCCTTTTCATTATAAATAGTTGGGCTGCCCAGATAAACAGACTCCGATGCCCGCGCAGCAGACAGAGGCAGCTAAGTAAGTATACGGCAGGCACTTGGGCCATCTCTCTCTCTCTCTCTCTCTCTCTCTTTCTCTCATTCTCTCTCCCTATTTATTAATTATGCACGTGGTCGCAGCTGGCGTTCCAATTGCATTATTATTGCACGTCCAGCTTGGCATAGCCGCAATTGCAAGCAAAAGGGTAATTAAGCCGCCCACACTCCGGGGAACCGCATATACATACATAAATGTCAACGCACAGCGTGTTGCGGGCTGCCCCATCAGACCGGATCATGTGAACTGAAAATATGCAATAACCCAAAGCATAATCAAATCAACTTCAACAAAACCGCAAATTGAAACGAACCGAACTGAAGCGAGGCGAACCCTGAGCTGTTTAAGTGACCGACCACAGACCATGTGCTGACAGAGCTCTGAGTGTGCCAAATGAACTGAATGATGTACCAAAGCTCAGCCAAACCACAAATGACACTCGACTCCCCCATTCCACTGTCCATAGTCCACAGTCCACAGGAACTCGCTCAGTTTCGACTCCTTTTGGGCTCAGGAATAACCGCAGAATTCTAGATTTTAATTAACTTGGCGCAAGAATTTTCAGTATTGTTTTATGTAACTCACTATTTTATGCGTATTATATATGAATCAATCAGACAATTTAAAATTATATAAAATATAATTTTATAATATCAACTGTGGTGAATGAGGTACAAAAAGAATTTTAAAGAGAGAATTCGATGAAATTTTTTTTATTTATATAAAAAAATATATGTATATATAATATTAATATTATACACATATGTATATCAGATTTACATCTGATATTTATATATCTCTATACATAATATTAACAATATATATGTATAACTGATTTATATATATGATATATGTTGATTTAACAGTGAGAAGAAATCGTATTTATGTAAAGAAAAAAAAAATGTTAAAATAAATATATATAACATTAAACTTATATCTGTATATCTGATTTATTTGGATTCCATGTTTAAACTGTATTTACGTTAAGAAAAAATATATACCAAAATATATATACAAAATATGTATACTATTAATATTATATCTGTATGATAGTACATATAGTAGTACATATATAGTATGATATCAACACTTTGTAGAAATTGTATTTATGTTAAGAAAATGTATATAAAAAAATATATATACATAATATTATTATTAGAAATGTATATCTTGTTTATGTCTCTATATAATATTAGTATTAAATACGTATATCTGATATATTTATTTAAATATCTCTGCCTGTTTCTTGGTAATTAAAAATTAGTTGCCGAGCAAGCACAAAAATACACCTTTTGTTATTTATTCATTTGACTGTAACCTCATTTTTTAGATTTTTCCTTGTTGCTACTGTGAAACATGAATTGCGTCTTGAAAGGTGTATTTCGTATGTACTGGGAGACTTAGTTAACACTCATTAAAGCAAAAAAAAAAACTGATATATTTAAGATAAAAAATTTAACTAAGTGTTCAATTTTTTTTATAGACTACATTTTAAATAAAAATTATTTCTATGAGTTACTTGGAAATGGAATTATACCAATAACTGCAGCAAATTGAATAGAATTGTATGCTACATTGTATGGAGAGCTACCACCAATTTCTTGAGCTGATGAATCAAAACTCTACAAAAAAAAAAAAATATTATTTATTTATTTATTTATATAATATATATATATATATATATATATTATTGAAGAAGTATTGTGCAGACAGTTTAGTTGTTCTTGAAGTATCGTTTCACATTTTTCGAAAAATTCACACTTCTGATTAATAAAGAGAGTCAAATGTAGCAAAAGCATAGTTTCTGTTTGGCACTGGAAATATGTTCACAGAGAGAACACGTCAAAGTCCTGTTGGTGGGCGTGCGCGACTAAAAGATAATCTAAATAAAAAATATATATAATATATATTCATTCATTCCACTTCAGTTATTATCAAGCTCTGCTGAAAGACAACAATACGAATATCGACAATACGAATAACCTTATGCCTGTTACATACACTTTCACATAACCAATATACCCTGAATTCCCATTTGTGAGGTATAAAAAACTAATCTCGATAACGGAAACGCACTTCAGTTCTAGCAACGGCTGTAAACTTTCGCTTTATGAACAGATTGATGTAGACTGGCACAATCGCAGCTATTGGAACTGTTTCGAATCGTTTTGGTCTCAGGGACATTGATTTCATTGAGTTGAGCTGGCGTAATCAAGCTGCCGATCTAAATAAAGACAAATCAAAGAGCAATTAATTAAAATTGCGTATGCGCCGTGCGACCGAGCACTTATATTTTATTGGACCTAACGGTCGAGTGAGACGGCCAAGGCTCATAAAAACAATTGTGATTCGCCACGAAGCAGCAGCGCACCGTGGAGCTACGCCTATGACTTCCCACACTGAGAGCCAACTGTAAGTGTTGCTGCCCCCAAGCAGCTGTTCGGTTCGCAACGCCATTTTGTGGAAAGTGGCAAGTGGCTGTGTCGCCGAGGGGTTTGCCAGGCATGGGTTGCCGCCTCTCTCAATGCGTGTGTGCGTGTATGAGTATTACATTAGTTGGACTTACCTTTTATGCATCTTTTATGGGTAGTTAGGGCCACTTAAGTTAATTGTCAGAAAGTACTCGACACCAGTTTTGGCATATCATTTTAAAATGTTTATTTGAAGTATAAGTAATATTTCTGACAGTAACAAGATAAATTTTCTCTTTCGTTTTGCATTTTGCTTTATGTTTTTCTTTTCTTTTTTTGTTTTGTTTTGTTTTGTTTTGGTTTTGCTTCTTCTTCGTTTTGTTGTTGTTGTTATTGCTTGTTTCGAAAAAAATTATGGTAAAAGAATTTTTAGCATTTTTGCTACGTTCGCTTATAAGTTTTAGTTTATATATATATATATATATATATATATATATATATATATATATATATATATATATATATATATATATATATATATATATATATATATATATATATATATATATATATATATATATATAATAAAGTATGTGTATACACATAATAATAATACACAAATAACAGTAAATAGTTATATATAAAAGAAGAAGTTGAAAAAACAACAACAAGTGAAAAAAGTGAAACAAATTAGAAATTGTTCGAAAGTTTTTCATTTCTTTGTTTTTCTTTTGCAATATTTTGTTTAATTAAATTTCTAGTTTTCCTTTTTTTATATATTCTTAACGTTTCTTAGCAAATAAATCAGATTCAATTTTTTTTATTTATTTTATTTGTTATTTTTGTTTTTGTTTTTTTTTTTTTGCTAAAGAGTATCACTAAAAAAATGTGTGTTTTGTGTTTCTTTTTTTCATATTTATTAAATTGTTTATGTTTAATGTAAATGTTGACATTTATTACAATATTTGATTTATGATGCCAATTATTATTTTTGTTATGGTTTTTTTTTAAGAACTCGCATCTATGTAAGTATATTCTTGTATATTTTTTATAGACACATATATATATAAATATATATATATATATATATATATATATATATATATATATATATGTATATATATATATATATATATATATATATATATATATATATATATATATTTGTAAAATATTGCTTGTGAAACGTTTAACTTGACATTCGTGTGTTATCGTGTTATCAATGCCGGCTGAAAGTTGACACCGCGCATTACACAAAAAAAAATGTTTAAATATTTTTCTTATTTTTTTTCTTCCATTTTTTATGAGTATTTTTATTATATATATATATATATATATTTTTAGCTATTTTCTTTACTCATTCTCTGTTTTACAATTGACTTGAATGCCCTTGTTGTGGCCGACAAGAAAAAAAAATCTTACTTACTTTTTACTTAAGACCCGTCAATATTTTGGTGTTGCAAACCTACTCCAATTGAATGTGTTTGCTTTCTTTTTTTGGGTTTACGTTCTTAAGTGATATTTACAGCTCATATATATTTTTGTTTTTTTTTTTATCGTTTATGCGTCTTTGGGTTACAAAAAAAAAAAAAGAGAACTTAAATCAAAGGAAATTCAAGGAAAATTGTAAATGTATTTGCTTTTCTTTTCATATATTTAATATACTTGTTATTTTTTTTTTCTTTTTTAATTAATTTATTTTTTTTTATATAACTACTAAGCTACAGACACATTTGTTTTTGTCAGCTATATCACTTTCGAATTATTTAATTATTGATTAAGATTCTCATTTGTTTTAATTCATATAATCATGTGTTGTTGTTGTGTATTGTATTTATTTAAATGTTAGTATATATATTTTTAGTATATTAATATAAATATATAATTATTTCTGCATTTTGTTTTCGAAGAATTTCAGTGAGGTTCTTAGAAGCGTTTGTTTTTGGTTTGTTGTTTGTTTGACTTTCATTTTATTTTTTATTAGTTTGTAGTGCTTACTACAAGTAATATAATATATATATATTTTTTAGCGTGTCAGTATATAGATTAGATATATAGCTATATGCATATATATATATATATATATATATATATATACATATATATACATATATATATGCTTGTATGTGTGTGTATATATGTATATCTATGCCATTTTTTTTAATTTTAGTGTTTTTTCAGTTTAGGCGACAGTATTTTTTAAGTTTTTTTTTACGGTTTCAATTGTTTTGCTTGGCGTGCACTAAGTCGAAAAGAAAGAAAAATGAAAAACTAAGAAAATAATTGCATAAATGAAAATGAAGTAAACATTGCAGAAATTGCATAGAAAAAGTTTATACGATTATTTATGCCGATAAGCATCTACGAATGTATAATATAAATATATATGCATATGCATATATATAGATATATGTATATGTATATATATGTGTATATATATTTGATGCTGGTGCCATTTAAGAATTTCAAAGTGATTGGACAAATTTGAAGTTAAGGCCACTCATTAAAGTAGAGAAAGTAGCAAAAAAAAAATAATAATAATAATAATAATAAGATAAAAATGATGCTCTTCGGCACACCGAAGCCTTTAACACCTGTAGAAGTACGCATATTAGAAGATATACATCGTGATGAGGATCTCAGGATAGAAGTCAGAAATCTTGATGAGGATCGCATCATATAGACCAGAGAAGAAGCAGATCTTCTATTATATATGTAGAATATATTTATATAAAAAAGAAATTAAATATCCTGATAAGGATCTCAGCACAGAAGCTGTATATTTAGATAACGATCTCATCATGTGGAACATAGAATTTATATATTCTGTTAAGGATCTCATCATATATAGCATAGAAATTAGTGATCCTGATAAGGGATTTCATCACATATAGTATAGAAATGACTTATCCTTTTAAGGATCTCAGCATATAGAGCATGGAAATTATATATCTTGATCATCATAGCATAATTTTGCATCTAAAATTAACTCTTCTCCTAGAGTTCTTTGAGAATTTGATTCCATATAAGCAAGGCTTATATGCTATAATCTTTAGTAGATTTAAACAGGCAAATATATCAAAGAGATATATACTTCAGTTAGTATGACAGCCTCTACAAGTGTACTAAAATGATTGTGTGAGCCATATCCAAGTGATTGATTTGGTATACGAATATATATGTATATATATGGATATGAGCAACGTTTATAAATATGATCAGTGTTCTGCATTAAGTACTTAAGCATATATATGTATGCACTCCAATCTACAATACATATATATATATATATATATATAATATATATATAGATGTTGCGCATGGCATAATGGAGCTTCAATTTGATCTATGTACGAGTATATAAAAAGTTATGGGTGTGCATGATTAGCCATAAGAAGTAGCAAATATATGTATTCAAGTATATATATATATAGATATATATATTTATATATATATATAGTTGCATGTATATAAATATATATATAAATAGTTTATAATAAATTATTAACTGGGTTATTAAATCAATGCAATAATAAAGCTGAACCGCATATAGAATAGAAATTAAATCGCATGATGGATCTGTATATATATATTTTTTTTTTTGTTTTTTGTTCGTTTCTTGGGCTCTCAAACAAGGCTATTTGTACTACATAAAGATAGATAGATATAGAGCAAGATATACAGAGAGAGAGAGAGAGAGAGAGAGAGAGACAGAGAGAGAGAGAGACAGAGATAGATAGAGAGAGCTGGCTATTGTTGTACTTGTATTTTCATGTTGTTTGTTGTAGTAGCTGTTTGTTGTGGCTTGTTTCCTGTTACAGTTGTTGTTTTTGTTGTTGTTCTTTTTTTTAAATTTACTTATCATTGCTTTTTTTAGATTTTGTTTTCATTGGTTTTAATATGTTAACTTTTAATTTAATTTATTTGTTTATAATAAAAACTATATATTTTTATTTCAATTTTCATTTCTGGTGGCTATTGTCAAATTTACGTTAACTTAATTATAATTGCGTATAAGAAATACAATTTACAAAGAAATCATAATCGTAATCACAATCATAATCATAATTATAATGATAATAATGTACCCAATTATACGCTTATGTCTGTGTGTGTGAGCGGGTGTGTCTGGGTGGGTGTAGCTGTGTGTGTTTGTGGCTAATTGAAAATATATTACGTTCAGTTTTGCGCGGCGTTTGCACTTGTCATTGATTAATGCCTGGGTATTGTTAATTAATTAATTAATTGCCTTTGCTGTGTTCCTTATTGTTGTTAAATATAGACATATATATTTTGTATATACATATATATTTACGTGTGTGTATAGTATATGTATAAGTATATATGTATATTGTATATATTGTATTAAGTTTTTCTTCCTTTCTGTATATCAACAATGCTTACGTTTTAATGTTATATTCAATATATTTTTTTTTTTTCATTAAATTTTTCTTTTATAAATTTCTCGAAGGCTGCGTTCGTTATTTTATTTTCTTTATTTTTCTTTAATTTTGTTTTCGTTTGCGTGATTGTTATTTTCATTTAATATATATAATTTGTATATATTTATGTATATTTTATTTTTATGCAATGATTTTCTTTTACTAATATTTTTGTAGTTGCTCAAAATATGATTTTTAAGTTACGTTTATTTTTTCTTTTGTTTATTGTAATTTATTTTATAGTTTTTCTTTTATTGCTATGAACTGCGTTCTACTTACGCCACGATTTAGACTTTAGCCATATCTTGTATGCACATATATATGTATATATATAAACCTACATACATACATATGCAAATACACATAATATATGTATGTGTGTTCTGAATTTCTCTATACGTTCCTTTTATATATCAAAAAATTATTATCATTTTGAATGTTAATCGACGCGCGAAATCGAGCAAAAAAAAAATATTTATTTAGTTCTTAAGTTTTTTTGTTTTTGTTTTGGTTTTTGTTTTTGTAAGAGCGACTCTGATCTTTGATTGCTTTAAAAATTTGTTTTTGTTTTTGTTTTTTTTTTTTCCGTAATTTTTAACTATATATATATTATATATGCGTATGTGGGAGTTTTTCAAGATTTGTAACCAAAAACCGAAAGCGCTTTCATTTTTTGTTTGTCTCAGAAACTTTTAGCTGCGTTTTGGAAATTTTTGAAAATTGTTGTTGATGTTACAGTTGTAGTTGTTGCGCGTTTCTCTAGATTTGCTGTTGTTTTTGTTTTCTTTTATATTTATATTTTGTTAATTTGTTTTTGTTTTTGTTTTCGCTTTAAAATTTTTTTAACCACCACCTAAACTTAACGCCTGAACTATACGTGGATCAGCTTTACTACCCTCACGAAATTCTTCTAATGTTAATTTGCCATCATGATTCTTATCCATTTGATCAAATATCTTATCCACTCGCTTCTGCGGCGTGTTCTCGTCCTCCGACTGCGGCTGCTGGCCCTATTGGAATATAATAATAACAATACCATTGAAATTGCACAATTACCAGTAACTGGTTATATCAAATAGCTATATATATATATATATATATATATGTATTTAGTAATAGTAGCTTGTATTTACCACCATCTGATAGATTGCATCCACAATGTTGTACATTTCCTCGCGCGTTATGTAACCATCGTTGTCGACGTCGTACAGACGGAAGGCCCCTGCATGGTTGGTTGATAATAAATATAAAAACAAAAAGAACAAATGGAATATGCCAATTGACATTAATTGGTGGCGTCGACCATTGACAATTGATTGTTCTCTCATTATTTGATGGCTGCACGGCAGCGTGGAACTTACATTGCAATTTCTCGTCCAGGTTACCCTTCGATGTGACGGATAAGGCGCGTATGAACTCTTCGAACTCGATTGACCCATCCTGCGGAGCACAAGCAAAACAACAGAAGCCAAGAAGCAAAACAGAAGGAGAGAGACAAAGCGACACCAGAGCAAATCAGTGCAGACCCCAGACAGCTAACAAGTTAAGGGCGCCAGCGTCGACGACGACGACGACGACGACGACGCCAACGGCAATGCCATTGCCCTATCCACCATCTTAGCCAATGCCTTAGCCACGACCAACGCCACGGCCACCGCCACCGCCACCGCCACCACGTCTGCACCACAAGTCATAAATAAACGCTCCTTTATGAGTCCCTAGTGGGGTTTGGCCATAACCAAAACGGAGCATGAGATATTCGAGTTGAGTGCTACTTGGCTAGTAAATAACAACTGGCACGCTCTCTCGCCCTCTCTCTCGCACTCTCTTTATCTCTGTCTATCTCTGTATCTTTCAGATCTAATCCAAGCTAACTGGGCTTATCTCAAGCACTTCGAATTCCATTTCCCAATAGATTCATATTATTCTGCTTCAGCTTTATCTCAATAAAACTCGTTTTGCGTACTTTAAAGCTATAGACTTGAAAATTTGTATATATTCAGTTTATTTAACTTCCTCCATATTCAATTCATATATGGTATATTAAAAAAAGCGCTCTTTCGGCCTAACATAAAGCTCTTCTTCGCGCTATGAGCAGACTGAGCTAACCTTTAATCTCTTATTTCTCCAGTTAAGTTTTCTTTCCCAAAATTTTGAGCTTCCAGCATCTAGCCAATATACATATATACATAGGTAAATAAATTTAAATGTTTGTTAGGGCACCTAAGACCGGGTATATTTTAGTCGAATATCAAAAATTAATTTTCCTTATCTATTACTAGTTTCAATAGGTAATATTCAAGAAATTTACTTAGCACTAAATACTCGCATATTCAATTACAAGATATACACGCGCCCTTGCCTCTTGCCTCGGGTAAATTTAGCCTTTAACATAAATTAATTTCTCCTATTCTACTGTCAATAAATAATCATTCATATATTTGCATAGCACTACTCACTCAAATATTTACTTACAGAGTATACACGCACCCATATACCTTCGCCACCTAAGACCGGGTATAATTTAGTCTCTAAGCAAAAATAATTTTCCTCAACCTACTTTGAATCGATAATATTCCATAGATTTAGTCTGCGGTAAATATTAAATACTCTCATTTCCAATTACATGGTATACTATAGTACCCTAGGCCGGGTATATATTGGTCTCTAACCAAAATTAATTTTTCCCAATCTACCTTAAATAGGTAATATTTAATAAATTGACTTAACTATGACCACTCACATATCCAATTACAGGTTATACGCGCAGCCATATACACAAGCCAGCTAAGGCCGGGTATATTTTAGTCTATAACGAAAGCTAATTTTCCACAATCTCTCTAGTAAGCAGTAAATGCTAGATACTCGCATATCCAATTACAGTATATACATGCACTTGGGTACCCTAGTAACCTATGGCCGGGTATATTTTATTCTATAACCAAAACTAATTTTCCCCAATCTCCTTTCCATAGATAATCTTCATTAAATTGAGTTAACTCTAACCACTCGCATATGCAATTACAGGGTATTTAGACACGCATAGGCCCGCTACGCTCAGTATTCAAGCATTTTTGGCTAATTGGCCTAAATCGTCAACTTTTGCGCTCGAGTTGCGTACAAATTCATCATTGTCAAAGCGCCTGGCTGACTTTCATGATGGGGTTGGTGGGTTGCTTGGAGTAGGATTGAAGGTTGGTTGGGTGATGCTGGATGGTTGGGGTATCGTTGGTGGGGTATGGGTATGGATGGCTGTGGAAACGAGCTACAAGGACATGGGCTGAACGGCCTTAATACTCACATTGTTCTCATCGAAGACACGAAACACAAGCGAAGCAAATTTACTGGGATCGCCTTGTGGGAAAAATTGTTTGTAGATTTTGATAAAACCCTGGCAGAAAGATGAGAAACAATTAGGATGCTGCGGGTGTGGCTTAATAAGTCGCATGTGTGTGTAAGTGTGTGCGTGAGTGTGTGAGTGAGTGTGTGAATGATTCAAGTTGTGTTTTCCAATGAGGCGCGCATTAATAAATTTTAATATGAACAGCAGTCGACAACAGCAGCAGCAACAACAATAGCAACTGTTGCCGTCAACACATTGGAAATGGCCTGTCATTCATTTTGGCAACAGGATGTGCTTCGTGTGCTCCTTCGCCAAGGACGAATGGCTATATATGCCGCAGTCAATGTTGTTGTAGTTGTTGTTGCTATTATTGTTATTATTCCTGTTGCTGCTGCTGCTTCTGAATCGTTTGCCGTTTCAAGAAATTAGTGTTCACATATTGAGAAGATTAACTTAATTAACAGCATGACTTGAATGAATTGAATCGGCTATAAGTATGTGTGTGAGTATATAGTATATATATATAATATATGAGTGTGTATTTGTCAGCTACATACTTGCTCTGTGAGTAAACCATTCGGACAATCTTTTAGAAATCCTTTGTGCCTGCATTCATGCCGAATGTTTACAATTAGAATTCATCATTTATTTATTTTTATCTCGAATTTGCAGCTCGGCATACTCACCATTGACGTATTTCTTTTTCAGTAACTGCAAAACACAGAAAAACGAATCAGAATATCTATTAAAGTGCATATGAACATTTCATAAAGTATTTTGCCACACACAAAATAAAAAAAAAAAAAGAAAGCAAAATGCACATATTCGCATATATGAAAAATATATATAAATATAAAGAAAAAATATATAAAGGAAATGCAAGAGCTTAAATAAAATGTTTCGTATTTGAGTATGATTTGCTGTACTGGCTATAAAGTACCCTAGACAGATAACTTAAAAATTTTCATATGTATATTATGTATTAATATTATTAAAAAACGGCAAATTAGTAAAGAGGTGAAGATAATTTTATGTAAAAATTAACATAAATATATTGTCGACCATTTTCAAATACATGTAGATTATTTTTATTCTTTTACAATTGCGCTCAAAAAAAATGTACGAAGCTCATCTGTGCTCTCTCTCGACCTCTTTTAGAATTCCATTGTCTAGTCGCCTGCTCTCATACTAAGCATCAAACTGACTCCATCCGAATAACCTCAGTAGCCATCTCGCTCTAACTGAGCAACAGCCGCGACTACGTTCAGCAACAGCTATCTTTGTCTTGCTCGCTTTCCCACACAGATTGCATTTGACTTACGCGCCCGTAGCTAAGACGCAAACTCAATCGGATAATATTTTAAGAGCAGCTCTAGGCAAGCTCTCGCACTCACACTAGCTCAGTCGGATAATATTTCTACCACAGCTCTGCCTCACACTAATACTAATGCAATAGTTGGAGACAACAGTACGACAGTACAGAATGTATAACTCAGAGAAGAGACTTGCTCTTAATCGTTAAAGCGACACGATTGGTTGTTGTCCGAATTTGATTGGTTTGTGAACAATTTTAAATATGATTATTTGTGTGTTGTTTGGATATGTTTAAATAATGATAAGCAAAGATGCATAAGAAGCTCAGACTAGACGATTGCGGAGACCAGTTCAACGACCAGTTCAATATTATTATAATAGTCAAATGTAGAACTTATAGGCAAACTCACTTTCTGTAAATAATATATATATATATATATATATATATATATATATATATAATAATTTACTACTTTTTCTATTTTATGACTAGTTCCGAACTCAGTTTTAAAGCAGAAAAATATAGTATAGAAATCCAGCTTAATCTTTTTGCAGTAGCTGCAGTTCAAGTTAACATGTTTTTAAATACTAACAAAAATACTAGTACTTTATTAACAGGCAACATGAACATATTCCATTCCATATTCACCGAGAAGCTGTCCAGCTTTATTTTGATTATAATTAATCCCAAAATAAATAAGTAAACGCACCCTTGCCCGCCTGCCGTTTACATATTTGCTTTTTTAAAGACTTCCTCCGGCCCATAAACAATTTAGAGTAAGCCACATGTGATAGCCCTGGCTGGGTCCATTTACCTATGGGCTATGACCGAAGTGCCTCCGCACGCGCGTTTGTACTTACATTTTTCTCATTGTCTTGCGGCCACGCCTAAAAAAGCAAACAAATTTTTCCCTCTATGCATAACAATTTCTATATACGGCTTGGGCTCTATTTTTTTTTTTTTTTTGTTTGGTTTTTATTTGTATTTTGTGTGTGTGTGTGTGTGTGTGTGAGTTTTTTTATTTTCTTATTATTATTATTATTTTCGGTCGTGGCTGGCATTGGCATGGCCTAATGGCCGTTTACGAAACGTTTAAGCTACGGTCTCCCGATCCCTGGCCGCTCAGCCGGGCTCCCGCTGTGACCGTTATGGGCGTGTGAATGGCGCACATGTTACACCGAGCCCGCCCACCGGCTCGACCGACTGAGCAATTGGTGGGGAAAATGAGGGATCTTGCGGCAAACAAAGTTTAAGACCAAAACATAAATTCACGCAAAATTACACACATTGGAATTGCTGTTAAGCGCCCAGCCAATGGCCGCCGCCCAGCTCCCATGGGACACCACCAGCATCAGCATCAGCAGCAGCAGCAGCAGGCCAGAAATCCCAGAAATAGAACAGTATCTTAGAGTATTGACTGTTTAACACGCTCAACTGGCTGCCCGAAAGCCGACTCCTGTCATTTTTCATGCGAACGTGGTTCATCTCTAATGCCGCATCTCTGACCATCAGTGAGCTGGGACTGCGCAGCATGACCAGGCCACGCTGAGACCACGCTTTCGATAGCTGTAATTCAGCTGCAGTTTCACTTATCATGCTGTTCAAATATTCATTAAGATTCGCCATTTGATCTTGAGTTGTCTTTGAAAAGTCCAACTAGGTCTCAAGCGGGCACAGTGGAGAGCTCTCAGCGTGATTTGACTCTATTGAATCTGAAGCCATTATAAAGATGAAAATTGGGTATAAAGTGATGAGAAGTAGACTCAGAAAAGTGAAGAGGTTTGGTGGTAACATAATAATAATATTGAAACAAGTCATGAAATTACTCATAATAGAGCTTTACACTTATAGCTCTGCCATCCGAATTTAATGCATATAAATTGGCAAAATCTTCAAAAACAATTTAAAATCTCAAAAAGTTGATCTTTTATAGCAATTTCTGTTGTCTCATTAATTTTACCATATTATACAAATTATGATATTATTTGGATGTGTTCTGTATGCTTCCGTAGATAGACAATGATGTTCTAAACTTCATTTCGCCCGCAAAGAGGATCTCGAATTCACTAAAATCCTTTTTTCTCTCTTTGTTATTTAGGGGAGTAAAATGCTGTAGAAAACTATTATCCATACTCAGGAACATCTTGTCAGAGACAAATGTTATTTTCTAATATTTGTACATAAATGTATTTAAAAATAAAATTGATGAGATTTAGAAATCTAAATTGAAATGATTAAATTAAATCTAGATTTTCAAGTCTCATCAATTTTAATCGTAGTCCAAATATTCAAGATCTATCATTCCATTCTACCTCTTTCTCACTCTCACTCTCTTTATTAATAACTGTTCATGTCTTTCGTCTCTGTCTTCTTTATATCTAATCCAAGCTATAAGCTATTCCAATTATGAATTTATAAATAAAATTTAAGCACTCTCTGAAAAGACGTCTCAGCTATGAGTCTGACTGAAACCAACATTATTTCGCCTCTATAATATTCTCATATTAGTATTATTACTATTTTTAATTAGAGAAAAGTTATTATTATTATTAATTATTATTTATTATTATTATTTTTATTTTTATTTTATTATATTATATGTATTATTATTTATTATAATTATTATTATTAATATTATTTATTTTTATTTTTATTATTATTTATGATTATAATAATTAATTTATTTTTTTTATCACATTACATTACTGAAATCAGGCCCAATCTGTAGCATTTCAATTGCAGATTTTAACATTTATCTTTTAATTAGTTCTATCGTGTGCTGGCCAATCCGCTCAGCCCAGTTCGGTGATGTTCGCACGCCTGCCAACACGCCAACAAAGCAACTCACGGACGTCGTCAACTCACTAAAATCAACAATTGCCAAAGCTGATACTGAATTGATTGGTAATCGATAGAGCGACGAGCCCGAGCAGAGAGCGGGTGTGCAAGTGTGGGAGACAGAGCGTGTGCAGCCGCAGAGCCACCCGCAACTCGTTCACATTTTATCCCAGTGGCAAGCAGCAAACGGCGGGCTTTGTGTCCGCTTCTATTGCTTCTATTATTGACGTGTGGCATATACAAATATACAGCAGCGTTTACACAAGCTGTGTGTGGATTGTAAATAATGCGCGTATTGCTCATGCGACTTGTTGCCTCTGAGCCACTGAGCAGTGCGCCGCTGAGCCACTGAGCCACAGTCGCTGTCGCTGTCAGTCGATAACGTCGCACAACTGTCACAGGCAAATGACTGCCATACATTTCCATTTGTATGCTGCTCAAGCAACACCTTTCTTTAAAGAAGGCTTTTCATTTGAAAATGGATTGGCCAAGCTCAAAATATGGCATATTAACTATAATCCGATGTGTTGCAAGATAAATGCTTGTTTACCTGTCGTTGGCCAGCTCAATCACAACTCAAATCGGCTTACAGTCGAGAATATATTGTGAGTCGATTTAAAGTGTGAATATGTATGTATATATATATATATATATATATATATACATATTCATTCGACAATGAAATTAGAATCTGCTCAAGTCATCTATAGCAAGTTGCAAATTGAATTTTGATCTTCTCTCTCTTTTTGATTATGATCAAATAAAAATTTTTAATCTTTCAATAATTTAAATATATTTACCAATTTAATTATTTATTTGTGTACTTAATTTCTTATTTATTTATTTATTTATTTATTTATTTATTTATTTATTTATTTATTTATTTATTTATTTATTTATTTATTTATTTATTTATTTATTTATTTATTTATTTATTTATTTATTTATTTATTTATTTATTTATTTATTTATTTATTTATTTATTTATTTATTTATTTATTTATTTATTTATTTATTTATTTATTTATTTATTTATTTATTTATTTATTTATTTATTTATTTATTTATTTATTTATTTATTTATTTATTTATTTATTTATTTATTTATTTATTTATTTATTTATTTATTTATTTATTTATTTATTTATTTATTTATTTATTTATTTATTTATTTATTTATTTATTTATTTATTTATTTATTTATTTATTTATTTATTTATTTATTTATTTATTTATTTATTTATTTATTTATTTATTTATTTATTTATTTATTTATTTATTTATTTATTTATTTATTTATTTATTTATTTATTTATTTATTTATTTATTTATTTATTTATTTATTTATTTATTTTTATTTATGACTGCTTTAAATTTTTCGACGTCTCATATTCTTGTTATGACAAAGATGAGTTTTAAATTAATATAATCGGCAAATGTATGAGTAAATTTGCTTTCGACTTCAGATATGGCCAGCTGACTCTAGCAAGAACAGTTTGTGTGACTATCACTATTATTACTGCAAATTGCAGTGATATTGGTGCTAGTTAATTGCTTCTTGCATTGAAAGCTTTTTACTAGTTTTGAGTTTCTTATGCGTCAATCAGCAAGCGCTACAAAACTTCTGACGATGGTGGTCTGTATGTTTAGGTGACAGTTTGATAGAATTCCACAGGCTTCTAATCGAAATGAAAATGAGGGAATGAGATTTTTTTTGGAGGTATATATTATTTTGTATGAAGAAGAAAATATATTTCTCATTTGTGCCTTCATACAACAAATTTAAAACAATTTTATGTAAAATTATTAAATTGAAAACATAAATTTAAGGCAAGAGCATTTTTTTTAATTGAACAAATTTTGTATTTATTTTTATTTGACCAATTTTCTAGTACCGGCGAACAAATAGAGAACTGAAAATAATTCATAAAAAACTTAGTTCCTCAATTTAGAACTTTATGAATTTTTCATTCAACTGCAACATGTTGGCAAATATTTTTTTCAGACAGTTAAAGTCTGCAGCCCTATGGATGGCTATCCATAATATAGATGATAGATTTAGCTTTCTGGATTCTATTTACAGTGATGAAACAACATTTTGTGGCATAATTGAAATAACTCGATTGTCTGACTGCCTGGAGGCTTTCAGTTTGCGTTGGATGCATTAGCATATGCCGTTGCCCGAAACCGAGCCCGAACGAACACTGCACAAAACCCAAACAGCCGCATGTTGCACACTTGATGGGGCATTGAAAATTCCATGGCAATTGTCGCTGGCATTCAGATGGAACCGCGCCCCATGCGCCACTGTGAGCTGTGCTGCATGTCTGATTGCCGTGCTCCACCCACACACCCACACACCAACACACCAATACACGCACACATGGCTGCTGCACTCCTGGGAATGTATCATGTAGCAGCTGTACGGATGTATGGGTTACGCCTACGGCTACGGCTACGGCTACAGCTACGGCTATGGCTATGGCTACGGCTACATGAAATATTTGTGTAATCGCTGCCATCAATATGTGTGTTTACAGCGCGATTTTAATTGCATTTTGTCTGTGTGAAGACTCGCAACATTTCCGATACGCTTTTTGCCTTTATTTCCATTCGATTCGCATTTTTTTTACAATTTTATTTTACTTGTATTTGCAGTTACACAATATTTGTTGTCGGAAAATAAAAATGAAACAAGTGAGATGGCTCTAGAAAGGAGTGTACGACTAGGGAATACCTGGAACCCTGCGAAATGGTATTTCCAGCTGTTGGGGGTTATTATGGCAACTTAATTATTGAATAACTATTCTTCTAGGTTGAATCTCTTAATTAACTTTATATGGCTAATGATACTCTTTCTTCAAAATAAGGGAACGGTATATTGAAAACCTATCTTAAATCCAAAATATACCAAATTTATGTGTTCATAAAAAAATATTTCCATCTTTTACGGTATTCAAAGTAATCTTAAAAAAATCAAATTATCGATATTTATCGATCAAAATAAATTGGTATAAGTTATCGAAAATATTATAAATTCGGACTGCGTTCGGTATGTAAAAATGTATATTTAAACTTTGAAGCCTCTAATGTGTTGTAGTTTTCGAGATCGCAGCGTTTATACGAAAGCAAATAAATACGTCTATATCGACTCAGCTCAGCATAGTCATCCATAATATACAAACTTACATATACATACTTTGCCAATCCTTCTTCTGCCGGTACAGACACTTTGACAAAACCAATATACCCTACAATGGGCACAGGGTATGAAAAACCAAACGGCAATGTAAACACTTTAAGCCTGGCACAAGCTGCAAACAAACAGAAATGCAACTGGAGTCGAGTCGAATTCATAAAAGTATCTATTGAGCCAAGGTACGAGCTAGGAATTAAAGCTGAAAAATGACAGCTGCACAGGTGTGTATCTGAGCCCAATTGAGATTTAAGCCTAAACCAATTTGGCATAGGCAATCAGACGGCTAATACCGAATGTTGACATCAAACTAATGACCATGTTGTTGTCTTATGGCTTGACAAATTGCATGTCTCACTCTCAGTCTCTCTCGCTCTATATCTCTCTCTATCTCGCTCTCTCTTATTCTCTTTCTCTGACTGCCTGTCTCTCTGTCTCTCTCTATTTGCTGAACAATTTTAAAATCAATTAAACGCACTAATTCGCCAGCTTGTAGAACATGGCCTAAGGCAAACACCTGTGGACCACGACAACCACACACACATACACACATACACACACACACACACACACAGAGTAACTGTAACACGCACAATCCACATTTGGTAGCCCATTTATTTATAGTAGATTGTGGCCATAGATGACCCCCAACGATGAGCCCCATTCGCCTTTCCAATTGTTGAGCTGCCCTCGGTTGCCCTGGCTCCATCCGGGCCTGGCCCTGGCCCTGGCCCTGTCCCAGTCTAAAGCCTACCGTAATTTGTATCTATTTTATACAGAGACACAGTTTTGGGATTTGCACTTTATTGCTACGGTCATTTCGATTTTCGAAACCCATCCGAAACTAATCAAATTTCTAGCTATTTACTTATTCATTCGTGCGCCGGCTGCACAGTGGGTGAAAACCCACAGAAATGCACATAAATATATATGTAAGTACACCCACCACACACACACACACATACACAGAGAGACACACTGACAACAAGAATATCTTTAATGTAATTCCCCAATTGATTGCCGAGCCCAGCAGCTCAATGAACAACATCGGCAGCGGGCTGCAGCGGGGGCCACAAATTTAGCATATTGCTCATACGACCCGTTGTATCTGCTCATAAATTGAATTCCAGTTTATTTGTTTGGCGAATAAATAGAAGTCAGCTGCTATCAGGTGCAGACAGCAGCTCCAGCTCCAGCTCACCTCCAGTGCCAGTTTCAAATGTCAGCTTAGGGCTTAGCCAAATATACCAAACATAAACGCATGTATTTATTCCAAGAAATTTGGTTAAATTTACAGTTAATTGCGTTTGAGCTAACTAAGGATCTGTGTGTCTCTTGGCTGAATCCTAATCATACAGCTCCAGTTGCTGCCACCCCAAACAGAGTATCGTTCGGCTTATTGAATTGCATAGCTAAGCGTAAAATGAATTTCATCAAAATGTTTTTTCCCCGACTGCGCTGGTGGGAGGGGCAGAAGTTGACGCTGATGCTGACGCCCAAGAGGCGCAAGACAAATTGCTTGGACCAGAACATTAAGAACTGGCAACTTGGCAGCAATCTGTCAACACTTTCGAGGGCGCCCGCCAGGTGCACCGAATGCCCTCCAGCTACGTAATTATTTATATTCCCTCCTGCCCGCCCGCCCCGCGACCGCAAAGCGGCAGAAGCGGAGCACGAAATGCGAAAATACTTTAAAAAGCAATTAGTCAACAAAGTTTGTAGGCCCAAACTGGGTGACTTGCATTTTTAAGCGGCCCAAAATAACAAAACGACAAAAATACTTAACAACAAAATATGACCAGCAGAATCTAATTAAAATTCAAATGAAAAGATGCTCGGCTATATAGAAACAATGCCGGGCACAGGTACAACTTCTTAGAACAAATTTATTCAACGTGGAATAAAGAGCTATAATGGAGAAGAGATCAAACTGTGATTTTATATAAAAGTTTATTGTTTTCAAAGGATTTTTCATATTTCCTATTGTTATGATATAGTAAACTCTATGGATTAACCAGGACATATATATAGTAATAGAGGAGAGATCAAATATGATGCTTTCCCTATTTCCTTTCTTTAAAATATTTATTAAAACTCTTTGAATTACAAATTTCCGTCAGATATCCGAAAAATAATTTGTCTTAATGAAAAAGTTATTTTTATATTAATATCATCTAAATATTACCTTAAAGCATCAAGTCGCAAGTCAAAAATTGTAAAATACCAAAAAAAAAATTAATAAAAACATAATAATAATAAAATTGTATATAAAAAAAGTGTAAAAATATCATAACAAAAAATATATTTGTATATATTATAACAATATCATAATATAATAAATAAGAAAAAAAAGAAATATATATATATATATATATATATATATATATATATATATATATATATATATATAAATACAATAATAAATATAAAGCAAAAAATATATTTATAAAAAAATTATTATAAAAGATGAAAGAAAAAACAATTAAAAATTTAATTTTTAAAATGCTTTTAAAACGTACACCTTTATTTGTTGTAAACATACAAAGTCATAGTATACAATTTTTGTAGTCAAATCAAATCAAATCAAATTTTGTATAAAATCATTTAAAATTTCTATTAAATATTTGCATCATTTTCCACTCAGGCGCTCTCATCCAGCCAAAGTGAATTTATACAAAATTTCGTATTATTTTTATACATTTTATAATTTGAAATAAATCAAAAGTATTTACCCAGCCAAATTTATGGCCTTTTGACTAGGTTACAGCGCGAGTGCCCTGCACTCAACAAATACATAAATACTGCAATTTCGCTAAAATCCCGCTACACACAGAGCTCAACACTGGCATAGGGAGAAAGCAAGAGAGAAGGTGAAGGTGGGCGAGAGAGGGACAAGAACAGCGCTCATTAACATAATTAGTTGAGCTGAATTGGCATTATGCAACTTTGACAGCTGTTTAGATATGTATTCGTGAAAGTTGCAGTAAATTTGACGAAGTCGAATTGCTGAGGAATGATAAGTGGATGTGGATATACTATATATATACATATATATATATATTTGCGCGAATTATGGTAGATTTAATACTGGGCTAAATGATAGATAAGTAATGGCTTAGACAGCTTGGGATTATTAAATATTAATGATGCTCTCCCTCTATCTCTCCCTCTCTCTCTCTCTTTGTGAAATGGTTTAATGTCTTTGAAGTGCAAAAAGATTTGTTTATTGTTGATGTTTTGATGGATGTGAGCGCAATAAAAAAATGCAATCAAATAATTATAGCAAGTAGCACAAGATTACCATACGTCGCTGATGGATATCTACTTACAGTATGTGTCAGTTGTTAAACGATCGATGGTATCCTGTTTCAATTTCGAGCTCTTTTTTCCCATGTTGTCGTTGTTTTTCCTTTTACAGTTGCTGTTTCCGGTTGTTGTTGTTGCTATTGCTCCTTAACTGCCGCCGCTGTTACTGCTGAGGCTTCACCTTTTGGCAGCACTTGACTACTATTGCTTTTTAGTGCCAAACTTTTAAGTTTCACAACTTGTTTCTTCTTCTTTTTTTAACTTTTCCCAAAGTTTTTTAATATGCTCTATAATATTTTGCTAGATAAAAAAAAAAAAAAAAAATACACACACAGATAGACACACACACCGACACACACTGACACGCAACTGTATCTATAACAAGCATTTCAACGGAATTGCACCATTTCACACAAAACACTATTGATTCGACTTAAAATGATTTTGTTTTCCTTTTTCCTCTTCTTCTTCTTCTTTTTTATATGTTCTAATTTGTGCAATATTGAAACTTGGTGAGCTTGTCAGGTGTTCCGTGTGCCGATAGTCAGGTGTTTAGATTAGAAGATAAACCACGAATAGTGATAAGCCAACAACTGCGCGCTTTAGCTGCCCTCGACCCTCAAGTGCATGTCTCCCATCCTAAACACAGCTATATTTCTAATCGATTGTATAAATATATACAGAGAATTTCGATATATAAGTATGTATATGCTTTTTATTATATATAATATTAACATCTTCAAATATTTCCAGAAGGACAAAGCTCTCAGTGAAATGCGAAAGGTCCTGTTTCATGTCATCATTTTCGAGCCTATTTTCTATGTAATTTCCGTAAAACCAAAGTCTGGTAGGTAACGAATATTTCAGATTACCCGTGAAGCACATAAGATCAGTATACATTTTTTTTAGGATAAATTTTTTTATTTTATTTTTATCACTAAAAATCACTCAGAGCTTTAATTTAGGAGACCTGGAGAGCAGTATCCATTTATCTCTCTACTTATGTCTTCTTTTTAATCTCTCTAACCTTTCTCTCCAGCTTTCTCCCTGCCGGCCTGTCTTATTTTGCCCTCTCTTCCTTTTCGTTTTCAGGAACTTAAAAGCTTATTTTGACTCACTCTCTTTCTCTTTGTATTTCTCTCTCTCTCTCTCTCTCTCTCTCTCTCTCTCTCTCTCTCTCTCTCTGCCTTCGATCACTGTCTCTCTCTCTATCTTTCTCTCTCTCTCTCTCTCTCTCTCTGTGTTTGTTTATCTGTTCTCTCTCCGTTCGATTTTTTTTTATTTTTATACAAATGTATTTTTTTTCTCTCTTTCCGTTCTATCTCTTAGATAAGTAGGTTAGTCTCTTTCTCTCTATCTGTCGTTCACATTCTTTTTTTATTTTACCTCTCTCTCTCTCTCTTTTTCTATGTTAGTCTTTTTTCTATCTATCTCCTGTTCGCATTCCTTTTCCTTTTCCTTTTCCTTTCCTCTCTTTTGTCTCTTTCTCTATAATTCTTTCCACCGTTCTCTACCCCCTCTCATTCACCCTCTATCTCGCTCTCCTCCTCCCTCTCCATCTTTCTTCTCTCTGTCTTTCTCTGTATATATATCTCTCAGACGCTCTCTCTCATTCTATCTCTCTCTTATTCCTCCCTCTCTCTCCCTCTATTTCTTTCTATCTCTCTCTATCTCTATCTCTCTCCCTCTATTTCTTTCTATCTCTCTCTATCTCTATCTCTCTCCCTCTCTCTCTCTCTCTCTCTCTCTTACAGACACACTATCTCATGCTCATACTCTCCCTCTCTCTTTATCTATTTATTTCCAGTTTCACTCTATCTCTGTATTCCTCATTCTCTCTCTCTCTCTCTATCTCTCTCTCTCTTTCTGTATGCCTTTCTCTCCTCTTTCTTTTTACATTTCCATTGAAAATAACTGTGGCCTGTTACGTCCGCCTGGCGAATATATTTTATTTTCATTTATGGAAACAATTGCGATACGCACGCAACACGAGCTCAATTGACAGGATTTGAAGATTGATCTGCTATAGATGCAACCGTTTGGCATAATGGATTACGGGTTATCCTGTTGACAATTCATTTGTTATGGCTGTGCGGCGGAGATGTTGTGCAATTTGCATGAAATCCAACACAAAGCTGACAGTAGACATTTTTATGACTCGGACAAAGGCATGATGGCAGTCGGCTTGTGGGCGAGACCCCGGCTGGATGTTCAATTTGGGAGAGCCGAGGCGTGTCATGGACGAAAAACGGAATAATGAAGACGTACACAAAAACATAATAGAACAGAACACACGCCAAACACAGCGCACACATTTCGCATTTCAGGTCAACTCTAGACTCGAACTTTTCATGACAGTTGCCAATGGCAACGACAGCAACTAAAAAATGGCCAGAGCGAGAAGCTGATGCTAACAAAAGCGCATAAAAAAGAAACTTAACCCTGCATATGTGGGCAAAGAGTGGCAAAGGGTGGCTGTTGTCTCTCCCTATCTCTCCTTCTCCCCTCTCTCTCTCTCTCTCTCTCTCTCTCTCACTTTCACTCTATTTGTATTGCCTGCTGCCACTGACGCGCATAGCATAAAAATAAGTTGCCTTTGTTTGCCCAGGCAGACAGACACGAGTGACGACAATGACAACGACGACGACGACGACGACGACGACGGCGCTGACAATGTCGCTCGCAATGAGGCGCATAAAAATGCAATGAAATAAATGCTGTTAATTTCAGACGCAGACGCACAGAAACAGCAATAACAACTAGTAGTTGGCAAGGCTGCCGCCGAGCTGTGGCATCCGAAACGGCCGTAAAGCCCTAACAAAAAGTGTCAAGTGCGGGCCAACAGCCAAAATCAAAACCACATGCTCAGCCCGCCCACAAAAGTAGGCAACGCTTTTGCCAAGCATCCCAAGTAGTTCGTGCCGGCTGCCGCTGCTTATGCGGATCTTCAGGGGCAACGCACAACTTATTTGTGGCTTTTGTGTGCTACCCAAATGCATATTTAAAGCACACGTAGTCAGGCACAAAGCTCGAGACTGCCACTGGACCGGGTCTTGACCCAAAATCTAAATAAATAAATATTCTCTTGAACTCCAGCTGTGTTCAGCTGCTCTTTCTTTAGCCTTTAAAAATATTTATTTAATTAATTTATGTTGGCTTAAGGTAGCAGGCTACTAATCTGCAATTTACGAGGATCAGCCCGACCAGGCCACACCCTGACTTAAAAAAAAGTCTTTCAAAATAACAAAAATCAAAATTGCATAAAATATATATAAAGCTACAGGCATAACTTGAACCCTAACTTTAAAGACTAACGAGATATAATTTAATAACAGAAGTTCGATAACATTGATTTTTGTATATTTTTAATAAGATTATTTTGTTGTTTAACGTTCTGCTGCCGATAACATTGATATGGTATAGTTAATGATATATAGTTAATGATTATTTGCAACGAACCCGATGCGTATGGCACTGGCGTCTGAAGCTCTTAAAGGCTCTGAGATGGACGCCTACAAACATACGGATAGACGGACAGACAAACAGACATGACTATATCAACTCAGCGTATTATCCTGATCAAGAATATATATATATTTTAGCTCTGCCATGCCTGTTATATACATTGCCACAAAACAAATATACCCGCCCACTTCCACTGAGCTCTATCGTCGTTAAGAATAACTAAATTGTTGCAGCTCGCAATATTTGTACATGAAAATACTTTAAAACTATTTTCTGTGCATGCTATCGTAGCTGGCCAAACTTCTGGAAAACAAAGGCATTAAATATTATTCGAACTATAGCAATTGTTTGCCTTGGCTATTATTTTAAAAGTAGTTTTTGTCCTCGTTTGTTTACGAAATTGACAGTTACACACACAACAGCGATAACACCTGCCTTATGCACACAAAGCACACAGAGGCACACATACTCGTGCCATTGGCATTTTCTAACTAACCACGACTTATTATGTGCAGTGTGTGTGTGTGTGTGTAAGCGTTATCTTGTCAGCAGCCTCTGTGCATGTGTGTGTATATATTTGTGCATTCGTGTGTAATGCCTTGCGAAAAGCTTTCTCAGTATTTCGCTTTGCAGAATTGTTCACACTAAAAATATTTTTACGTTTATTTCGTTCACAGCTGGCTGCTAATGCAGTGCCAGACAGAGATGCAGGTAGCCGTAGTTTGCTTACGCATACATGCATAAACCAAGGCAGACGCACACACACTCACATACCTTTGCCTTTGTCACGCCCACCTACCCAAAATCGTTGGCTTTGGCTGACTTGTAGGTGTAACTCGACGCTTTTTATCTGAATGAATGCCCCAAACTGTGTGTGTGTGTGTGTGTGTGTCTATCTCTCTCTATGTATGTGTGTGTGTGTGCTGGTATTTGCATGTGTATTTGCTGCAGCATTTATTTCTCATGCTGTTGCAATTTTATTGCTGCATTTTTGTGTTCATCTTTTACTTTGACTCAACATATAAAAAACGCGCCTGAGCGTATGCAACGTTTTTTTTCGTTTGGTATTTTCCTGTTGCTGCGCTTATTTCTTTTACACACGCCAGCAAAACTATGGGCTTTGGCAACTTTGTCAACTTTGACGCCGTTAACGCCAGCAATCGCCGTAATCTGGCGAGCTATTCGAATTAAATGGATTGTGAATTATATTTCTGCAGCACTCGACGGGCAGGTCAGTCACCATAAATTTTGATATGAATGCGAATGTGAATGCGAATGCGAATGCGAATATGAGATTTAAGTGCTTGCCATATTCATCTTTTATGCTCCACATAAAACTTGAACAAGGAAAGCGCGTCGACACTGCCATAATATATATTATTTCTAAATATAAATACATTTATATAAATATTTGATGATGAATAAATCGCAGCAAGCTCGAGGCTTGTTTATTTCGTTTATTCGAGGCCTATCGAGACGTAAGCACAGATTGATTAACACTTTAAATTATATATATTCAGGATCCGATTAGTATATAATATTAATATAGAATAACTTCAAATTTAAACTTTTCGATTTTATAATTATATTCTATATTCTTAAAAATCGTAATAAAATATGATATATTAATTTTTTTAATTTTTCATAAATTTGGTATTAATCTTCCACTATAGAGTCTAAGACAAAAATTAAAAAAAAGAAAACAAAAATAAAAAATTTTAAAATTTTATGTATATCGATATTCGTATTATCGATTATAATCGATAATTTAATTTAATTTCGTATTATAAAAATCTAAAAAAAGTTTAGAATATTTTGGATTTAGTATGCATACCCAATATATATATATATGCCTCTGTAAAGTATAAACAATACCAAATCGTAAATATCGATAAAAATCGATCAACATCGATATGTTGTCTAACATTAGTAAAGCCTCAATCAAGTTTTATAAGTGGGCACTCAATATGACTCGCAGTTTTCATCTATGACATATTAAAAAAAATAATTTTATTTGTGATGTTATTATCCTGTGCTTGGCTACAATACTTCTACTTCACATAAATGTATAATATAAAGATCGACATCTACAAACGCAGTTAATAAATAATTAATTTCAAATATAGACTGTGTCTATGGGAAGAAACGCAGCTGCTGCATCAGGTGCGCACTCCGCTTATGTGAGAGTGTCCAGCTGAGTGAGTAAGGGAAAACTAGAATGTGAAATTATCAGATTAATGCAGGGCTTAGGATATGCACTATATGGCATATACAACTCGTATAATATAAAATATTAACGAAAACAGTGTTTTTATTTAACTGTGAAAAATAGTGGAGTACTTGATATATTGTAATATAATATATAAATATAGATTTCTGAGTTTAACTTGTTACGATTAAAATAAATAAATTAATAATATACATAAAAACAAATTTTTTTAAATTCTAATGTACATATTATATATAGATATGTAAATTGAATAATATATCCACCATATATGTTATTCATATAAATTTAACTATATATAACATGTAAGCAACTCAGACTACAGCCAGAGCAGATGGGCTTTAACGGCTTGCTTTAAGCGGAGCGACTGGACAGGCTAAAAAATTTAAACTAAAATATTTGTTGTTTCAATTTGAAAATATTTTAGATGCCAATTTGAATTTTAAAACTCGACAAGAAATTATTAATAAAAAAAATTGATAATAAGAAAATCAATAAAAGTTCATAATGGAGAATATACTAATATATTCCACATTTCACGTCCTTAGCTATGATCTTCCCACGATCACCGCTTTCATATTATTGTCAACCTAATCAAATGATATAAACAGGCAATCACGCCGCTGTGTTTCTGTTGTATATTTCCATGTCTTATCAGCTTAGTCAGAAAGCCAATTAAGCGATATACATTTCATATAATAACATATTAATTTAGTCGCATCAATACCCATCATAGATTATATATTTATTAACAGAAATCCATATCTCTCAGCTGGAATGACAACCAACTGTGCATGTCCTTCACCGAACAATAAGAATAGTTTTGGAGCCAAGCACAGAGCACATAATTATAGTTCAAAGTCTTTAACAGCTGAACTTAATAAAATATCGATATTTTTCGATTGGCCACGCCCCAAAAGCATATATACCATGTAATTTATGCTGCCACTGAGCAGGCTTAACCATAATTTATGAGAAAAAGTTTGTGCTGCGTGGGTGGGTGGGATGAGGAGGGAGTATTTAAAAAGTATTACAGTCTAAGGTCAGTCGAAAATAGAATTCAAGTTTCTAGCGACGGCGGAAGACTTTGTGGAAAGACTTTGTGAGTGAGTATTAAAAAATAGTTAACACGCTGTGAGACTATTTAAAACCAGTTATACAAATTCAAGTCTTTAGCTGCAAAAGAATATTTTGGATAACCTATACAAATATTTAGTAAATTTATAAAATAAGTCTTAAGTAGACATTTAAGTCCCTGGTTGCGGAGAAAGATTGACCGACTTGCAAAAAATCTTCCTTATTCTTGCCCCATAAGAAGGTAACACTCTCAGCCATTACAAATAAGTGGGCTTATAGAATAAAAATAACTTTTAAGCTTGTTTTAATTACTCGAAGCCTGGAAATATATGTATAATGAGTGAGACCTCAGAGTGCTAATAAAAATTACCAAAAAAAAAAAAGGAAAAACACATTTAAGAAAAAAAACTCTTAAGCACTTTAACACAATCTAAACCTGGATATATATGGATAATGAGGCAAAATGTTGATAATATAGCAAAAATAAGTTTTAAGTGCTTCCTAAAAAACTTAAAATAAAATATAAAAAAATATATTAGAAAAAAATGCTTAAAAAGTTTAACTGGCAGTAACAGTTTAACGAGTATTCAACAACGACCAAGACTTTCCTTAACCTTGAAATTGTGAGCATAATTAATAATATTTAATCTAAGCCTAGATATATATATATATATATATATATTATAATATATGTATAATGAGAGAGTGCTTCCTAAAAATATTTTAAAGAAACAGTCTTTTAACGAGTATTCAACGACGACAAAGAATGGAATCAAGTTACCCTTGAAATTGCAAGCATAAAAATATAAATAATTAATTAAGAATATTTACTCTTAGCCTGGATATATATATATATAATGAGAGAGAACTCTGAGTACTTCCTAATAAAAATAAAATATATTTAAAAAGAAAAAACTTCTTAAACACTTTAACTAGTATTCAAACGAGTATTCAACGGCGACAAAAACTTTCCTTGTAATCAAGTTACCCTTGAATTGCGAGCATAAAAATAAAAGATAAAAAATACAAATTTTTCAATTCAGTGAAGCACGGGAATTGTCGCATAGCTGCGAGTGACAACATTATTGCCAATTAGCGGTGCTCGGGCATGGCGTCGCGTTTGTTGCACAGAGATTTGTTGCATTGCCAATTATTAAATAATTGTTATAAATTAAAAGGCACTTCCTGCGTGTTGTTGTTGTCACTTTTCAGTTGTCGATTGGGGCTCGGCACGCAAACTTTGTGTGGCTAAGCCAGCTATAGATTCGCATCGCATTGCATTTGGACAAGCCAGATGGAGAATATACCCTACTCCAGGTCTCCCTCTCTCCCTCTGCCTCTCCAGCCCGCTCCTTAGTTCTCTTTTTCTGCCTCGCTTTGTATTTATTATGATTACATGGCATTTGTGTGGGTGATTGCACCCATTGAGGTGCCAGTGTATTGCGGGTGCGGGTGGCTCAGCGCAAGGGGGCATGTCATCCGAGTGAAAGACTTACAAAATGACAAACTGACAGTGTGACAGGCGAGCGGGCAGCTGGGCGAGCTGGCAGCAACCGCAACTGCTACCTCTAGTGGGAGTGAATCAACTTATTTTTTTGTTTACATAATCCTTGCACGTTGTCTGCCTGTGTGAGTGTGTGCCCTCTGTCTATGCATGTGTGTGTCTGCCTGCCTGCGTGCGTGTGCGTGTGTGTGCAAGTCAAATCGCAGCTTCCACCTGCAGCCCATTCGAGCTGCCTTTGAAAAGCGGCAACTGCTGGACCGCAGAATGTTAATTTGGGTCAAGTTTTGTAAGCGTTACAAATGCCAAGACCCACATTTCAAACCCACACACACATATAACTGTTTGTAAATATGTATATTTATATTTTGGCTGTGCTGCAGCACAAAGGTATGCAACACATCTCTATATATATACAGGTGATATAAACACTTGATGTTTTGGTCCTTTTGTTTTGTCTCTGTGCTTTATCATTGTCTGATTAGCTGCACATTGTTATTGTTATTGTTATTGTTGCTTTTGTTTAATTTGTTTTTGTTTTGTTATTTTTTTTTTTAATTGATTTAATTTTAATTTATTTTTTATTTTCACTTGTTTTTTGCTTACTTTCAATACTGGACGTCGGTGATATTTTGTTTGTTTTTTTTTTTTTAATTTTTTATTTTGAAATTTTTTTAATTAATTTGTATTTTGTAATTTTTTTTAAGGCATTTATTGTGCAAAAAACTGTTAACTGTTTTCAAAAAAAATATTTATCGAAAAAAAAAGCAAGGCGAACAAACTGTTGTTAGAATTATTATTATTTATGGCGCTTGTTGTTGGATGCGCTGACTGCGCTTGCTGCTCTTGATGTTTGTGTACGACGTTCGGCGTGGCGCACTCGAGTTGCGTTGCGTTTGTTTGGCGGTCAAATCAACGACTGAAAGCGTTGCCACGTTCCACGAGCGAACGAGCCAACCGACAAACATTTAATGGTGTGCCAGATGAGAGCCGTGTGTCTCGTATGCCCAGTCTCTCAAAGTCGCTGCGTGTGTGTGAGTGTGTGTGTGCGTTGAACATTAACAACAAGCACAAGAACTACACACACACACACACACACACACACGTATATATATATATATATGAATGGGGCTGCACGGAGCTGCCAACTTGTGCCGTGGTGAGTTTCGGCCTGCTGCTACGACGGCTCCTGGCCCCGCTTCAAGCTGCGTACGGTATGTGTGGAGCGGCGGGCTGCGGTTCATAACCGACTTATATAACGCACACTAGCAACGAACTCACCACACGTAAACGTAACGCAGCAGTCGAACTAACCCGAGCTTTTCACCACACCAACTCACCTCTCTGCCGCTGCCGCTGTGTACTGGTGTGCGTGTTAGAAGCGCGCTGGTATGCGTGTTAAAAGCTGCACCAAACACGCCAAGAACTTCCAACCAAATAACCAGCAACAGCAACAGCAACACCAACAAGAAGACAGGCCAAAAATTAAATGAAAATAGCCATTGCCTAATGCCAGGCGCCCCAGAAGATAAGCAACAGCTAAAAACTAGAAATACACAAATTTATATTTAAAAAAAAAAAAAACAATTAAAACAAAAAACAGAAAAGCAAAATGATTACGAAAAAATCGTATGTCACAGACTCCTGGCATGAATAGCACCGTGCGTCAAGCAGTTGAACGCTGGGTCTGACGTACGCACCGCCGTCAGTCAAACAGTTAAACAAACAAACAACACACAACACATAACAGTAACACAAATACAAACACACGCACACTCAGACATAAAACGGAGACAGAGACAGAGACAGAGGCAGAGTAATGAAAACATTCGCCTTTTCGCCAAGTTGCGTGTCTTTAAATGACGTAACCACCGGCTACGTCGTACAACGTACTACATAACGGGCCATGGGAACCGTTCAACATTGAACGCGCGACGCCCATATCCACGTGCTTGGCCCCCGGGCCAACGACCATCATTGAGAGTTTGCCCAGTTAAAAGTTTGCATTTACATATCTGATGTGTTTTCCTTTTCTTTTGCTTAATTTTCGTTGTTGTGCTCTTGTCGTTGTTGCTGCTTGTTGTTTTTTCCACGCTTGTTAATTGCCCAGTGGCCACGGCTTCAGTTTTTATGGCGTCCGGGCCAAGCAGCCATAAGGTGTTAATTTGACGAAGACGGACTGAAAAAACAGTAAGTGCCAGTAACTAAGTAAGCAACAAAGCAAGACAATGCCAAAGAAAACATTCCTTCTCCCTCGATCTCTCTCTCTCTCCCTTTCTCTCTTTCTAAATATCATCAGAATAATGATTTGCATGCGAAATCCCAAAAGGATTTCAGGTATATCAAAACCGATTTGAAATAATTGTCTAAGAATTAAAACAACTGAAAGAAGTTAGATGCTGGATGTATTCGATAGGATAGGATAGGATATACCAAATTGAATGACTCAAGATCATATTAATTCTGTGTAAAGACCAAAAAATATGAAAGGTATACAAAAAATAAAGAAACTAAAATAGTAGTAGATGGCTAATATTACTACAAATAATAGTAAAATATATACTAAAAAAATAGTATACATAAAAAACACTGGAAACTATTGCAAATGCTAAAAAGTGGTAGTAGTAGTAAGAAGTAATAATAGAAAAATACTTTAAATTAGTTGTAGTAAAAACAGACAAAATACTAAAAAAAAAACTCAAAAGTAGTAATAATTGTAGTATAAATACTTAAAATAATAGTAGTAGAAAGACTAAAAAATAGTAGTCATAGTAAATAGTTAAAAAAAAGTAGACGTGTTATAGTAGAATAAATACTCAAAATTAGTAGTAACAATAGTAATAGAAATACTTAAAAATAGTACTAGTACTAGTAATAATATTAAAAATAATAATAATTATATTAAAATACTAAAAAGTAGTGCACAGTAGATAAAATACTAAAAGGGTAGTTATAGCAATAGTATTAGTAGTAAAAGCAAAGAAAATAATACTAATAGTAAAAGAAAAGGAAATAGTAGTAGTTAATAGCCCGGGCACACCGAAGCATTGTTTATTGAAGCAAATTATTGAAAATAAAGTAAAGTTCGTGAAAGCTCAGCCTAATTTCCAATTAAATTTCTAAGAAGTAAAGGTAATAAGAATTAATCAGCAAAAAAAAAAAATCATTATTGATGATTTTGCACTGAGACCAACGAAGACTCATAGACTTTAATTTAATGGTTGATTTTTCATTTAAGCGCATTACAAATTTGAGTTGAGTGACTCAGCTTCCTCTCTCTTAGCTGAAAACAAAGAATGACTAAAAATCTTAATTTGGGGCAAGCTTTAGCTAAATCAAAGGCCAATTTGAAAGTGCTTAGCATATACTACAAAGTGAACGGAAGTTTGATATCGATTAGCATCGGTTTTATGGATTTTCATATCGATATCATATCAAGATATCGATAAATAAAAATAAACTGTATTTGCGAACGTTATAGAATCAAAAAATAATAATAATAAAAAATAAAGTAACTCGAACATAAGCACAGAATTTCATGGGCATAATCACGCCCACTTCTGTTCCTTTTTTATACGGTCGCATAGTAGCATTACGCACCGCTTAGCCTAGTTTTAAATGGGTTACAAGCAATTCGACTGATTTCTTAAAATAGGTCTGACAGCTCTGACCTTAAATAAGACACTGTTACTACGTTTTGTACTTAAAACGTGACCGAGCTGAGGGTTTTTTATAGTCAATATTAACTAAATAAAAAGCCTGGGAAAAGCGAAAAATATTGGAAAATATATAAAAATAAAAAAAAAATCATTATTAATTAACATGCTGAGTTTGATTCTCTCTCTCTCTCTCTCTCTGTTTATTTAACTGTTTACAATTTATCAAATTTGGATTTTGGATTGATTTGAGTTTACCTGCAATTAGGTAATTGAAATTGGCTCGCAATTGTTTGCCTCTCAATTTGTTTTTATTTTGTTTGCTTTTCTTGGCTCTGCCAGAAGAAGAATAAAAAAACAATAACAGAAAAATGGAAATGAAAATGAAAATGAAATGAAATGATGGAAATGTTTATGCTCGGACATAAAAATAGTCAAGAGTTCACATAATTTATGGAGAACACATAACGCTAGCCAAGTTCCAAGTTGCAAGCTCTGTTCCCCCGCCCCATCGTATATCATGATGTTCTCAAAACAAACATTTTTTAGCCAAGCATTCCATTGCTGTCAATCGAAATGTTCGAAAAGTTCAGCTGCGAACGCTGATGATTAGGTGGGAAGATAAATTTTAATTTAATGAACAAGTTTTGGGAGTACTTGAAAAGGGCGACTATTGAATACCCTCTCTATGCTTCAGTGTTTCTCTTCAACTGACCAACCTTCGAAGATAAATTTAAGTTTTATGAAAAAATTTTAAAGTAAAATTAAAAAAAAAAATTTTTAATTCTATAACTCTATCCCAGGACTCTATAATAATATAAAGCCTTAATATATAACTAAAAGAAACAGTAAATCTATGAATTACAAAAAAAAAAAAAAAAAAAAAAATATCCTATCTCACTTAATACCCTAACAAGAGTAAACAAATTTTAAAAATAAAAAAATACTTAAATAGTAATTTAATTTTATCGAGTTAGCATTTTAAATTTTAATTGTGTTAAGTGTTGTTTATATAAATTATTTAATCTGTTCTATTATTAAAAACCTATTTATCATTCACTTTTTGTATTCTTTTGAAATTCCATGTAAACATTAGTCATTCGATTATATCTTCAGTACATGGTATTATAACTCTCCGTACACACGTAAATCATTATACGGAAAGCAAATAAAACACTAATTTGGTTAAATGACAGCAAATATGTAATGAGAGCTATACTATTTGAAGAGATAACAATGTGACTAGTGCAATGGGAGTTATTTTATTTAACGAAAGGAATTAGTCAATTAGTCTAAGAGAGCTATAAGAACTAGAGAATTGAGTTTCCGAGTATCTTCTAGCATGGCACTCCCGACTCAAGCCCTTTGACTAGTTTTTAGCTAGATTTCTATTTATATTTTATATTTTATATCTTAGTTATATATATGTATATGTATATTTATGTATGTATTTTATATTTTATATTTTACAAGTTGTAAATAGTTACTAATATATATTTATAAAATTATATACAATCTATATATTTATAATGGGTATATGGAATTGTGAGAAATGGTCAAACTTTATCTGTTTAGCTGCCTTTTTGTGTTCTTTTCTGGCTTTTTTATGTTATATACAGAAAAGTTTTTATTCTTATGTAATAGTTGTTAGACAGAGAATTGGATTACGTCATTCGAATTGGGGATTTTTAAAGTTTTTGATAGCTGTAGCCAGTACTGGCTGTTGGCTGTTGCCAGTGACTGTGGCACTGTTCCGTTAACAGGCGACAAGCCGTGCCATCATAGATAAGAAACAGAGCCCGCAGAAGCGTGTGGCTAGAGCCGGGTCGCCAAGTGAAACCGAAAATGAAATGAAAATAAGAAGACGTTGTAGAGTCCTCGTAAGCGCTGACTAATCAGCGTCATTATCAAAAAAGTACCACAAAAGCACCAACAAGAGCTAAACAAGCGCCCAAACAATAACAACAACTGACTGTAGTGTTGGGGATGGTAGGAGTGGGGGTGGGGCTGCGGCTGGCTGTATTTGCCGTAGCTTGAGTGGGTAAAGAGGCATCGTTCGTGATTATCATTCCAGTTTTTACGCGAAAGTGCTTTTTAATGTCTGTGAGCATTTTAAATAATTAGCTAATGTGGGCGAAACGAGGGGTGCAGGGGGCGTGGCAGACGTAATTAGCCTGGTGTTGTCCAAAGGGAGACATTTGTTAATGCTGTTGTTTCTTCCCAATTTATTTTTTTTTTTGTTTTTGTATTTTGTATTTTACGCTTCTTAATAGAAAGGCGATTTTGAAAGAGTTACGGCCCAGGGCTGTGGCTCGATTGACTCAAGTTTTGAGCTCGCCTCAAATGTGGTTTTCCGGACGAAAGTTGAAGAACTTTTTACCGAGTCAGCGCCACAATGAAATTGGCCAATTGAAGTTGATTGAAACACAGTTAAAACTGCTCGAGAAAATGATGTCGCAGCCCTGAGCCATACACGCGTGCCAATGTGCGTGTGTGTGTAAGTGTGTGTGTATTTCATGGCCGATAAGGCGGCTCACATAGCGTATGCGCATTGTTTGCCGCATGTTGGCTTTTATGGCTAACATTTTTGGTCTTATTCGGGTGCTACAACAAAATTAATTTTCAGCATAATACAAAGATGGAGCAAATGGAGCCGGAGTTGGTCCCAATGTGGCGCCGCTCTGGTGTGGGCTCTGCGCCATAAAAATGTAACAACAGCGGCACGACGACGAAAAAATGAAATAATAATAAATAAATTCATTAACATAAAACACAACGGGTGGGCGGGCGTCTTCGAACGGTCCTGCTCCCGCTCCAGCTCTGGATAACAGGCAAAGCCGCCCAGCCGCCCAGCCGCCCAGCCGCCCGGCCGCCCATCCCTCCGTCCGTTCGGGTGCGTGACGGAAGCTTGGGCTGGCTCGTTACCTGCCTTAGATTATCATCAGTGAATTGTTGTTTTCGCTTTTCTCCCTCTCTCTCTCTCTATCCCTCTCTGTCTCTCCCCCTCTCTCCCTCTCACTCTATCCCTCCCTCCTATTTTCTAAATGCGTGCGAGTGTGTATTGTTTTTTTCCTTTAGGATTTGCTTTTGTTTCATGAAGAGCGACAACGACAACGACGACGGCGACAGCAACTGCGATTCGTTAGCAGATCCTCAGCTGGCCTACAGCACAGAAACTTCAGCTTGAACTGTCGTTATTTACATAATTTTAACGCAATTTCGCTGCGTGTGTGTGGGTGGGTGGGTGTTTGTTGTGCCTGCTTTACGGCTGAGTGGCTCATCAATGGGAAACGTAATCAAATATCAGAAGCACTTTTTTCAAGGCTTTGACCATTTGTGGCGCCCCCTGGCGGCGATTACACGCTCAACAAATGCCATTTACAATCAAGGTGCTCGGGTAAGGGTTAAGGCGCTTTTACGCCTCATCAAAGCACTTTTCCGCTAGCTGCGGTCGTAAACTTTATTAATTGAGTTTGTATTATGTGTAAAGCGTTTGCAACGTAGACAGACACAGCAGTTGCTCTCACTCTCTCTGTGTGTGCGACTGCGTGTGTGTGTGTGTGTACGTGTGCGTGTGCGTGTGCGTGTGCGTGTGTAACTCAGTCGAAAGTGCCGCATCATTGGCCTCGGGGCACTACTCAATGATTACTTTAGACTTTACACACATCCCTCGTTCCAGGCATTGAAGACGTGCGTAAAGAAAATCAAAGTTTGGCTTATGATAATGCAAATTTCTGATAACCATAATATAAACATTATATATTCACTAATTTATATGATGACATTATATGCTCAAGTTCAATTTTAAGTACACTTTGCTAACTTTTAAAGTCCTGAATAAATTCAAACAAAATGTTATTACTAACTTGAGTGAAAAGCCAAGATAAGCAAGCACGGAATATATAGATATAGATATAGATATAGATATAGATATAGATATAGATATAGATATAGATATAGATATAGATATAGATATAGATATAGATATAGATATAGATATAGATATAGATATAGATATAGATATAGATATAGATATAGATATAGATATAGATATAGATATAGATATAGATATAGATATAGATATAGATATAGATATAGATATAGATATAGATATAGATATAGATATAGATATAGATATAGATATAGATATAGATATAGATATAGATATAGATATAGATATAGATATAGATATAGATATAGATATAGATATAGATATAGATATAGATATAGATATAGATATAGATATAGATATAGATATAGATATAGATATAGATATAGATATAGATATAGATATAGATATAGATATAGATATAGATATAGATATAGATATAGATATAGATATAGATATAGATATAGATATAGATATAGATATAGATATAGATATAGATATAGATATAGATATAGATATAGATATAGATATAGATATAGATATAGATATAGATATAGATATAGATATAGATATAGATATAGATATAGATATAGATATAGATATAGATATAGATATAGATATAGATATAGATATAGATATAGATATAGATATAGATATAGATATAGATATAGATATAGATATAGATATAGATATAGATATAGATATAGATATAGATATAGATATAGATATAGATATAGATATAGATATAGATATAGATATAGATATAGATATAGATATAGATATAGATATAGATATAGATATAGATATAGATATAGATATAGATATAGATATAGATATAGATATAGATATAGATATAGATATAGATATAGATATAGATATAGATATAGATATAGATATAGATATAGATATAGATATAGATATAGATATAGATATCCAAAACGGATCATATATACATATATCAATCTAAGCCTAGTTTTATGGGAAACTCGTACACCCACAGATTTCATATAATTAAACTTCTAGGAAATCATAAATTAGTCGAACTAAGAGAGGAATTGCGTGAACCAGAGCTATAATGTATTTTTTGAGGACTTGAAATGGGACTATATCGCCGATATGGAACCACTAAAACTGGGACATTTGCGTGTAAAATGAGTTCATATGTCGCACCGCAAATATCGCAACACTTCCTCTGATTGCCGTAACAGCAGCATAACTAACAGCCAGCCCCTGGGCAAACGTATAACTGGAATTTCTTATGTGCCAGCAGAGGGAGCTGGAATCGAAATCGGAGCGTGCAGAACCCTTAACTCCATCCAGTTTTGAAAGACCCTTAGGCAGCCAGCAGCCCCCAACGCACTACGTACGGAAGTGGACAGCCATAAAATATTTGGCAGCCACAGTCCCAGCCAGTCACAGCCTCAGCCAACCATAGCCACAGCCCCACCGCCGGCAACAATAACTGAAACTTTAGCCATAACAACCGCCAGCAAGTTCCACACGACCAAAGATGACGACGATTTTGCTTATCAGTAGAGCCAGCGCCATGTTCCACCGAAAAGTATGCTGGAAAGCGCGACATATGTGGTGTGCTTCTTTCTGTGTGTTTGTGGGGAGGAGGGAGAGGTGGAGGAAAAGAGAGAGAGAGAAAGCGAACTTCAGATAGTACGACAGATAAAGTAAAAAAAGTAAGAGAAATTAAAATACAATTTGAGAGAGAGAGGAAGACCGCGATATAGAGAGCGAAAGAGAGGGAGAGATTTTGAGGTAAATATTGAGATAAGCTGGAAAAGAGAAAGAAATGGAGAGTGAGGGAGAAGGAGAGATAAACGACAGCGACACTGACCGATCAAAAAAATAAGACAGAAATTAAATGTAAGAGATGGAAATAGTGAGAGAAAAAAAATGAGATTCAGATTGACGTGTATATATATATAGAGAGAGAGAGAGAAATTGATAAGGGGAAAGAATTAATGAGAAAATAGACAGAGATATTCAGTGAATTAGAAAATAAGAGAGAGAGAGAGAGAGAGAGAGGTTGAGTAAGAGGAAGATATTAAGAAGATAAAAAAGGGAGAGCGAGAAAGAAAGAGATAGAACAGAAGAGAAAGATAGAGTGAGAGACACAGAAGAAATTATAGACACAATGAAACAGTTATGTAATAAAAGTGCGAAAAATAGAGTGAAAGAGAGAGAGAAGGAGAAAATGGGGCGTAGAGAAAGATGAAGAGAGAAAGATAGAGGGGAAATGACAGAGAAAGAGGGAGAAAGATAAACACTGAAGTACATAAAATAAATAAAAAGAGAGGGCAAGCAAGTAAAAAATTTAAGTTCAGAGAGGGAGGGCGAGAGATAATTGAACTGATAAATAAATAGAGAGAAAGAGAACAAAATATCTTTCATTTAGCGAGAAAGAGCCCAGTTGAGAGAGGGCAAAAAATAAAGATAGCAATTTTAGAACAATTCAAATAAATATTATTAAACCATAATTAAAGTAGGCAAGTATTAATATTAATTAAGTCTTTGGTTCTAATTGATTTTTAAAAGAATTTCTTGTGGTGATAGCCAAAAATTATTACTAAAAGTCTGTAATATATTTTCTATATTTTGATATAATTTAATGAACTATATGAGAAGCGCATCAAAATGTATAGCAATAAATATAGAGAGAGATTTAGGTCTATATATTTATCTATCCATGAAAACAGCTCAGGATTCAAAATTAAAATTTATTCAACAATTGCAAAAGATTTATATTATTCTTCCTTTTCCACCCATTTTCCACAACAGTGAAATTGCTCAAAACTTGAATTCACTTTAGTAAACATAGGAAAATATAAATTGGCAAAGTCAAAAGTCAAACAGAATGAAATTTGCAATGCAAATATCAGGCATATATATATATATATATATATATATATATATATATATATATATATATATATATATATATATATATATATATATATATATATATATATATATATATATATATATATATATATATATATATATATATATATATATATATATATAATATATATACATAAGTTGATATTTGCATTGGAAAGGAGTTAAGCCCTTTTCGGCATTAGTGGTCTATGGTCTATGGATAAATTGTTTACTTTTGGCAAAGCTATTCACAGGACAGGGCATCAGACTAGCGACTTCATTTAATTGAGTCACACATTATTTTTGCTGGAGTTTCTGGTGCTCTTGACGGAAACCTGGCGGCCCGGCATTGGGGGCGCACCGCTCCCGGGGTAGAGCTTATCGGGCAGAGCCGTTGCCATTGTCAGGCGCTCACAGTTGCTTCGCAGTGACTCCACACTTGCGCCCCTCCCGCTGCCCGCATTTTAGAGATATGTACATGCCCCCATAGCCCGTGCCCGACTTCGTTTTATGTAGCAGCACTAATGGCGCTTTATTATTGGCAAAGTTGGTCGGCGCGATACGGCCGACAGCACGCTGGATGCTCTACGACGACAGCCAATTTATATGGAAATAGATGCGCGGGGCGCAATTTCAATGCGGATTTTTCTATCCTATCCGGCAATCCACTTTCGGGGCGAAAATCGATGGGGATGCCAATGAGCTTGATGGGGCCAAAGATTGCTTTGCTTTACTTTGCACTTGGCCGCAAATTTTTGTTTTGCGCGCCCGCCTTTATTCCCTATTCTACACGCTCCTCCTCTCTACGCTCTGCCTCTTTTTTTTTTTTTTTTTTTTTTGAATAGCGAAATTGTTCTTGAACAAATTACACGGCAACTGGGAGCTGGCAAAATAAAACGACTTAAGTCAAGGGGTTTTGGCTGAAAGTGGAAGCAGAAAAAAAACAGACGTGTGGTAGTAATGCCGTCGCGGCAATGGTCAACTTGGTTGATGGTTTTTAATGGTGCCAGCGCAAAGTCCTAAAAATAGAAAAAGAAATCTAAAAAAAATAAAGTAAATTACAAAGCGAACGTGCGTGTCGCCTCATGACACCCTCGCCACCCGCCACTCAGCACCCTCCCCGGCCCCATTCTCGCAGCTCGTAATTGGTTTTCTTTTCGCCTAGCAAATACTTAACCTTAGCCTAACCCATACACACACACTCACCCGCCCACGCGCATCCATTGTCTATGCGTTGCTTTTCCTATTGATAAAATCAATTACACAATCATATGCCAAGCATTGCGCCACACCCCTATAGCACCTCAGCGGAATTTCCCACCCCTTGCTCACCCAGCCCCCACAACCACGCCACACACAGTGGCCCACGATGTCTTGCTCTCGTCTTCATTGCCTGGCACTTGCCACGACTTTCAATCAAATCGAACGCGTCAACAATTACCCACACACGCGCCACGCCCCACAAAGAGCCCGCCCCTGGCGAACTGGGAGTAGAAAAAACACACATACACCCACGCATTTAACTGTATCAAATGAAGGTTAAATTCCAAAATACAGGGCTGCAAATTAGTCTCAAAGGAAGTATTTTAGGGGAGAGAAAGCAGTTGGGCCTAATCCAATTGGAAATGGAATTGGATTCCAGCTCGAATTAGATTTCGAATTCGAAATGTAATTATATTTCATCAAAATACGTTGCAAATCATATATATATAGTTATATAAATACTAAAAAAATTCAGCGAATTTTTACATCTGAAATAACGGTATAATTAAAAAAAAATCAAATATAAAAATAAATGATAATTAAAAGCTTTTTCTAATTAGTAAATATGCAATGTGCCAATTGGACACGTAAAGTCCCAGCTATATATATATTTATATTATATATATAAAATATTTCAATTTTCAAATGCATTTTTTCTTAGGAATTTTTGAATTTGAAATCATATTTAATACAGGTGAAAATCTACCTGGCTTTATAGCTTGAATTGCATTCAGCCCTGGCAACCTGAAAGAACTGAAAAACATTTTTTTTTTTTACTTTTATTTTTAGCACTCGCAGCGCTGCGATAGCAAACATGGGGCGAGAGAGTGAGACAAGTAAAACGAATTAGAGTGTATGTGCGATAGAGGAAGGGAGAGAGAGAGGCGAGATGGGTGTGCAAAAATTTTAAATGAATTTTACGCTTGATTTTGGTTTCAATTTCGATTTAGTGGGTTTGCAATTTATGCACTGTGGGACAAATTATGACGTTTTTGTGTACTATATATATTTTATACTATATAGTATATATATAGAAAGAGCAGAAATACCATATAAAGTAAGGAACAAAGTATGCTGACATTATATATAGCTATATAAGGGTATATCTTATATACCTATAATATCCATGACTAACTCTGATGCTCGCAAAATTCTTGAATCCTATAAAAATCTCTTTTTCCCAGTCGGCAGTTGTTGACTAGTAAATACCTATACTAAAGCCTAGCCAAGGCTAACTCTTACCATTGAATTGCTTCGACACATGGAAGTATTATATTAGTATATTATATAAACCAAGAACAGAAATACCATATAGAGTAAGGAACAAACTATGTTGATATTACATATATATACATATACATATATATACATATATGTTATTGAATTACTTCAACACATGGAAGAAAGTATACGCACGTGAATTATTTTTTGTTGTATGTAAAATCAAATATAAACTTTAAGTGTGTTTCAATAAAAATTAAATCGGATATTGTTAAGCAATTGAGATTATTAGTATAACTTTAGAGAGCTGAGCAACAGCTGGAAAAGTAAATTAATTTTAATGGCAAATATACATTAATCATAATAAATAAAAACAAAATTTAAAAAAATATTAATAATAATAATAAGCGTAAAACAAGATAAGAACTACTAATATAAAAAAAAATTTTTTTTTAATATTAAATAATAAAATAAAAATCAAATTTAATTTAATTTCACTTTAAATTAAAATTAAATTAAACTAATATAAAATAAAATAAAATGAAATAAAATTTAAATAAATAATAATAATAAAATTAAAAAGAAAATAAAATAAATAACAGTAATAAATTATTTAAAAAAAAAAAACATAATTATAATAATAATAAAAAGTAAAAATACTAATAACAATAAAATATTGAATGAAAATAAGAAATAAAAATAATAAATAAATATATATATATATTATAACACATAATAATAATAATTAATAAAAATGAAAAAATAATAGTTAAATAATAACAAACTAAACAGCAAATTTAATTTTTTTTATTTAATAAATTAATTTAATTTAATAAATTTAAAATAGTACCTATTGAGTTGTGAATTGAAACTGGTCATGGTCCCACGAGCGCATCAAACCAAAGAATTGATAAAGAATGGCATCGAAAATAAGAGTTTATTTTAATACATTTAATAATTACTTAAATATCAACGATAGAGAGTTAAGCACGGAGAGTTACAGCAGCGGCAGCTTATTGCAGTTGAGAGAATTATTTTGCTTCTCCTTGCAGACTGCATAGCACCTTGTTTGTAGCCCAAAGAAAACCAAGATCAGCACTTGGCTTAGTAATTCCTCAAGGCTACAACTGCTTCTTAGAATTTAACCGAAAAAAACTATATTCGCATCAAAGCCACTTTTAACATATTGATTGACAGCTGCTATGCTAAAAACATTTGGAATAAACTCTGGCCAAAGCAAGCGAGTCCACGCCGATTATGTTAATTGGGCAAATTGCCCTCGATTAATCTATGAATTATGTTGAAATAATTGGCAATAATTGAACGCATGAAATATATTTGGATGCTGGAATAATATGCATTTAATGTCCGCAATTAGTCGGACGTCTGAGAAGCGACAAATTGATTGTGCGATTCGACCATTGTGCGACGTGTTGAAGCTGCAACGCTTTCAGCAGCATTTCAATGGCCAAGGCAAACTTGTGCAGCAAATAATAGTTGCAAGTTGCAAGTGGCAAGTGGGTGAAAGGGGTGCCCAGGTAGTCAGTTAGTCAGCTAGTCGGGCAGTCAGTTAGTGCCAACTTTAAATTGAGTGACATTTTGCCGCAATTGACTGTGCCAGAAGTTTTGCGGCCGATGTCGACAGTTGCAGCCACTGATGAAGAGCCAAAATCTCGTTGCCCTCAGTCACTCTGGCTTTGGCTGCTCTGACTGCTCTGGCTGCTCGAGCTGCTCTTTGTTTGCTATGTGTGGGGTTTCCTATTTCAGGCAGGCAGGCAGGCAGTCATGCTGGCCAGCGAGGCAATGAGGCCACCACATCCATCACTTAGATTTGCTGTTGCTCAATTTGTAAGTGGACGAACAGCAGCACAGGCGACATCAACAAGACTCAGCTGTCTCTCATATTTGGGGCAGGACAATGTGCCACATCATCTAAGTTACATTTGCTTTGCCATGTATTTTGAGGACTTCAAGTGGCGATTATAAGTCGAACATATCAAGTTTAATCACTTTAGATCCTTGAATTATTTACCCACCATAACGCTCGGTCCTTGAGCCACTTGAGTGCCCTTCAGTGGCTATGTGCAACAAGCAGCTCTGACATATGATGAGTAATTGAATGCAAAGTAAAGAGCTTCTACTCAATGCCTATCGAAGATTGCCTTAACTAAACTCTTTCACTTCTGTCTGTTTCATTCGACCTTTTATAGCAAATGCTAAGCATATAGATCTTGCTATAGTTACCTCATATCATTATATCATTCTGATGGTGTCATTTACTATTGGGTTTCTGTAACAGTTATATATATATATATATATATATATATATATATATATATATATATATATATACATATTTGTATATATTTATAAATCGATAATAATTACTATATTGTATTATGTTTAGTAATTCTCTATTTTTCTGTGAATATGTCCAAAAACAAAACTCAGCTGCTCAACTGCAAAGAACCTATATGTGCTATGATCTGGCATCTATAAGAACCCTGAATTATCTCTCTATATATGTACATTTCTCTCGCTCGCTTTTTATCTATGTACCTATTTATATACATCTTTCTTTCTCTATATCTTTCACTCCCTTCATCTCTGTCTCTCTCACTTACTCCCTGTCTCTACCCCTATCTCTCTCTATATATCTCTATCTCTTGCTCTATCTCTCCCCATCTGTATATCTATCACGTTCTCTCTTCCTCTCTCTCTTATTATGGTCATATCTCTCTCTCACTCTCTCTATAAATATGGCATACATGTCTCTATTTTTCATTTACCCTCTCACTTTTTTCTTTTTCTTTCACTCTCTCTTTCTTTGTATACTTTTCTCTCTATCTCTCTACTATATATTGAGATCTCTATGTGTCTCTTTCTCTCTATTTATCTCCCTCTATTTATATTACTGTTTATCATTTTCTCTCTCTCTCTCTGTCCCTCCATCTATCTCTACCTACCACTCTCTTCTACACACTATTTCTATGCATCTTTACACACGTTTTTCCCTGGAGAGTAAACTAATTGAATGTTCATTAAATAAGAATGTGACTTAATATATTTATATATATATATATAATACTCTATTGCCAATATTTAACTTGTTAAGTTGCCTTTATTAAGTTTTCTATATAGAATTATATCTTTGTTAATGAACATTTAATTATATATATTTACAAATAGAAAACTTATTAATTCATATTACTGTTTATATATTTAGATAAATACATATATATATATATATATATATATATATATATATATATATATATATATATATATATATATATATATATATATATATATATAATATACATATATATATATATATATATATATATATATATATATATATTTACATTCTATTGACAAATAGGAAACTTTACAAAGCCAAGTTAAATATTGGCAATTGAAGGACTCTTGACGAAAGCATTTCTAGTTGGCAAAGTTGAATCCAATTAAGGTACAATTAGGCATCGAAAGTTTATTCGCAAACAGTTTTCTCGACAAGAGGATCAATTTTTTGTTTCCCTTTTATGTGTCAGCCAAGCTGAAAAGTTGAGCCCATTGCGAGCGCTGAAGCAGTTTGCGCTCAATTAAAAACAATAAATACAAATGGCAGCAGAACCCTTTGACTACGTCCATCCGAATGTGAGATGCTTTTATCAAAGAGGAAAAGATCTAAGCTACAAATTACTGTGGAACTATCTGAGTTTTAATGTCTGCAGTTGCTAAACTTAAATCTCATCAATAAGAGGATGTGATTGTCTTCAAATTTCCTAAAATTTAAATAATAAATATATATTTCTAAGCATTAAATATTAAATATATATATATATATATATTACAAATGATTAATTATATTTTTTGTAACAAAAAAAGTTATTCACATGAACAGCTTAATAAAATATATTGACTATAAATTATAAAGAATTATTTGTATTTTTTTTAAATTAAAAATATATTCTTCACATGAATAAAATAACATAATATTTTGACTATAACAATTAATTGAATCTAATTATTATTAATAATTAATTAATTAACAACTGACTATAATAGTTTTTAAAAAATTTAATAATTATTATTTAACTATTGATATTTTTTAAATATATTTCTTTGATTTCATAAGAATTTATTTAAAAATAAAACTTAAGAAAAGTAAGAAAAACTAAATATACATGATCGAATTAAAATATTTAAATAAAATATTTTATTTAATTAAAAATAAAATAAAATAAAGTATGAATAACAGTATATAAATATTTGAAATATTTTATAACAAAAGCAATATATAAATGTTTTATATAGTTTGTTTAATGTTTATTTTAAAATAAAGCAAGAATTATTTTAAAATAAACATTAAAATAATATAAGTGTTTAAGTTAAAAAAAATAAATTTTGAAAAATATTTGAAATAGGTGATAAATTAAATTAAAAGAAATAAATGTAGAAAGTTTAAGATTTAAAGCTTTTTAAATAATATTAAAATTACAAACTTTTTATTAATTAATTAATTTTAATTAAAATTTCCAAAATGTGTTATTTATACTTAATTTTAATGAAAATTAAATAAAATTATATATATAAAATAAATAAAATATTTCATTTAAATTTCAGATTTTAAATTTGTATAATTTTTCATTTTTATTTTAAGAATAAAAGAGTTAACTCTTACTTTACATATTTGCTTCATTTTATAAAATACTTCTTGTTTTTGTATGAGAGGCATAGGTGGGTGTGGCGAGCGCCTATTTAGAGGACTTTGTGTCTGGGTTAGCAGCTGTCCTAAGCACTTCAGACATTAATAAATAATTCGGAATATAATTATATATCATATGTATATATATATATCAGTATAGCGCAAAATATATTCGTCTGCTTTTGAAATGAAGTTATTTATTTCATTTTTTTGGTTCTTTTATATATCATTTTTTTCTTTTTTTTTTCAAGCAAAATTTTCACGCAGCTTTTCTTTTGCGTTCGACTGTGGTTTTTGCCATTGCCAACGTTGTTGCTGTTGCTGCAGTTGTGTGCCATTTCTCTTAGGGCTTTTTAAATTTGTTATGTTGTTGCTGTTGTTGTTGTTGTTGTTTTTTTTTTTTTTTTTTTGGTGTTGGGGCAATTTTTCGCATTTATTGATTGGTTTTTTCTCACTCGCTAACACACAAATTTTTTGGCTGGTCTGGGGCACGCTGCCTGCAGGGAGGAGGCCCGCACGCCGGCAGGATTGGAGGGACGCTTCTGGCCCTTTGGCTGCCCTTGACTTTTGCTGGGCTCGCACTTTGCAAATACTTTTGGCAGCCGCGTCGCCAAACAACTGGCTACGGTGTCTTGGGGTTTTGTTGTTGTTGGCTGGTTGGCTATTGGTTGTTAGTTGTTGTTGCTGTTGCCCTTTTGCAAGAGCTGCAAGAGTTTGAAAATAGTTTTTGCACGTTTTGGCCGAGTGACTTCTCTTTGTGTGTGTTTGTCGACTATAAGGCAATTTTTCGGCTTTGTTTCCGTTTTGTAGCCTGCCTTGAAAATGTTGCAATATTCTGTTGATATATGTTGTTGTTGCTGTTGCTTTGTTGAGGTTGTTGGTGTGGGCGTTGTTGCTTTGCAGAAGTGCCCATTGTCTATTTTGGAAACTCTTGCAAAGTCTGGCAACTATTTTTCGGTTGTTTATGTTTTCGCACTGAAACCAAACTAGCAAACGTTGGCCTACGACCACGGCTTGCAGCCAAAAAAAACTTAATTTATAACTTACATAACTTTTATATTAGAATAAATAGTTGCCAGGCGGACAGCAGGGCAACCAAAAGGTGTTTGTGTGCCAGAAAATGCTTGCAACTGCTTAAATTGTATTCAATTTAATTTGTTTCTTAGTGAATTTTTAAAATGTTCTAAAACACTTCAAGAAATTCATACTAAATAATCTTAAACAATTTAATTTATTTTCTAATAAATAAAATAATAATAAATCATTTTAATTTTTTTTTTATATATAAAATAATACAAAGATGTATTATTTTATATAATTATTTTTATTTTTAATTTAAAACAAATCTTAAAAATTATAATATCTAATAGTAAATATTTAAAATATTTTATATAATTATTTCTAATAAATAGAATAATAAATAATTTTAAGTATTCTTTTTTTTTATTTATAAAATTTATAAATTTGACTTATTTTATATAATTATTTTTTATATATTTTGTATTCAGAAAATCCTAAAAATTCTAATATTCAAAACAAATTTAAAATATTTTATTATTTTTATTTCATATAGTAACTTAATTATATTTTTTTAATTAACCAATTGTACATATTTCATATAATTATTTAATTTTTTAGTTATTTTAATATATACTTTATGTGTATTTTTTTTTTTTTCAAAGTTTTGTCTTACTAATTTATTTATTTCAAATCTATTTCTATTTCCACTTCATGTACCTTTTACTTCATGTAAAATAAAATTCGCCTTTTATTAGAATTTTTTTTTTGAGCTCCGCTTAATGAAAATCTCGATAAATGTTTTTATATTTTTATACACATACGTTGGCCAAACACATGTTCTACATTCTTCATTTGTTTATGTTAAATTACTTTAAAAGCCTTTTACTTGAATTACTGATGCGTGAACGCAGCTGCTTTCGATACGTACATACATACCCGTATATATATAAATATATATGGAAGTGCTTTTAATTAAATATGTTTGCATGTGCTAGAAGTAGTCGTTGCCTAACACGAACATGCCTTTCAAATGTTTTAAAAATTTAGCAACACTACAAAAAGCACAACAAGAAAAAAAAACTTTACTAAACTTATTCAGGCGCAAATTACAACACACGCACACACACACATGCAAGAAACGTGTGTTGCCTCAATTAATTTGCGCCCGGCTTTCAGTCGTTTTTTCATCATTTTTGTGTGTGTTTTTTGGTTTGTTTGTTTGCTTTTTTGTTGCTGTTTACGTTGCTTATTATTATTTATTAGGTTTCTTGCTCCTATTTTTTTTTGTTTTCGGGCGGACTGAACTAAGTAATTATTAAGCTCATTTCGTTGGCATTTAATTATGTATCTCGCTGCCCACAGTCTCACGCGCACTCGATTTCAAACGAGTGCGGTCTTACGTTGCGTATACGCAACGGACACACAAGAAGCACAGTAGTTGTCGCCTCTGCCCACTAGATGGCGCTTGTCACAGCCGCGGTAAATAGTTGGAATGGTTAAATGGTTACAAGGTTGCCGTTGCGCGAATAAACTACCCGCAATCCCATGAGCATAATTACGCGTCCAAACACATGAATGCATATATATGTATGTATATATTTTTATAATAAATATCTTATTTACATAAGCGAGTCAACGTGGACAGTGACAGTGACTCTGGTCAACAGGGATTCGTATACGGAAACCAAATGGATGAATCCGAATCTTATGAAACAATAACTGAATACGAAAAAGAAACTGAAAACCGAGAAAGAGTAGCTGACTCCGAAACTAAAATTAGATTAGCTGAATGCAAATGAAAGCGAAAAACTAAATTTGAATATAAAACTGAATCTAGTAAATCCGAATCTAATAAAAGGTTAAATATATCCGAATATGGCACGAAAATAGCAGATAAGAGATTGACTCAATCCGAAGCTGAGACTATTACAGCTAAGTCGAAATTCCATACGTGATTGGCTAAGCCCCAATCTGAAACTAGTATACACAAAAATAGATTAATCCGAATCTGATCAACGATTGGGTAAGTCCTAATCTGAAACGAGTATAGCTTATTCCGAATCTGAAACTGAAACGAGAATAGATGAATCCGAATCTAATAAGAGATTGACTATATTCGAATCTGAAACTAGTATAGCTAAGTCCCAACCTAATGCGTGATTGGCTTAATCCGAATCTAACACGAAAATAGCTAATTCTTAAGCTGCTAAAGAAGCCCTGAATCTGAATTCAAAACTATAATATAATAAATAAAGCTAATCTCAAAGCATGAATCCTTGAGTACCGAAATCCAAATCTCAAACGATAGCGGTTTTCCCATCAAATTTAAGCTGAACGTGCAATAAAAATTCGCTTTTCGGATCCTGTGCATCAAGTCAACAAATTGCTTATTTCGAACGATAGTTAACTGAAACTTCAGCTCGTGCTCTCCGATGCATTTCCATAAAATCGCGTTTACCCCATCGAGTTAAGCATCTCTGAATTATGCGTCAAAAAGAGTTTTTATTTTTTTTATAGCTTTTATATCAATGCAAATGAAAGAGGTTGTCTTCCTCTTCCGCTGCTGCTTTTTTGATGATACCTTAGCGTCTGTTGGCAGCAAATATAATGCAAAACGGAATATTTTTCTCATTTGTAATTCCTTTGTGCGACATAATTGTTGATGCGAATATATTTCGCATGAAGGCAATTTGGAGAGTTTGCTCAGTGCTCACTATTTACTCGTTGTCCTTGCGGCTGCACCACACATACACTTGCACACTCGCACATATATGCCCTTAATGAATAAAAATGACCGCAACGCAACGTCCATTGCTTGTTTGCACTTTGTGCCGCAAGAAGGCAACAAACTTTTTCTGTTTTGTATGTATATGTATATTTTTTTTATTCTTTCCGAAAGTGAAATGTGTGAAACGAGCGTATTGGTTTGGTGCAATGTTCGCCTTGCTGTCCGCCGTGCTGTCCGTCCGGCTGCCCATATGACCAGAAACCATCTCTATAAATTTTGAATCTATACTCAAGTATGCCCTGGTCTGTTAAAGTGTCAAGATCAGCCCGATCCGCTCACCTGGGGCGTGTCAAATCGGAACATGTATTTTCCGGTATCTCAGGAACACTACTTGTATAAGTCGTACAGAGTTGAGATTTTGGATGTATACTAGCCTTGACAATGCAAGATCAAAAATATATGGCGAATACATCAATGCAAGCTGGAGGCATAGTAAATCGGGTTAACATATATCTTCTACAATTTTGCAGCTATGAACTAAAAATTAAATTGACCTAAAAGTCCCTAAAGTGTCAAGATTTTCCCGATCCGATGCGCCCACAACGTCCGCGAGTCAAATCGGAAAATGCATTTTCCAATGTCTCAGAAAAACGAGGCGTGGTAAATCGGGTAAAACTATGTATTCTATACTTTTGCAACTATGAACCGTTGCCAAAAATGCTATATTCTATACATGTATATACAGCGATTGGCCATAACTGAGTATTATTCAGTCGGTAGCGCCCGACTGCAAAGTCCATAATAGTAGTTTTTTTTTTATTTAACCACATAATTTATTTAGTTAGTTTTGGCTCTGTTTATTTATTTTATTTCTTTTTCTTTTTTTGTTGGTTTTTCGTTCAGTGCGGTTTCTGTGCTCTTGACGTCCTTAAAGATGGGAGTCCTTTGTCTAGGACACGCAACGGTCGCAGCTCCGAAAGTTAATTGCTTAATAGTCGAGACATCGATAAATCAAAATAATATGCGCGTAAGCATAAAGCAAAGCGGCGACAACAAAGCGCACAAAGAATGCCAAAGGGAAATTGTATGAATGGCAATGGTGGGTGGGGTGGAGTAAGGTGGTGGTGTAGCCGTAGGTAGCTCTACTCCTGTGGCTGTGCGCCGCGAATGCAAACAGACTGATTGATGGCGGCAAGTGATTTATTTATGTTAATGCGAACAGCAACAGCAGCGAGCCAAAATCTAAGTAGCTCTACCTGAGACTCGACGCCCCTCCCACACCAACTCCAGTCGCTATTCGGCCATACCCATTGACTTCTGTACGCCGTTTCACCTGCGACATGCGCTGTTGTACGTGATTTGAGGCAATTGTTGTATTTGTACAGTGCGGCAACAACGATGACAATTAATCAACGTGGTGCGTGAGCGGAAGGCGTGACGGTGGGTGGCGCTACAATAACACCGTCGAGTCGATGGGTTACATGGAGTGGGTGGGGGAGTGGGAGCCATGAAGTGACCAAATCGCAAACCCATACTCAATGCCAGTTCTCGCCTCAGCGCACTGTAAATTGATTTCATTTATTTATTTATGTTGCAACAACCGAAAAACTTGTCTAAATACTTGAAATATTCGCTGTACACAGTAACATTTGAGCGAATTCCAACCATTTCATCAACAGCAGCAGCAACAACAGCTACGAAAAGTAAAAGAAAAAACACAGAAAAAATATACAATATTAAACAGCGAACAGTAAGTTATCGAAGCTAGAGATGCCCTGCAATGCCCCAGCTGTGGAGAAAGAGAGAGAATGCGAAATAGAAAAAAATTGTGACAAAAATAATGCACGAAAAATTAATTTGAAAAGAAATTAATTGATGTAATTATATGTATGTACATATGTACATAAATCAGCAAATTGAATTAGTTGTATATATCTATGTATGTATGTACATATATATTTAAATATACAACACAACGCTTTTAGTTTAACTTGTCCTTTCGTACCCTTTCAGGCGTACAGGGTATTGAAATGGAAGAAAATGACAGAGCAACAAACTCCGGCACAGGCGACAAGAAACGCATCAAATGAATTTTAATGCGCGCCAGGGGAACGTTCAATAATTAATCAGACAAATGGATTGAGTGAGGAATGAATTTACTCAACCGTTTTTGTTTCTGTTCCTATTCCTTTTTATTATTCTTGTTATAGTTCTTGTAAGTAACATGAATAAGAAGGTGTGCATGATAAATTTGACATTGCAATTAAATAGACCTTAGCTTGCAGCTATAGATTAATTAGCATTATACAAAACATATAATCACATAAAAGAATGGATATTGAACATTAATCATTTAAACAGAGATTTTTTATAACATCCATAACAAATATGTTTTAGTGATGGTAAACAGCTGGCACTAAATTTAATGGATTGCATTCAAAAAGAATTACTTGAAACTGCATCAATAGTAAAGCCAGCTGAATAAATCACGTTAGCAACACATTTGTCGCCTGCGCCTTTCCATTTACTTGTTCTTTGTGCGTTGCCCAGGCGCCGCTTTGGCTGCGCAGCAATTCGTAACGTAAGCATCAGCAGCAGAAGTCGCAGCGCCAAAAACAAACATCAATAAGAAGTGTGTTGCGAAAATACTCCGCTTCACAATTTTATGGCGACTAAATCGCAATAAGTAATACGCAATAAATTGTGAAATAAGTTGGTCTCAATATAGTTTAAATGTTAATATTAAGCTTTTTAATGTTTTTTTTTATTAATTTGAAATTATTATAGAACAATAAATATTCATATTTATGTACATATATATGTTTGTATGTATTTATGTATTTCTGTATGCCCATTCCTTAAGTGTCTGTTTTTATGTGAACAGTGCTGTTTTTTTTTTTTTGGCGTTATGTTAGTTTTTGCCCCACAGCTTATGCCGCAATACTTTTTCGCGCGTCTGCCGCTCTGTCGCCGCCATTGCTCGGCTGCTGTTGCTGTCTTTGCCTTTAACGTGACCTTTTGCGACGCGACGCGTTCAAACGATGACGTCGCCGACGCCGCCGCCGCCGTTTTTACAGTTGCCTTTGCTGTCGCTGACGTCCCGCAGCAATAAAACTGATGTCACGTTTTTATGACGCCGTTGATGAGTCGTTATCTTTGATTTCGGCACGCAGCCCAGGCGGGCAGCTCCAGGCTGATATCCCGACAGGCCGTCAAATTGTTTGTGCCCTCTGGTCAAGTTGATACCACGTCTGCGTGCGATTCATCCAAATCCGCTTCAGGTGCTGCCGCGTCTGCGGTCGTTACTTGTTTCATTTTCGCTGCTCCTCTTTCTTCGTATCTTCTTTTTTTAATTTTCGCTCAGTTCAATTTGCGCTTTTTGTTTTATCGCAAGCTTATAATTTGTTGTGCTTTTTCTTTCGTTTTGAAAAGATGAGAAGAGGAGAGAGGCGAGAGCCAAGCTGAATACGCGCCATTTGGCGTTGTTCTTATTGCGAGGTGCACACGAGCAATGGCCGCCACCTCGTTTCGGATCAGCTTTTGTTTATTGAAGCTTACAGTTGTTTTCTTTTTTCTGCTGCTTATGTTTTGTTTACGACCACTGCAGACAACTATAAAATACAGCTGCTCTCGCCCCACCAAATCAAGAGCATCCACAGATTGTTGCCAAGGCAGATACTGTTCCCGCAGAGCCCAAAATTCGCCTCCCTGGGCCAGCTGCCCCATAAATATGAAAAATATGCATGGAATGAAATTTATGGGAATTGTGCTGTCCAAATTCCCCAGCTTTTTTATAGTTGAATTTGCGCTATATTTTTAATATGTATTCGACAGTTATATATGTATCTATTGATCCTACAACCTATAATAATTTATAGATTTAATTACAAGAATTTATTATATTTAAATTTCAATTCAAATAGAATTATTAAATTTTCTAATTATGCCAATAAAAAATCGATTTGATCACAATAATACGAATTTAAATTCTAATTAGGCGCAAAAGTGCAAAATGCATCCGTGTGCACGGCGCGCCTAGATTAATCGATAAATATTATACCATCGGTATATTTAGCATATAACAGAGCCATTATGAGCTCAACAGTACTCTGAACAGCTTAACAGCGGATGTGCAGGCTAACAGAAGCGTAAAGTCATTAATTAAACAAGTGGTTTTAAGTAATATGAAATTTTGAAAAACAAAATTAATTATGCCAGAAATGATGCTTTGCTAAAAGAGTTGTATGGCTAGTGATAGAAGACAACTGTAAGCGTAACAACGATTATTATAGCAATATATCGATAAACGCAAGAAGTTAATCGCTGCTTAACAGTCGTGTACGCAACCCTTCAGCTGTCTGCGCTTGCATGTGTGGGTGAGCATGGTGTGTGTGTGTGTGTGCGTGTGCGTGTGCGTGCGTGTAAGCGCCTCCGTGCAATCTATTAAGTGTGTAATAGCAAATATCAATTGAATATATATAGAGAAGAAATCAAACGAACGTCCGACCGTTGTGGCGTTCGCCACAAATAATTGTTTCTGCGTGCGATATTCCCCTCCCCGCTTACCGTTACCGTCGCGGCGCCCCCTAAATGTTGTTTTCGCTGATGATGTTGCTGTTGTTGTTGTCGCTGTGTATCTGTTGACGGCAACGCGCAACGGCCAACTGATGAGTTTCAATTGTTTTCATTAAACGCCATCGAAAAAATAGTAGTAGTTCCAGAAAAAAAAGCAGAAGAAGAGTAAATCAAATAATAAAAAACCGCACCGCCACACGTCACCCAATTCGCCTAGCCCCAAGAGCAACGAAAATTAACTGAAGCAACGACAACAACAACGCCCAAGATCCCTGGCTCAGGCCAACTGCAAATGGCCTCCAACAATTTTGCAGCTGCAGCTGCAGCCATAACCTCGGCCTCGTCAGCTGCCGATGCGGACTTGTGGCGCGAATGCGTTGGCTGGCTGGTCCGCTGCAAGGTGATACCAGGCGACCATAAGGCCGCCCTGCCCGACGCCGAGATACGCATATTGGCCATGACGTTACGTGACGGCGTACTGCTCTGCAATCTGGTCATACACCTGGACCCCAGCAGCATGGATGCGCGCGAGTTCAATCGCAAGCCCCAAATGGCTCAGGTGAGACGGAACCTCCACTGCCTCCCGCTCCCACTCCCTCTCACTCTGTATATTAATGTGTGAAAATTGCTTCTAGTTTCTGTGCTGCAAGAATATCAAATTGTTTCTGGATGTCTGCCACAATCACTTCAACATACGCGAGGCGGATCTCTTCGAGCCGACGATGCTTTACGATCTAACCAATTTCCATCGTGTGCTCATCTCTCTCTCCAAGCTGTCGCAATGTCGCAAGGTGCAGCAACTGCATCCGGAGCTTCTGTAAGTGCCATGGGCTTTCATGGATCTCCATAGCTAGTCCCAACACCATCTTAATCTCTGTGCCTTTGCCTAATCGAATCTGTTTGCTTGCAGCGGCTTCAATCTGCAGCTGTCGCCCAGCGAACGCTCCCATTCGGATGAGGCCATCTACAAGGATCTGCATTCCACGTAAGTCTCGATTCGTTATACTATTTAACTGTTTATCTTTAGTGCGTGCCCCACCGACCCCCGAACACACCTACCCCCACTCCAGAGGCTGCTGCAATTGTTGAATTGCTTTTCTTTTTGCATTTCCTGTCTGAGCTGTTTTGTTCGGATTTCATTATGCGCTCGCGTGGCCGGCCGTGTCCCGATGCTTCCCATAGACCCGAGACCCGCTTAAGCCCTTGTCTGCCTGCTTATCAGCAACAACAACAATCACAACAACAACAACAATAACAAATATCCATGCCCCAGCTTTATCTAACACACACTCTCTCTCTCTCTTTCTCTTTACCCCTGTTTATTGTTTTCTTTTTCCGGCTGCCTCCTCCATCTCTATCTCCCTCTACTACATTGTCTCAAAAAAAAAAAAAAAAAAAAATATATATATATATATATATATATATATATATATATATATATATATATATCGCTTACTCCCTTTGCTTTGGCTGTACCTCCGCTCGCTCCCCCTCTTTCTTTCTTTCTCTCTCTCTTTCTCTCTCTCTCTCTCTCTCTCTCTCTCTGTACGTGTGTGTCTTACTGACGGCCCCCTGCACCCCATCGCCTACCCTCCCATCGGCAGCAAAGAGCTGAAGACAACGGGCAGCATCGACGCCACCGGCTCATCATCCTCGGAGTACTATGAGCGAACATCGCACAGCGGCTCGCTCTCCGTGGAGGACGAGAACAGCGACATAACGATTGAGAACGGCACCGAGGACATCGACGACTATATCGAGGACTCGCTGTCCAACATGTGCGACTCTAGTATCGACCACGATGATGGCAACCAATCCGTCCAGGGGCAGCTGCGCGCGCTCTCCTTCGATATCAACCAGACCGTCGGTAGCAGCGAGTGTGTCACGCCCACGCCCACACCCCAGCCAGATGCGGCGCCCAAGCCGAGCACCTCAGCGGCAGCGGCAGCGGCAGCAGCAGCGGCAGCCGCAGCCGCAGCAGCAGCAACTGCAGCCGCTCTGGCTGCGTCAACAGGCAGTGAAAAAAATCAGGCAGCCGCCAGCTCCTCCTCATCGTCCTCGCGCGTCAGCGAGAGCCAGCGCCTGCAGCGTGCCGCCGCCGCGGTCTACAACTATCGATCCTCGATGATGATGTCGACGGAGCACGAGTACGCCTACATCAACGACATATACAGCGAAGACGACGAGAAGGTCTATGAGGATCTCTGCTACGTCACGTTCCAGGCCAAGGCTAAACCAGAGGTGTGCTGTCAACCTACACCAACCATCAACCATCCATCACCTGTCACCCCTCACCCTTCACCCACCCCACTGCACCAGACACACTAGAAATACGAGGAACCGCTTCTGTCTAGTGCTTGCAATGCCTTGCCTCTACTCGTGCCTACTATCGGCTACACATAACTGTCTGCCCGGCCCCAGCCCTCCATCCCCCCTCCCACATAGTTGTTAAGCCACCTGCACCACTGCAACCCATATATACACCTCTATATATATATATATACCTATATATATCTATGTCGGATTATGTCTGTGCATTCTTTTCTGTTTGCTTTCTGTATTCTGTTTCGTTATCTCTTTCTTTGCCCGCTATAAGCCCCCACCTATCTCTCTCTCTATCTTTCTCTCACTCACTCACTCTATTTGTAACCCCACAGTCCATAAAATGCAATTCCAACAAAACTGACAAACGGAAACGGCAAACCATTTATTATATATATATATATATATATATATATATATATATATATATATATATATATTTTTTTTTTTTTTCTTTTCCCTTTTAAATCGGTTGTCAACTAAAGCGGTAAAATTCGCAAGTGTCAGTAGTTTTGGACATATATGTATATAACTGTATATATATATATATTATATACATATATATATATATATATATGTATATATATATATATGTATATATTACAGCTCGCCTATACTCTATGCTGACTCACGTTGCCCCTTTTGATATCGATCGACGCTTTTTGGGGTTTTTTCTCTTGTTTTGTTTACCAGAGCTCTTCAGATAACACAAATGGGTATCTCCATATCGAGCATGTTCCCATAATGGTGAAACCAAATGAAATTCGAGCTAATCTCAAATTGTGTGAATGGAAAAAAGGGCAAAGATTTGTTGAAACTCCACTGATAAATCCAGGAGAACTTTTATAGGGTCTGTCTCTGGGTTAACATTCGAATTTGTTTCAATATACTATATCGTTCAGATCTGTCAAGATAATCTGATTCGATTTATAAATCTTCCAAATAATAGAATATATATATATATATATCAGAAGCGTAAGGTCTGTACAGATGACTTCCAAATTACAGAAGATCTTTCTTCGAGTGTATATATTTTTTTAAAATATTTGTTTATATATATTTAATATGTATATATAATATATACCATAAGATCTTTTCAACTAAAGAGTCTACAACAAGGACATACAAAATCTAAATTAAAATTTAGAGCTGCTTTCTAGAAAGTTATATTAAAGCATTCGAATCACTATCAATTAGGTTTAAACTAATAAACAATGAAATTTTATCTAATGTATACCATATATATGGTATATATAATATATCAACTTTATACATATTATATAATAACTTTTTAAGACAATTTAAAGACTTTTCTATAGACCAAGATCATTCCAAAAATGATACTTTAACAAAGCTAAAGTTCAGTGGGAACATATAGTCTGACAATTACAAAAATTGCTTATAGCATTCGCATGATCTATTCCTATCTCCCTATCTCTCTCTCTCTCTCTCTCTGCTCTACTCCTTTAGAAAATCTTAAGTGGGAACAGTGAGCATAGGCTGACAGTTTATAGATATAGATTTGCAGAGATTTATCTCTCCGTTCGATTACTTAACAAATCGGTGAGAACATATAGTCTGACTGTAGTCAAAAGTCTGAATACACACGAACTTTGGCCTGCTTCAATCAATCCTTTTCCTATATACATATGTATTATATATATATTTACATAAATCTATAACCATATATATATATATAATAATTTTGTTTTATAGTGTATTTGTATATGTGTGTGTGAGTCTTATCTTTAACAATTAGCGAGTAACTACTATAATCCTTGCTGATCTTAAAGAGATCTCGTTTGGAACTATCTAGAGCTGAGCGTTTCATGCTTTGTCAAGTCTTTTCTTTAAATACAGTTAATTCCCTTGCCTTTTCTAGCTGTCCTGCCTGTGTGGGTGTGTGTGTGTGTGTGTGTGTGTGTGTAAATAAAGCAATATATGATGATTATATAGAGAGGAACATGATGTTTGAAGCTTCTTCTCCCCTCACTGAGGCTGAGCATCATCATTGGACTCATCGTCCTCGTCCTCGTCGTCGTCCTCGTCCTCGCAGCTGCTATGGCAATTATAGGCATCAAAGCTATTGTAGATATTCGTGAGCAGCGGCGTCACATTGACGCCGGGCACCAGCTGCTCCATCAGCAGGCCCGCCACCTTGCATAGCCCGCCCAGACGTTGCTCCATGCGATGCTCGTAGCGGCGGCGATGTCTATAATATTTATCCTTTTCGCTCAGTGCCTTGCGCTTTCGCTGTGCCCTCGGCCTGCTCGGCGCATTCGCTGGCTGCTCCTGCTCGTCCGATGCTGCCTCGTAGCTGGCCGTAGGCAACTGCTCAACAGTGTTCGTCTCGTCTGACTTGGCGGGCAAGGGTGAGGGTGACGCCAGGAGGGATTCCACTTCCGACAGATCGGATACCTCAACGGCCACTGGATCAGAGGGCTGGGAGCTCTCCTCTGAGTCCGAGTCGGTAAATAGATCCAACGGCGAGTCCTCGCGTTCATCAAAGTGAGTGGAGCTCCTGGCCAGCTGCTCCTCATGCTGGTCGGCTGGCTCCACAGCCACTGGCTCCACATGTAGTTCCCGTTGGAATTGTTTGGCTACTGAAGGACCAAAGCTGTGATCATTGACAACGCCACGAATGGCCAAATTTTTGGGCGACTGCGTGTGCGAGTGGGAATGGGAGTGGGACTGCGAATGCGAATGCGAGTGCTCCTGGACATTGGGCTCCTTGAGGGCATAGGAGTGTAGGTCGGTGGTCTTCTGATTCATATAGGCATGGATCTCGCCAAAGAACTCCCATTCCTCGTTGAGCACATCGATACATTGCTTGTTCAGCGGCGTCACCTGCATGTTCGACTTCTGAATGCGGTACCTTTGGACCATGTTGAGCCACTGCTTGCGCAGCGCGCGCTCGCTGTAATCCCCTATTTTGGCCATGTCCTTGAACTTTCTGCAATGCAGCAAGGACATGCATGAAACCAAAAACACATATAAATATATAGGTATATATGTTTGAGGAGTGCACACTTACTTCCATGGCTCCGCCTGTTTGGATGAATACTTGGAAAACAAATCCTCAGCTTCGATGCGTTTGCTCACCAGCAGACGCTTCTCCTCCGCAGACCCTGAGTCGCATAAAAAATATATAGTATATAGTTGTCAAAAATACTTGCCCTTACTCACACTTCTTGGAGCCACTTTTTGCATAGGTATGGTGCTCCATTGCACTTGAAAACGCTTTCAACGCACGTGCACAGCCAAATTTAATGAACAAAAAAAATGTGAATTGGATGCTCGCTCGGCTGCTGCTGTTGCTGTTGCTGTTGAGCTGCCTGCTGCTGTTGGTCGCATCCCTGGTTATGTTAAGTTAGCATATCATGTTATGCACATTTGCAGCACTGTTAAGCTGCTGTTGTGCTCAGTTGGTATGAGTACAAATGTTACGTATCGATCTATCGATTTCGATTTTTAAATGTTGCGCGCATTTTAAATTACATTAATTTTATTTTTACTTTGCATTTATTTGTTATTATTCTTTTCTTTTAATTTTTTGTTGTTTATTTTGTTTTGTTTTTATTTAGTACCACCGACAACATTGCATGCAATGGAACCGTTTATGATCACGTCAACACTAAAGAAGAGGAAGTCTATCAAGATTTGTGTGCATTGCACAGAACGAGTAGAGGCCAGGTAGTAATTTGATATCCGTTTGTACATCTGTCTGCATAGAAAGCCTGTTTAGTTGCATGACTCAATATGACAAGGCGGCGAATGCAGCCTGAACTCGGCTCAGATATACTAAATATTTTGCAACTCTTCCCGTCCGTTCCCGTAGACAACATCGGCGACTAGCTTTGAGCAGCGTGACTATGTCATACGCGAACTCATCGACACCGAATCCAACTATCTGGACGTGCTGAATGCACTCAAAGCCAAATTCATGGTGCCGCTGGAGCGACATCTCAATCAGGATGAACTACGTCTGATCTTTCCCCGTATACGGGTGAGTGACTGCTGATAGGTTCCCAAATCTATCTACTATTATCTAACTTTATCTTTATTTGTATCTTCATCTTTAGGAACTGGCTGACATTCACACCAAGTTTCTGGAAAAGCTGCGCGAATCGCTGATGCCCAACACCAAGCAAAAGATGGGCCAAGTCTTCCTCCAGTTCCGTGAGCCTTTCCTCATTTACGGCGAGTACTGCTCCTGCCTGCTAAACGCCATCGACTACCTGGCCGACGTGTGCAAGAAAAATCAAATCATTGACCAGCTGGTGCAGAAGTGCGAACGGGAATATAACGTGGGCAAGCTGCAGCTGCGGGACATCCTGTCGGTGCCGATGCAGCGGATACTCAAGTATCATCTGCTGCTGGACAAGCTGGTGAAGGAGACGTCGCCCCTGCACGAGGATTACCGTTCGCTGGAGCGCGCCAAGGATGCCATGATCGATGTCTCGCAGTACATCAACGAGGTGAAGCGCGACTCCGATCATCTGGTCATCATACAGAAGGTCAAGGACAGCATCTTTGACCTGAACTTGCCGCAGAACGGCAACGACCTGCTGCAATATGGTCGGCTGCTGCTCGACGGAGATCTGCATATCAAGGCGCACGAGGATCAGAAGACCAAGCTGCGTTACGCCTTCGTCTTCGACAAGATTCTCATACTGGTCAAGCCGCTGCACATTAAGACCGGTGACATGCAGTACACATATCGGGCCTCGCACAATCTCGCCGACTATCGCGTCGAGCAGAGCCATTCGCGGCGCACGCTCGGCCGCGATACGCGCTTCAAATATCAACTGCTGCTGGCACGGAAGTCGGCGAAGACCGCCTTCACGCTCTACCTAAAGTCGGAGCACGAGCGGGACAAGTGGCGCAAGGCGCTTACCGAAGCCATGTGAGTACGGCGAAGTCCATCATGGAGTTAGTTTTACTGAATTACTTTTCTGTTTCTTGACTCAGGGAGAGCCTCGATCCGCCTGGCTGCCGCAACACGGATCATAAAATGGAGATTTACACCTTCGACGCGCCGACCACGTGCCGGCATTGCTCGAAGTTCCTGAAGGGCCGCATACATCAGGGCTATCGCTGCAAGGTGTGCCAGATCAGTGTACACCGTGGCTGCATCTCGTCGACGGGCCGCTGCAAACAGAATCCGGTCAGCATACCGCCGCCCGTCTGCGATCGCCAGCTGTCCGAATTCAACTGGTTCGTGGGAAACATGGATCGCGAGACGGCGGCAAATCGGCTAGAGAATCGACGCATTGGCACCTATCTGCTGCGCGTGCGTCCACAGGGCGCCTCCTCGCCGCACGAGACGATGTATGCGCTCAGCTTGAAGTGAGTGCAAAATAAATTCTACTTGAAACGTATATAATACCTATATCTCTCTCTGTCTCTCTTTCTCTATCTATGCAGAACCGATGACCATGTGATTAAGCACATGAAAATCAATCAGGAAAACGATGGCGAGTCCATGCTCTACTGTCTATCGTCCCGTCGTCACTTCAAGACCATCGTCGAGCTGGTTTCGTACTACGAGCGCAATGACTTGGGCGAGAACTTTGCCGGGTGCGTGAGAAATGCCAATACCAAAATTATGTATTTAATCAATCAATCCATTAACCGATTTTAGACTCAATCAGTCGCTGCAGTGGCCCTTCCGCGAGGTAATTGCCACAGCGCTGTACGACTTTGACCCGAAGGCCGGCAGCAATCAGCTGCAGTTGCGCACCGACTGCCAGGTGCTGGTAATTGGCAAGGATGGGGACAGCAAAGGCTGGTGGCGTGGCAAAATCGGTGACACGGTAAGTAGTAATCGAAGCACCTCTATATATATCAGAGACAGATCTATATCAATATTATGAGATAAATTAATGTATGCATTTCCACCTGCAGGCGTCAAATGAAATTCTTTCACTTGGGAATTCAGGAATTATTTGAGAGAAAACTATTTACTGGGAGCTCAAAGTGAATTTCTTTAGTTAATATATATCAATTATTTTAGAGACCTTGGTCTTTAATGCATTTCCACCTGCAGACGTAAATTTGAATTTCACAATTTTTTAGCTGATGTAAAATCTTTCCCCTCTCTAAGCAAGTTCTCCAGACAGTGATGAATCAAAACTAGGAATAAAATAAATTGAAATTTACTTCATAAATATGAGAGCTGTCTATAGTTTAATCATAAATAACATAAGTCAAATTGAAAGAATTAGAAATGTAATTAATCGTGTGAATGAGTTAATTTAAGTAAGGGATTGACTCATACGACCTTCACTGAATTTAGTTAGAATGAATAGAGCATTAAACAGAATTCACAATTTGATAAAGCTGAAGAGATTTGAATTACCCAAGACCTCACTTCGTTAAGGCTCTTTTTCTCCTTGTCATTCTAATGCATGCGAAACGCAACCTCTCGCGTTCCCACTTCCATTTGCACCCACTCAATTCGTTTGTTCTTGTTTGAATGTAATGAATGAATGCAGCCGAGTTGCATTCACTCCAATATACTCATGCAACAACATTGGGGTCCACTCACTCAACTCCACTCATGAACTCTCTTCATTCTCCAGTCATTTAACTCCACTCATTACACTTCACTCATTCGACTCAACTCATTTAATTCGACTTATTCGACTGATTCAAGTTCATTCGAAAGTGTTTATTTTTCCTTTACTATATTCATATTTATTCATTATTTCATCCGATTGCATTGTTATTTGCAGGTGGGTTATTTTCCCAAGGAGTACGTGCAGGAGCATCCAGTTACCAGCGATGAGCTTTGATATTACAACTACGAGGTATACTTTGGACCCAAATTGAGCACACCAACGGCGGCCATTTCTGAGACAAATGCGACAAATGTGGATGCCATTTCCAATTACAACTACAACAGCAGTTAGAGCAACAGTTGCACTTAGTTCAAATATACAAAAAAAAAAAAAAAAAAAAAAAAAACAGTTATTTTTAAAGGAAACTTTTAATAATTTGCATTGTGTCTCTCGAAACATTTAGTGCCAACAAAATGGAACGAATTCTACGGTTGATGTTCTATAAAATTACAAAAAAAAAAAACGTTTATTTTTAACTAATTGTATGTTGCAATAAATATATATAAATATATATATATATATATATACAATTATATATAGTGTGTAAGCACGTGTGAATGACGTTGACAAGTGCAACAACAATTTAGTTTATTTACATATTTTTTTTATAGTTTCTCTAATTGTATATTCTCCCTTCACGTTTTTTTTATTACTGTGTATTGCGCTGCACATGTTGATTAAGTTAATAGAAAACGAATGCGCTGTGCGGCATTTCATACAAGAAGCTTTAAACTTTATATAAATATATACAAAAACGAAAAACTGAATAACGTATATACGATACATCCATATATATGTATACCTAAATGTTAAAATTAATATATATAAACTGTACGAACTTTATGTATAATTCGAAACGCAAATGTTAACATGTCGAACGAAACAACAACAAAAGCTTTAGCAAATAACATTTTATGCCTACTTATATATACATATATATATATATATATATATATATATATATATATTCTTCCTTTAATATTTGATATATATTGAAGAAACTAACATATTGTAACTAGAGCCAACGAATATTGCAGACTTTTTATTATTATATCATAACTAACGCAATGAGCACTAGCTGCCTATGATACTTCATATATATGCTATATATACCATATATGTCGAGCAACACTTTACGTTCTCTTTTCGGATCAATTTCATTTCTTTCAACTGCTTGGAAAACATAGTTGGTTTCAGACTTGACTTAAGAATATATATGTTGTATATGTGTGTGTATGGTTTCATATATATAAATATCCACATATATATGTTTATATATATGTATACAAATACATTGTCTAATAGCTTTAACTCAAACAATTCCAAACTTTGCATTTAAATGCACTTGCAATTTCTGTCTCTATCTCTCGCTCTTTCTCTTTGTGTGTTTTTCGCTCTTTCGCTATATAATTAAATAACATATATATAAATAGATGTATATACATATATATATATATATATATATATATATATATATATATATATATATATATATATATATATATATATATATATGTATATGTATGTCTGTTTGTGAGCAGCTGAATTAAATTAAATACAAAAATAAAAGCAAAACAAAAAAACTTTTATTGCAATGAAACAAAAAAAAATAAATAAAAAAAAAATATATATATATATATATATATATATATATATATATATATATATATATATATATATATATATATATATATATATATATATATATATATATATATATATATATATATATATATATATATATATATATATATATATATATATATACATTTATATATATGCATTTGGCTAATTCAATTTGTTCGCTTCCAGTTTCAATGCCAATGCAACATATGTATTAAATGTAAATGATTTTATATATCATACTTAATAAGCCCGCACACATACACCCACACACTCACACGCGCACACACACGCAAACGCTCTAATAAAGGACTTTGAATGTTTTGTTGTTTAATTGGAATCGATTGTTTTTATTGATGGATCTTGATCTTCTCTATAAGGAGTCAACAATTAAATAAGTAAGGAAGCTCTAGTCAACCCCTGAACCCTTCGAATAGCGGATATTGCAAGCAGGCTATGATTATTTTATATACATATACGTAATGCTGCTAACTGAGCAGCGAGTGCGAGTGGGCTGCAGTATGCCTATGATATGGGAAATGAAATGTTTAATAACTTTCTTAATAAAAAACAATTATAATTTTCGCAGTGAGATTATGGCATGTGTGTATTTGCCAAAGCACAAGTCTCTAGTATTTGAAATGCGTGTTTTGTAAATTGGGGGCGAAGGAGGCGTGGCATCCAAAATCCAAAAACTATAAAATGTTCGCATTCACTACATCTATCTGCACAGTAAAGTCTAGCTTTAATGGTACACATAGAGCAAAGTCAATTTATCAATAATTCAGAAACGGGATGACGGACAGGGCTATATCGACTCAACTCGTCGAGCTGATCAAGAATATATATACTTTATGGGGTCTGCGACGTCTCCTTCTGTTACATGAATTTTCACAAAACATTATACCGATTATACTGATTTTCTATTTTCAAAGGGTTCAAGGTAAAAAAACTTGTAAAATATAAGCAAGTAGAATTTTAAAGGACTCCCTCTTTCTCTTTAAGTCGATCTCTCTCTCTCTCTCTCTCTCTCTCTCTCTCTCTCTCTCTCTCTCTCTCTCTCTCTCATCTCAAATCTATATTCTCTCTTTACATTCCTCGCCCTCTCTTCTCTACCTGGTCCCTTAATTATCCCTTATTACTCAGAGAGGATCGAACCTGACGATTGAGCTACATGAGCCTTGTGTTACATTTATCAATGCTCCACAGTAGTTCACGTGATGGCGTCAGGAAATGGGCGTCAATAACACCTTTCTTTGCAATTCTCATAATTTCAAATAGGATTACCCAGTTAGTATATGATATAAGTAAGCTAACTTTTTGGTCTCTATAGTACACTCTTAATCTATTTATTTCAAACGTTCTCTCATCTGTTTTCAGATTTGCATGAATGAAGAAATTTTGTTCTGACAAATTCTGTGCTGAGAATATCAAAAATTAATATATTTAAATTTATAAACAAGTATATTTATTGACATATGTGTGAATATACGTTTTTTTTTTTTATCAATAATATCGATTAGGGCAATTCTTTCCCGTTTTATTAAATTTTCATGCTGGCCGCGCATGCGCAGCAGCTTTAAAGTTTTGCTTTAATAAATGAAACTCGCTTCTCGCTGCGATGGTTCGTGTACTGGCTAAACGACCGCTGATGGCGGTCCAAATCAATATCAAATTCAATTTTCGCTGCATCAGTTTGTGTATTTGCTAAGCAGAGAAATGCACCCAGTGATGGCGGCGGTCCGTCCACCTGTTGCTGGCTTAGCCTGCACTTGCTAAAAGAAAATCAAGTGTGAAGAGCGGCGAACAGTGTGCGGCGAATAACGAACGTGAAATGGAGAGCGGCGAGCGACGTGCGGCAAGCGAGCGAGTGAGCGATGAGCGATGAGCGTCGGTAAAGCGTTTAGAAAGTTCGTAGCTGCAGCCAACGCTGTTGAGCGGTGTGGAGCGCGGGCTTTGGACAGTCGAGTATCGGCCTGAGTATCGGACTGGGACAGTTGCTGTTTAGTAAGCGGCGAAGAGTCAACAAGTTCGGTTCGCAGCATTTCGAGAGCAGAATTCGCGCTCCGCTAATTGCTTATCGCGGTTATTTTGCCTTGTTTTTTGTTTTTGTTGTTATTATTTGCCAACGTACGTCGTGTGTGTGTGTTTTTGTTTTTTTGTTTTTGTGACTGTGTGTGTTTTTGAGACGGAAAACTGCAACTGAAACACAAGGCTGTGGCCCAAGCGTAACTAAAGCGCGGCCCAAATGTGTCTGAAACGAAACTGAAACTGAATCCGAGCCAAACTCAAGCTAAGTGCAAGTGGATCCTGTGTAGGGTATATGCCCTGACATAAAACATAATAATTGTCGTGCACTGTTGCGGCTGAGTGCTTGCAAAAAAAGCTCTCTTTCCCCCTCTCACATTCTCTCCCTCTCCCTCTCACACACTTTGTTTTTCAATACATTTTGGCGCTCATTTTCATGCGTTACGCTTAACTGCAGCCACTGAGTGTCTATGTGCATGTGTGTGTGTGTGTGCGTGTGTGTGTCCAGCTTTGCTTACAAAATGCTTAGATGAAAGCCAAAAGCCGCCGTCGCCGTCGTCGCCGCCGCTGCCGCTGCGCAAAGGAAAACGAAAACTTTTAGCAAAAAAAAAAAGAAAAAAACGAGAAATTGTTAACGAAATTGAAAGTAAAACACGCCAAGATCCAAATACATATACATATACATATATACATGTATATATAGACAGCTATATGTGCATATATACATATCTAGAGCTGTTGCCAATACTGACTGCTAACTGGGCGCCAGTGGGACCCCCCACGCCCCCGTGTGTCCACACAAAATATGTCACAATTCCGCGATAATTCATGGGTGAGTTGAACTCTAAATCATTGTTGATTGACGCATGCTAAGCTCCGACTAACTTGGCTACACTTACTCCAAATACTTATGCTAACAACCATTAACCCCAGTAGTAGCAGCAACAACAACAACAACAACAACAACAACAACTTTTGACACCAACTTGCCTTGCACAATTCGCACATCGTTAGCTGTCAACCCCCCATGTCATATAGGCCCCATTCCACGCAACTTAATTAGCACAAATCGTTAATTAACCTGTCTTGGCCCGATTGGCCAATTGGCCCCACGCATCTGCATCTGACCCGCTTAGCGGCTCAACCAGGCCCCAATTGAATTTGTATTCGCTTGAGATATAGCTATAGATAGAGCAGCAGCGATCTCGCGATCTATGTATATGATTTATGTTCGCTTCGCTTCGCTTTTAGGGCCAAATTCACCGTGCCAAAAATTGCCGTTAAGTGCTGCACAGTGGTGCCAAAGCGAAAGAATTTTGAGTATAGAAGCGGTGCTCCATTGTTCGCATTCGTATTGTGTAGCCGCTGAGTTTGACCTTTGTATGCACTTTTTAATGGAGGGTATTATGAATTTGTTATGATAGTTGTGACTATATATTTATATATTTATATATATTTCTATATAGTTGTGTTCACAATAATGATACATACTTGAGAAAAATAATATTTTGGAAATTTTGATCAGATATATAATAGTAAAATGTATTTATTTATATATTCACTATATTTTGAATATTTATATTTAATAAATTATTTATTATTATATTATATATATTTTGATCATTTCAATACTCTATATATATTATTTATTATTGTTATTTAAATTGGGGATCATATGCACTCAAGAATAATTTAAAAGCAGAAAAATAATAAGTAAATAAATTTAAGTAATAAAAATATACATATATATATACAAGATAATAGATAACAGAATATAAATATATAATATATATTTCATTTTTTTATTATATACAGATACCTAGTTGGATATGACAACAGCTCATACATATACATATATATAGTCATATACGAGTTCTATTCAAAAAGTTTCGTCACTTTTATTTTATTTATTTTTTGTATTTTCGAAAATTATTGATGTACACTTCTATTTAAATTTGACTTTCTTCAAAGTAATATAGTAATATATAGGTATTATACATTTGTGTCAATGTTTCTTCCAATCCTCAGAGCACTTCAAAAAGTAGTTTTGTGTGATCTTGTCCTCATCAATCGTTGCGTAGCGTCGTCTTTTTGCTATCGAAAACTTGAAAAAGTCACAGGGCCAAGAACTGGGGAACATGGTGGTTACGGCATCGTTAGTGTATAAATTTTGTCCAAAACAGCATATAAATAAAAATGTATATAATATATAGCTATATAGTATAATAGAAATTTAATTATGGAAATAATAGATTTTAAAAAATGGTTTATATAAAACAAATCCATATTAAATCACTTCTAATAGCCCAAAGGGTATTTAATATTCGCTCATTCTCTTTAATGTTTTAATTCCAATTCATTCCAAATTCAAATATATTAATAAATTCAAAAATTCAACAATGAATTAAATAAATTAAAACATCCATTTGAAATGCATAAATTCATTCGAACTTAACGAATTTAGTTGATCAACATAATTTAATTTGCTAATTGCTGGATTTTACATTTTACATAAATAAACGAACTTTTAAGAGGTCATTAAATTAAATCAATTATATAATGAACGAAAATAAGTGAAATAGCTTACAGGGTATTAGATGAGATACATAGATGTATGAGATATAATAGACACAGACACTCGCCCCTTCGCGTGGAAAATAAGTGAAATCTATAGCAAGACTATAGAAGATATACAAATTGTGGAAATTGCGAAATGCAAAAGTAGATCTAAGAAAGTAAATATACAAAATTCATGCCTGATTAGATAGCACGATTTATCTATATATATGTGTATATCTATCTATGCGCTCAGAAAACATTCTCTGGTGAAATTTCACTAAAGTTGAGGTCAGCAAAAAAAAACACATAATGTTGCATGTCGCTGTGGCATCTGTGGCATCTATCGCACTTAATGTCTCTATAGGAAATCATCGCGATACGATCTAGTTTATGTATGCCTCACGCGTATGCTGCATTTTCTCTCTCCCTCTCTCTCGCTCTGCCTATCTCTCGTTTGTCATTATCGTAACGTTCTTTGATCACGCAGTTTTTAGCTGTGTGTTTTCAAAGTGAAAACGAGTATATTGGGTTCATTCCATGTACGTGCTTTGTTTTTATACTCATTAATAATGGGTGAGAAGGGTATATTGGTTTTGTGACAATGTATGTATATGGGTATGGGCAGTGGGAGGCGTAGCTGGCATTTATCTAGTATATATGTGGTATATATGCCCGATAAGAACGCCAAACTGAGTGCATCTACAACTGGCCGCCTCGTAAACTAGAAAAGTTATAGACTTGAAATTGGGTAGATATCTGACTACATACCATATGCAGCATGTGCTTATATTTTTTCTTCTGGATAATTCTTAGCATTTTCTTAATAATAAATTATTCGATTGTTATCGATGATCGATTATCGATAATCAGCAAATGCAAAGAACAAAAGTATAAGCTCATGCTGCATATGGTATTTACCCAATTTCAAGTCTATAACTTATACATATATATTTATATTTCGAATTTTAGGCGATATATTAAAATGATAATAATAATAATAGAGCTATGTGCTTTGACATCTGAATGTCATTATTACGCTGTAAAATGTTCATTAAATAATGCCAGCTGGCATAAAATTAGTTATTCACTAACTAATTCCCCAGGCGAAAGCCCATAAGCGTTGTTATATGTATCTAAAAAAAATAACACTTTGATTGAAATATCAAGTAAGGTCCGGATATCTATCAGTCAGGCACTGATTCCTTCGTATGCCATTATATGAGTAAGCTTCGTGCAAATCATGGCAAATGCGTCAGATCTGTAGTAATTGATATATCCACACTTATTTGGCTGAGCGAGCATTAGGCAGTCATTAACACTTGCTCACAGCACCATTTTCGTTTTTGTCCACTGGTGCTACTCCACTTTCTTTGTGAGCTAACAATGGGAGCAGCACGTAGAATGAACTGCAGTGTCTATAAGGCAGAGAGAGAGAGAGAGAGAGAGAGAGAGATTGTTATCGTTGATTGTGGCTCTAATCAAGTTATGGCCATTGGCAATGCTTTGGGCCTGATAAACAACAAGTGACGGATGACTGCCGACTGTGGGTGCATCAGCTGGCAATTCATCAATCTCTCATTGCGACAATCCCATTCCATTGATTGCGCAAATGTCGTGACTGAGCGTCTGGCGCATCTTTGGCGCAGGTGCCGCTCGGCTGCAGCTGAGCTCCAGCAGGCAACGATTGCAACGATTGCTTCCTCGACAACTTCAACTTCAAGTTCAATTACGCCAAATTGTCATCAGGCATTGGCCGAGCGGGTAACGGCCCGGGGGCAGGCCGGGCCATGGCCAACACAGGCCGAGAGCTCTAGCCAAAGCCGGGCAGCTGCTGCTGCTGCCTCAACTTTCACTATGCACATGAAGCTGGATACGTGATCTTCGCACATGGTTTTCCTGCCTGTTGCCCCCGTCTCAGCCGCTGATGACGTTGATGATGACGATGACGATGACTCGATGATGCCGCCTCCTGAACATTTTGTCATAATTTTCATGTGGGAAAATTTGTTGTGTGTATCTATAAAACGTTTTTCCTCTTCTCTTTTTTTTTTAAGTTTTTAGTTTTTTTTATTTATTTATTTTTTTTTTCGTCTGCCAAAGTCGAAGCGCATTCAACTGGTTTGCCAGCTGGGTTTCCATTTTTTGTTTGTTGTCTGTTTTTTTCTTGTTTTGTTAGTTTGTTTTTTTTTTTTTTTGGCATGTTGCAAAATCGTTTCCACATAATGCGCCCGGCTGCTGGGTAACTAACCAACAACAACAACAACAACAACAGCAAGCCACGACAATGAACTTTTAATTACCCAGGCTCGTTTCGTAAAGAAAATATTTAAATTACCTATAAAAAAAAAGTAAAGTAAAGTAAAGTTGGGAAAAAAGCGAGTGCGGAAAAACTTTGGCCACCGGATATGCAGATGCCGCTCCCATTGCCACTGCCACTGCCACTGCCACTGCCACAGACTTTGGCATTGCCATCAGCATTAGCATTGGCATTACCACATGCTTGTGGAAAGGAAGAGGAGTTGCTGGACTGGGTGAAACTCTTTGGCCAATTGGCAATTGCCAATTGCATTTTGGCCAGTCGGTTTTCATGTGTCGCAAGTAGTCCCAATTGTCATAATTGGCGCCCAAAATGGGAAATGGTAAATGGGTATTGGGTATTGGGTATCGGGGATTGCGGTTTCGATTTCTGCGAAAATCCAAACAATTGCGAATGCCTTCACTGTAGTAATCACAATCGAAATAGCCGAAGCTATGAAAGTGCCTTCAATTGAAATTGGGATTTGCTTAAAAAAGCAGAATTACAAAATGCTGTTCGAGTCTTATGTGTTTTTATTTATATATTATTTTGAGACGAGAAGCTCAATATGACATAGACGTGGGCGATCAAGTAAGACCTATCATTCTGTCTGCTCATCCGCCTCTTCGCTTGACTGTCGTTTCGTCTATCTGCCCGTCCGTCTTTTCATCTGTCTGCCTATCTCACTAGGTATATATATTCCTGATCGGGAGCAACATCCGAATAGACTTAGAATAATTACTCTATCTGTCCGTTTCACTGAATGTCCTTCTGTCCTACTATCCATTTGTCCGTCTGTCCGTCTATCGGTCCGTCCGTCGTTGCTTTTGTCTGCCTGTCCCACATGGTATATATATTATTCATTTCTTGATTTAGAATAATTCCCGTCCGTTCCGCTATCTGCACTTCTGTATATACGTCCGTCAGTCAATCCCTACGCCTGGCTGTACCCCATAGTCTATATATCTTGGTTAGAATCAATAGCCGAGGCAAGTTAGTTGTCAACATTTTTCTGTACGTCCCTCGTTTTACCTGTGTTTCCGTACTTCCGTTCGTCCTTCAGTCCGTCTATTTGTCCATTCATTCGCTTAACCGCAAACTTTATAAATACTTGATGACACACGAGATAATTTAGCCTAGTTCATCAGTCCGTCTATCCGTCCGTCCAATCGTTCAGTTGCTTACCCTTTAGTCAACTTATCCTTCTGGGATAAGTAGCAGGTTCAGTCTAGATTCAATTGCTGGATTAAACTGAATCGACGCTGAAATGGACCGAAGATCATATAACCTTGTAGACAATGAAATTCAAAGTATTTATAAGCACCATATTAGCCCCTTACTGAATCTTTATGGTTATTGCAGCTATAAAGCTAGATATTTTGAAAGATTACTAAGTTCTCAATAACATTGAGAAATCTCAAAAGATATAAATATATTTCAATGGTTTTTATAAAATTAAATGAAATATTGGGAATACATTGAAAAACTAAAGCCATTATCTTATAGAAAAGTAAAAATTGATTTTTTGCTCAAATTTTAACGATCTGATATGGGGAAAATATATCAAATGTCTAAAATATAAATACATAACATATTTAAATATTAAAAATGTATACATTCTATAAATCAAATATGTTAAAAATTTAAAATATATCAAATATTTTAAAATATAAAATATGTGAAATATATATAATTATTAAAAATTTATAATATATATATATATATATATATGTTGAGTCAAAGTATTTATAATATTTATAAATAATAAATATAAATATATAAATATTGAAAATAAAATGTATAAAATATCAAATATTTAAAATATATAAAACAAATTTAAAAATTTTTTAATGTAGAAAATGGAAAAAGATTCTAAAGGTTGCAAGACCCTAAAGAATTTCTAGACTTTCGTAGCAAATTAGTATATATTCAGATCTAGATCTACATCTAAATTTAGTATATAAAAAGAAAACTTGTTTCATATAAGTTTTTCTAATATTTCAATTTATTTATTTTTGTTGAAGTCTGTGTTTTTTCTCCTTTTTTTGCGATCTGCGCTTATGATAACAGATCATATAAAAAGAGTTATGTAGGGCGTACTTGTTGGCATTTTCTATTGTTGTTGAGCTGCACAAATTGACCAAATGGAAGCTGGAGGCAGGCAAAGAAATTTAGCGACAATTAAGCAGTGAAAGTGCCGAAAAGCTGCGTTGTTGTGTTAATAATTTATTTTTTTTTTATTTTTACTTTTTTGTCAGCTTAAATAGCAAACTAAAAAAGGTAGGGGACGGCGGGGGGGGGGCGACAGGGGGTTGGGCATGCAACAATAAAGCAAAACACAAAACGAAAATAAAGAGATAAAATTTTGCGCGCTCATCAAGAGCAAAAACAACAATAATATACATATATATATATATATATATATATATATATATATATATATATATATAAATTATATAAATGATTATAATGATATATATATATATATAATATTATAAAGTTGTTTTTTTTTATGACAAAAAAATGGGGGAAAAAAGCTTGTGCAAAACTCAAACAAACAGCGGCCACTACAGTTAGGCCGGCTAAAAGCTGCGCCGAGTGACAGTTAGGTTGGGTTCATAGCCAAGTGTGTGGAAATGTGGCTCAAATATAATTCCAGTCATGGGCGGCACACAAAATGCAGCGGCGACCTTGAAACGGGGGCAACAGGCACAAAAAAACAGAAGAAGAAAAAGAAACAGAAGCAGCAGCAACAGATAGAGAAACGAGCGCCAGTTAAAGCCAAGTCACGTTCAATGCTACGGTCAACTCAATGGCCCATATACGACGAGCGGCAGCAGCAGCGCCGAGAGAGCCAGCGCCGGAGAGACCGTGGAAACTTTAATGTTAATTGATTTTCATAGAGACAAACACAACAAAAAATAAATACAAATAAAATGAAAAAAAAAAAAAAAACATTTTGAAATGGTAACAGAAACGTGCCGAGACTTCGACTTGAGCCTAGGCGCGCGCGACCTCGTTAAATGCAACAGCAGCAGCAACAACAACAACAACAATTAGAAGCCTTAAACATTTGTTAGTAGAAATTTATACAGCCTCCCGCATGAGTCGCTACTTTTGACCAACTTCAACTGTTAAAGCTTGGACAGGAGACAACAAATCTCTTTTGGCTTAGAGCGGAGCACATGTCGTGAGTACGTGAACACGAGCACGAACAACTGTCCAAATAGATGCGTTTCAAATATATAAAAATAAATTTATATAAAACCCAAAATATAAATAGTTTTATATACTTAAAAAAATTTAATTTTAAACATAAATAATACGGTTTAATAAATATATTAATAAATAAAAAATAACTAAAATTAAAACAAACAAAACTATTTTGTTTTTTAAATATATTCTATAAATAAATACATAAAAAATACAATATTTATAAATAATAACATTTGAAAGATGCAATTTTAAGAAATAAAACGACAATTTTTATTAAATTTATTAATAAGAAAACAAAAAATAAATACTAAAATTATAATATAAAATATTATATTTTAAAAAATATATTTTATAAATAAATTAAAAAACAAAAAATAATAATAAATATATTAATAAGTAAAAATAATCCTAAAATTATGAAATAAATAAAACATAGTTTTTTAAGCATATTTTATCAAACAAAATATTTTAAAAGCATCTATAAATTTATAAATAAAGAAACATAAATAAATAATAAATATATCAGAAATATATATATATTAATATTGCATAATATTTCTTTTAATGTATATATTTTAAAATCATAGAAAAATAAATAGTATTAGCTATCTGATTATTTTTATTTCTATTTCATTTACAAATATTTAATTAAAATATAATAATTAAATTCGAGTGAATCTATACTTTAATAGCCATATATATTTAATAGATAGATTGGAACTTGAATGAGTATTATGCAGTCAGTTAAGCTCGGACATCTTTATGAATATGATTAGATCAATATAATAATTGACTTTCAAGTTATTAGTATATGTTTCGGAATCAATTGTTTTGGGATTAAACATTTTTTGATTCATTAAAATTCCAGTCTTTCAGAACTGGTTTAATGTCTGTGCATATTTAATTCATTTTTAATAAATCAATTTCTTCCATATTTACTTAATAAGTAAAAATTTTGATTTTGTTGTTCGACTCACAGGTTGACTGTAGATGAATCTCAGCTCAGTTCTAGCAGGAAAATCTTACAGATATTTTAAAATTTATTAACTGAACTTTTTTTTAACAAGAAATATGAATTTAAATAAGTTCAATTCCCTTACTCCGAATTGAACTAGTTAAACTTGTTTTTTTATACCCTGAAACCACTGGAAATAGGTATATATAATCGGGTTTTGTTAAAATACATATAGAAGGCAGAGAGAGAGGCGTAGATGCCATAAAGTCAGGACTACGAGCTGAGTCGTGTTAAAAGTTCAAGTCTACGACGAGGAGGAGGGTACCTGCCTGAGATGAATACACTGAATTTTTTAAAGATTTTTTTCTCGTGTATACGTTGTATATAATATTTATGTCGTTTTTCAAATAGTGTAGACATTACTTTGAATACACTCACACACATCTAAATGTCATTATTACGCTCATTAAAAGTGCACCTGCAGTCGCTGCGTTAACTGCGTAGTAGTGTGTAGGTGTGTGTGTGTGCTTAGGTATGTATGTGTGTAAATATATATAATATATTGTGTATATAATCATAATAGTAGCATATGTATATGTATAAAGAAATAGTGAATAAATATCTGGAATAACAGCTCTGTACTGAGGTCACGGTATTTGGTAGTCGTGCACTCCCCGCCCAGAACTTTCCGGCTTATTTCTTTTGTGTTAAAAACATTTGTGACAAAGCGATCTCTAGACAATGACAGCTCGCATACTTTTTAGCACTCGAGTTCACCATGAAAAGACCGATATTGGGGAACGTTTCACTTTGCTTCAGCCCACATTCAGCTCGACCGATTCTCGTATTTACTTAGCCGTCATTCTCGACGCTTTGCTGAATGACTCCAATTGTTGTTGCGCACAAACAATTGCACAGAAAATAGTAATAAAAAAAATGTTTCAACTGCGTGCAATTTGTCACACATCAAATATTTATTGTCAATTGGTGGGCGTGGCGTAAGGTATACCCATATGCCCATATACACCTGCCACTGACCCACAATAGACAATATATCTAATCGGGGCTAGTATTTTTAATAATTAAACATTTTAAGGTTGATAAATAAAATAATTATATACAATGTGAGTAATTGTTTGTGTGAAGTATGTCGTATATATAATATAATGTAAAAATATATAATAATAAATAAAGCTGAAATATCTTAAATAAAACAAAAGCAGAGTTGCTCTGAAGAGTAAAGCTATTAAATGAATTAATTTCAAATTGAGTTTTGTGCTTCGTAAATAACTTCTTTACTTTTCGGTGATTCAGCGATTCTCATGTGTTAGCTATATACATATATAATGTCTTTTTAATCTATATATGGCAAGAGCTACAAAAAATTATTATTTATATATATTTTAAATTAAAAGCATTCAGATCTCTTAATTTACCAACTCATCACTGCTTTTGTCTGCTGCAGACGTTTAGTGAGAGGCTGAGTGATTTTACAAATATTATCCGATTGGGTTTGTGTCTTAGTTATGTACATGCTGTTCATTTCTAGCTAGCATCCTCAAATACACACTCGGTAATAGAGCGAGAGAGAGAGAGAGAAAAAGCTAGCTGTTGCTGAAGGTAGTTGCAGCTGTTGCCGAGTGAGAGCAAGATGGCTGTTCGTTCTGGATCGCTATGATTGTCAGTGGAGATTTGGGAAGAGCAGTGTAAAATAAAGAAATTTGAATGGAAAGTGAGCAAATTGACACAAGTCCGTTAAATATACCATATAGTAAAGGGTCAATGACATCTTAAGCTATGCACTAGTGCACAAAGTGCTAAAAGAATAAATACCCTATTAATAAAACAAGTAAACAAAATATCAACGAAGCTAAGTAAACAAGCAATAAATAAATAGAATCAATATATTTAAGTGTCATAAAAATATAAATTGAATAGAAGAATCTACGAAATGACTACAAATTATAGTAATAATAAAAAAATAATAAAAATAAATACTCTAAAAATAATAATATAAATATAAATAAAAACCAAACAAAAAAACAAAAAATATTAAAAACAATAATAATAATACAAATTTAAAAAATTAAAAATAAATCCAATAAAAAAAATTTTAACAAATAAATAAAAATTAAGGTAAAACATAATAAAAAATGTTAATCAAATCAAATAATAATAATAGAATAAATAAAAAAAAAAATTAAAAATGATAATAATAACAATAAAAAATAATAAAAATAAATTATAATAAAAATCAATATTTGAATAATAACAAAATAAAAAAATTATAATAATAAATTTAAAAACAAAAATGTACATAAATATAAATTTTAAAAATAAATATAAATTTTAAAAATAAATATAAATATAAAAAAAATCAATATATTAATAATGCATTAGCGATAAGTTTTCTTCATAGTCAATCGCTGAATATTGAATTCAGAAAGTAAAAGTTTTTTAGTTCTATAAATTAATATTATTCTCAAATTTCTATAATTTGTATGATAAACTAGTTTGTAATTTGATATATGAACTATCTATAGAAAAAGTGAAGTCTTCTTTGTTTACTAAAACTAACTCTAAGATGCAAAGAACTTAAATTGCAAATTGAATTAGTGAAACTGGATGAAGTCATCGCTACCTTGGTGTTAATTTCACCTTAGTTGAGACTGAGCTACAAATCAGTCTCGAGGCTGACGAATGTGATTAGATAATGATGCTGAATGTGAATGCATATAAACATATGTATGTATATATATATATATATATATATATATATATGTATATATATATATATCCTGACTCCAGTCACCTAAGTATCTGCATATCGATGCCTCGATCAATCGATCGATCGATCGATTTGGTTCCACTCCCTATTCTTTGGCATTTGAGTACTCTCGAGTTAATAGTTTTTGCCTGAAGTCGATGCTACTTAAATCTGTGCTCGATTTCAATAATTACTCTTGCGCTAGTTTTTATTGTCGTTGGCGCTGCTGAAGTTCTCCTTGGGCCACAGACGGTTTGCTGAACTTTGGATGGCGCTTGGACCGATAACAGCAATGTGACAAATCGATTGTATTTTCGTTAGTCAGCGATCGATGTCGATGATGAATCGCCTTCCGCCCACTTTTGACAGCCCAGCCAGCTCGGCCCCTGCGTTGCCTAGGCTATTTTCATTGAGCAACATTCACAGGGCACAGTGAATGCCCAGTGAAGTGTGAAACTAAATGCAATTCCAACTATGCTAGGCCAGGTGACATGGCGAGGGTTGCCCGAAAAGAAGAGAAGGGGAAAAGTGCGAGAAGAGAATTTGCCATAGAAGGGAATAGGAAGAAGTTGAGAAGAAAATGGGAAGGAAGAGAAGTGAAAGAAAAAAGAATTGAATTGGAAAAGGAGAGGAGAGAAAAGAACGGTAGGAGATGGAAAGATAAGAAAAGGGAATAAGAAGAGTAGAGAATAAAGGGAGTAGAAAATAGTGGGAAATAATATTAGAAAAGAAGAAGAATAATGGGGCTGGACGAGAGAAGAATGGGAAAGCAAGAGAAACGAATATAATGGGGGGAAAAATGGGGGAAAAATAAGAGAGTAGAAAGAAAACGAAAAGAAATGAGAAAGGAGTGGGAAAGGAAAAGATGAGAGCAGAGGATGAGAAGAGACAAGAAGAAAGAAAATATCAAAATAAAATTTAATGAAGTAAAATAATATAAATATAAATAAATAATGAAATAAAAAATTAAACAAAAATAAAGCAAAAGTAATTAAATAAAATATAAAAAATATAAATAAATATATATAAAAAATAAAAAATAGATTAATAAAAAATAGTTAAATAAGACATAATCAAAAAAAAATAATAATAATATAAATAATAATTAAATAAAAAATAATTATAGAACGACTAAAGTAGTAGCTGCCGGCACAGTTCAAGGTATATACTAGACGGGCAGTGCTAATACAGAGAAGAGAAGAGAGAGAGAATATAAAGAGAAGAGCAGAAATAATCATGGAATGACTAAAACAAGGTATAAGCTAGTCGAGCAATCCCAACCCAATATGCTGAACTTCTCAAGCAGCCCTCGAATTGTGAGTAATAGCTATTGAACTTTACAAGTTTGCCGCGTCAGTTCGTCAATGGGTTTTTGTATTTGTTTTTGGTTGTTATTTTATCATGATTATTTATTTTTTTTTTATTGTTTTTTCTAAAGGCGTCAATTTGCGCAAGCTGAAGCAACGTGCAGCTCGCAGCTCGCAGCTCGACATTCTCGAGTCGAGGCTTTGCATCGGAATAGTCGAACGCGCTAATTGCCGTTTGGCTGATTCTGAATAGAATTCTGGAACTGGTAAGGGAATTGGTAATGGAACTGGTAATGGAACTGGCTCTGTCCCTGGTTCTCGTTCTGGTCAGACTTGTTTGCGCTGTCATTGAGCCGCGGCTTGCCACATGTTGTTGCTACAACCGCAACTTTCTTTTGGCAGCGCTGGCGCCTAATTGTTGGCCCACATCGACAACATCACTCAGGGCAAACGCGGCGTATACGCAATAATTGTTGTTGCTGTTGTTGTTTTTGTTGCTGCTTGCTTTAAATCACTTGGCAAATGCGCAGCGCTTAAACAATTCATTAATTATTTCAACTAAGTCAATTTTGTTGTTGCTAATTGCGCCGAGTTCATTGATTTTTATCGGCATTTTGCATTTTCGCCGCCAACATCGGTCATATGGCTATATATAGAAAGCGATGGCGACGCTTGCAACGCAGCCCATTGAATCATCGTCAATGGCCAAGACAACAACAGGGTAACTAACGTTAGTTGTTGTCGTAGTTGCTGTGGCCGGAAGTTGGCTGAGCCATAGTTTTGGGCATAAGCCAACGAGCGTGGCACATGCCGGCACGTACACATGTATGGCCAATAGAAAGTGGCAAATGACCAGGCCCCACCTGCCCCACCTGCCCTACCCCCACCTCCCAGCCACTGCACCTGAGCAACTTGATTGAAGCTTAAGCCATCACAATTTGCACCTTAGTTATACACCTTTATACATACACATATATGCCTATATAATACATATACTATATCTATATCTTATGTAGAAGTTATATTTTAATTAAGTTTACGCCCCACCCCACCACCCCTTCACCCTTGCCGCGTCCCTTGCCCCTTATACCCTCTCTCTATGTCTCTCTCTCTCTCTCTCTCTCTCTCTCTCTTTCTATCTCTCTTGAAAATAAAAGCTCGCCAACGGCGTGTTGAAAAGCTTGCGCTGCTCCGCTCGCTATGCCAAAAGCAAATCCAAATCGGCGATTAATCTAAATGCCCAGCTGAAGCACCAGCAGAAGAAGCAAAATCTACAACAACAACAACAACAACAACAACAACAGCAGCAGCAGCAGCCGGAGGAGGCTTTATATGCGAATGTTGAAGAGCTAATGCCAGCTGAGTTCGAAGAAGATGCTTTAATGGGCAATGCGCAGGTAAGCGTTGAACAAGCAACAACATCTCCCAGTCGCCTCCATACGTGTGCCACCAAACAACCCAGCCAAACAACCCCATCGTCATCAAAAACAACTTGAATTTAAACTCACCTCAAGTTGCAGCATTCAAATTCAAGCCGAATTCAAACTGAAACTCAACTCGAATTCAATTTCACCTCAACTCCATTTAAAATTCCAATTCAAACTCAACTCGCATTCGGACTCACCTCAACTGCAACTCTGACTCAAACTCACCTCAACTCCAACTTGAATTCAAACTCAAACTCAACTCGAATTAAACTCACCACAACTCCAACTCGAATTCTAACTCAAACTCAAACTCAACTCAACATCAACTCGTACTCGATCCGAATTCAAACTGAAACTCAACTCGAATTCAAACTCAACTCAACATCAATTCGAACTCAACCTGAATTCAAACTGAAACTCAACTCTAACTAAATTTACCTTAACTATAACCCAAACTCACCTCAACACCATTCCAAATTCAAATTTAAGCTCGGACTCACCTCAACTTCAGCTCTAACTCAAACTCACCACAACTCCAACTCGAACTCAAACTCAAACTCAAACTTAACTTGAACTCAAACTCATCTGAACTCCAACTCGAATTAAAACTTAAACTCAAGCCGAATTCAAACAGAAACTCAACTCGAATTCGGACTCACCTCAACTGCAACTCTAACTCAAACTCACCACAACTGCAACTCGAATTCATAACCAAACTCAACTCAACGCCCAACTTCATTCAGCACGAACTCGTACTCAACTCAACGGCAATAAATGGATATTAATTTGATTATGTCTTGGCCAAGCCATCGACTCAAACTCATGCTATTCCCCCGCCAACTCTTATCATTGTTATTGTTTATAGCCTGCGGACAGGTGTGTGTATGCCTACCTGTGGCTGCCTGTGTGTGTGTGTGTGTGTGTTTTATGTTATTGTTAAACTCGTTTGCCAGCTATTCGGCATTTAGCAAGTAAGTGCAACTTATTTATAAGCCACTCGAAATGCTCCAATGACAGCTGGCAAGCGTTGCTAAGCATTTACCTGTTTGAACATTCCTCCTACTACAACTACTACGCCATCCATCTCTCTGTCTCTCTCTGTCTCTCTCACTCACTCACTCTGTCTCACTCCTGTGCAAATAAATATTTTGCAAGGTCTTTTGATCGCGCACCTGTTAATTTATCATCTCACAGAGAGCAAAGATGCTGTTTGCGCAGGTGCCAGACTTGAATTAGCTTTAAGCTGAGCGACAACAACCATCGCACAACAGCTGACGAAAGCTTGCGATGCACTGCCACTACTCAGTCATAGATGGCGCCACTAGTGCGACCATTTGCTGAACTAACCAAACTAAACTTTAAAGACGTTACGAAAGTTTGTTAAGTTTGACTTTGATTTATTTAGTATTTGCCTTGGTTTTATCAATTTTTAATAAGGTTAGTTTAGTTTGATTTACTTAGTATTTAGTTTAGCTTTATCAAATTGTATGTCTAAAAATAAAATAATAGAATCAGCATCGGAATCGGTTATTTAATATTTGCATACTCTGTCATGAAATAACAGGAGTATATTGGTTTACCATAATGTTCGTAGTTAAGACTATATTCACAATAATCTATCCATACACCCATATACATGGTAAAGGTATTAACTTCTTAAGGTATCTGGCATTGGTATTAGTGTTATCTGTTATATCGAAGCATAATTCAATTCCTCACATCATGTTTACGTATCCATCATTCATAACCACACTCATACATACCATACATAGCAACCCATATAACATTGTTATTTTCTCTATGTATTTTCAGGTAAGCTCATGCAATTCCAACTCAATTTTCAGCACAGACCAAACAATGCCAGCCAAAGTAAGTTGCAATGCTTAATTAAGTTTTTTTTATTTCCGATAGACAACAGATTGTCACATAAATGTCAAAAAATACAAAAGTCACAATGAATTGTTGCTGCAAAAAAAAAAAAAAAAAAAAAAAAATGAACAAAAAAGGAATTAAAAAAATGCTGAAAAAAAAAACAAAAATACAAAATAAACCCGATTAACGGCTTTTCGGCCATTATTGTCACATCTGTTGAAGATGTTTTTTTGTGTGTTTTGTTTATGGAGACGCAGAGCTGCTGCTGTTAGCTTGTGCAAGAACCCTGCGAATCTCGGTCAAGCAACAAGTGCAGCATCAGCCACTGCTAGCGCCGCAGTCAGCGCCAACGTCATGTGAACTGCGCCGTTAGTGCTAATCACGCGCTGAATGCTAATACAACCACACACACACTCACACACACACACACACATGCATTTATGAGCATCTCCAAGCATACATATGCATAAAGAGCTGCGCTGGCTGCTGCTAAGCAGCATAAATTTGCAGCAGTTATGCAAGAGCAACTGACATTGCCCATAATACCGGTACTTGTCAACGACGCGACGTCGACTGCGGCGCGCAGCAGCACGTGCATTTAGCTGGTTAAATTATTGTAACAGCAGTGCACAGTGGTTAACAGCTCAAACAAAAGTGTGTAAAACATGTGTTATAAAGTGTAGAAAAATATATATATGTTTAACTTGTGTTCTTATGAAATATTCGAAATTCTGATATTAATAAAAAAAACTGTAGCATATATATTTTAATGATGTACATTTTGTCATTAAAAATTAATTGGCAACCTTTGGCTAAATAAAATCTTGTACTATAGCAAAACATTAAGTAAACGTCTTTAAATAAAGCTATTAAAACCTCCAAAAATAATAAAGAATTTAATATTATAAGAAAATTAAATAGTTTTTCCCTCTTGCCCCACGGTGTTCATGGCAAACGGTATATGTGCTACCCAATCAACGAATACCGCTTTGCATGCTGCGACGACAGATGCTTATACCGTAACAGTGCAGTCGCGTCCAAATATTTGGCCTACGCGTTGACAACAACAACAAAAACAACAGCAGCAGCGCAGCAGGTGTAGTGGCTCTCCTGCGTCGCGTCGCAGCAGCGCTCAACAGCAAAACACGTCGCTGCAGCAGCAGCCGGCATGATGCGCTTGCGCTCCGCACTCCGCTCTCTCTTAAGCTCTCAGCGCATTTCTCGCTCTCCAGCACTCAGTACGTTCGGGCTGCCCGTACCAGCATGTACGGCATGGGATATGCCAGGTTAAATAAGACTGTCAATATCATACAGAATTTCTGAAGCTGTTACCAATAGTCACTGAAACCTTAGCTGACTATAAATTTAAATTGTAAACATAATTTTTGCAATAATGTTGTTAGTGTGTACATATATGTGAGTTGTGCCTATGCTGCCCTGGCACGGGTATATGCATAGTGGCATAGCTTCTCTTGAAACGTTCTCATTGGTTCTGTTTCGACGCGTCGCTGCGACTGCGGCGGTGACTGCTGTTGCTGCTGCTGTTGAGGCTGCCGTTGGCTGCGCTTAGTCTGCCGTTGTGCGTCGTTGACGTCGCCTCGATGTAGCTTAGCTGTATTTGTGAACCGTTCTAAATTTAGTTGGGATACGCAGTAGCCGCGAGGGGCGCAGTAAATGCCGACGCCGCCGTCAACGTCGACGTAAATTCTGTGTTCACTTCATTAAAATATCGTTTATTTTCGGTAATTCGCTTTTACATAACGCAGACGCGTAAATTAATGTTAAAATTGGTCTAGTTTTTGTTATTTTTGTTTTTTGTTTTTAATTCTTGTGCTTGTGTCAAATGTGTGAAGAAACAACAACAGCAACAGCAACAGCAACAACAACAACAACAACACCAAAGCGCAGTGTGATCTAAATTTTAATTTCTATTATTCACGTTCGCTTTGACTAATGATTCTACCTGTGACAGGCCGCGAAATCAGTGAATTCTCAATACCGAAAACACATTGCAAAAAGGAAAACTTTGAAGTCTCCAATTGGAGGAGCCCATAACATTTGTTTATTATCTACTGTGAATGTTGTTCGAACATTTGTATCTACAAATCAAAGCATGTTCTCTCAGCTCTATAGATAGCCCATATCGCCCATGTTCGCCGACCTTCAGAGATGCGCAACGAAAAGGCATTGAACATATTTTGATGATGGTCGGACGTGTGACAAATTACAAGATCAGTCTGCAGCTTGTGCAAGTGCAACAAGTGTAGATAGATTTGTATCTTTCGGCCGATACGTGTCTTGTACGCAGTCTGCACTGCACTCGCCGAGATATATTTGGGGCCAAATGCATCTTTTTCCAAATGAATATCTAAACGTTTGTTGGGTTCTTGAAATTGTGCCAATTATTTTGTTTCACTTTCGGCCAAAATAGAACACAATAAAACGGCAACAGTTCCACAGTCTCGCATAGTTTTTATTAGGATAGATATAGAAATACCTATACATATACATATGTATATATTGTCTTTGTTAGGGCCTCTTCCATCTGGCTGTCGACCCTATTTAGCATACACAGTGAGGCCCTTCCATCAATTGATGTAGCGCCGTAACCGTTAGTTAATGCTTTGTGACCAGACCAAGCATTGTTAATTAGTCGCTTCTTTATTTATTTGGTTCTCTCTTTTGCCGAACGATCGAACGAACGAACGAACGAAAGAACAACAAATTTCGACAAGCGGCAACAGGGAATGCCAGCGACATAAATCCAACATGCATAGAGTTCTCCAGCGAACAAAAGACAAACGACAACAACAACAATGACACGGAACAACATGAATAGAAAAACGCGCAACATTCCGATGGGTCAAGCAAAGCACATAAGCCGTCTATCCAATTGGAATCAAAATACAACTGCAGCCAGTGCTGCCCATTTTCTAAATATCAATTGTCAAGCGCCCAGCGAGTGCGGGAATGAACGAGAAGGAGTGAGTGGGTGGGCGGTGGTCTGAGCAGTGCAATTGGCCGCACTCTGCGCTTTATTAGCAACAACTAGCGCAATCAGCTTCTGTCCGCCGCCCAACGCTGACATTTGCCGCTTGCTGTGCACAGGCCGATGTCAACGACACTTTGAACGTTGTAAATTGTTTAAAGTTTACAACAAAAATCATTGAACCCAATGAACCCGAGGTTAATTATGTTAAATGATGAACATGAAAAGTTCATGTGTATGTCACAATCCGTAAACAATCTTCGTGTGGCTTAGATTGACAAAGTTCCGGAACGTAACATGTGATACGAAATCTGATGAACGTACTTAGTCACTAGAGAGCTTTATAGAGATATATCTCTAGCTGATTCTGCATATTTTTGCACAGATAAAGATAAAACTGGGCAATCTTGTTCGCAATCTTGAACGTAATCAGTTATCAGTTGACTTTATATAAGAGCCCAACTCTACTCGCTCACTAAATATGTATATATATATATATATTCATATATCTCTCCCTATATCTCTTGCTGGGCAAGATAAATGCTAGACAAACACGTCCTACTGAATGCACTGTATATTTCGATAGCTTGAAAATTCTTTCCAAAATAGCTAAATGAATCGCCGATTATAAGTGTTATGACATGGCCCACACACACACAGACACTGACACCTATTATCACATTGCGCAAATAATACGAATTTCAAGCGACAGCAACAACAACAACAACAACAATTAAATATACCTCATTAGGTGAACATCTCGCATTGTGATCGTCCCGCCCGACCTTTCGCGTTTGTCGCAACATTTTTGCGAGATAAGTTGCAAAAATATTTGCTTAAGTGAAACAGAAAGTGCCGCAGACCGAAAGCACTTAAAACACACGCCGACTTTATATATATATATATATATATATATGTATATATATAAAGTTAAAAATCTCTTCCCTTTTCCGTTTTCCACTTGTATTTTACAGTTACTAGTGGAAAAAAAACCTAAATTTATTTATTTATTTATTTATTATTTATTAAATTAAATTATTAATTTATTTTCTTTGTTTGCATTCCTCCTATTTTCCACAGTTACTTGTGGAATTAATATGTGTATAACTCTCGTATATGAATGCCTAAAATCCCTTATTTTACCAATCTACCTAAATATATATATCTATATAAATCAATCTATCTATATAAATATGTATAATAGTATATATATAGATAGATCTTTGGTATATCTATTTTTTACCTGAATACCTTCAGTTCCACATTTTTCGAGCTCAACTCAAATTACAATTTCACATTTCTCTTTTCGCATTCCACGCATTTTCCACAGTTACGTGTGGATTTCAAGATATTTATCTAGCGCTTTGGCTAATCAATCTGTGTTTAAACTACCATGACTGCGCCCTATTATTGCAGCTCTCTAATGAAATCTGACGTGTTATCCAGTATTTAATCTATTTCTAGTCTCAAGATAAATAAATTCTTCACATAGTGAGCACATACAACTAACCGTAAATTTTAGACACTCAAGGTGCTGATGGCTGGAACTTTACAGCTAAGTCAATCACTTAGTCAATTAGTCGATCAGAACAAATTGTTTAATGAATGATATATATATATATATATATATATATATATATATATATATATATAGTGATTAGATGACTGACAGATCAGTAATGTTCAAAGATTTTCTATATATTTATTTAGCTGCAATTCGTTTAGAATAATATAGGTAAATAAAGCACGTAAACTAGCGAAATTCCTTGATTCTACAAATAAGAGAAAAAAAATTATAAAATTGGAAAACTAATCAAAAAATTTTAGTTTTATTCCAGCAAAATTATGTGAATAGAACATATGCGTATTCTACTTAACGAACAGATCAATATGAAAGCTTTTCAAAATTCATGTCAAACACAATAAATTTTTTGTTTTTTTTTTTTGGAGGGCCTAATAAACGTTAGATGATGCCATTTATGATAAATTATCACAGGCATAACTCTGGCGCGACATACTCTCATGAAATCTATTTGTTAAGAGCAATCATCGATTGTTCTGCATAAATTTCCAGTCGAATTGGATCGAACTGGGGCGTGCTGCGGCACAGTTTCCTAATGATCTCAACGATCTAATTTTGGAAATGGGCTTCTGGAAACTGTGCGCCCAACGAAAAGCACACTCGACTGCTCCGCTGCTCACTTAGTCTTATCTCAATGTATTGAAACATACATACGTGCATACATATATATATAGTGTATATATCCATGTCACAGCAGTCCGTTTTCTGCTGTCAATCAACTTTGAGAATATTCGAATTCTTCCAGCTTTCGTTTTTAGTTTACTGTAGATTTAGTTCATGTTTAATGTACGAAATTTGGTAGAAAACAACGAAAAAAATCTCTAAAAATATAAATTCCAGTAAAATTTTCCAAATTTGAACAGTGTTAACGAAGGCGGGCATCGCAAATGCGTTAAATGGTAAATCAAAACTCATTTAAGCTAAAACTAACTGAACGAAACCCGAAACCAGAAGCCAAAAGCCAGAACCTAACAGAATGCTGTTAACTAACAGAGTGCGCAGTCGATTGTAGCCACTGCTAAGCTTAACATTGTTGCATTTGCTGCTAAGTGATGTAAGCTGGGACGGGGACTTTGGCTTCAGGCTGTGACCTTGGCACTGGCCACACCCACGAATTGCGGCTACGCCATTAAACGCCCTATTTATTAAGCATAAATTGCCTGAGCTGTGGTCAGAGGGGGGCAATTGGGCTAAAAAGGACGCCGCTGCAAAGGATTTTCAATTGGCAGGTGTTGTTGTTTTTGTTGTTGTTGTAGTCTGGTTGCAATTGCAATCCTATTTATAGCTGCTGGGTGCTGCGTCTGCGGCTAGCAGCGACTCCACTGATTGTTTTCAGATGATTTTTGCCCATTTCTTTATTCGTTGTTTTTTTCTTTATCCGTCTGGCAATAATTTATGTTATTTGACTTTAAAGCCCGAGCCGGAGCCCGAGCTCGCATAATTGCGGGGTTTCGCTTGCAGCGGCCACTCGATGCGCCCTTTGCAATTAGCCTCTGCCACTGTGAAGTCGCTGCTGCAACTTCAGCAGGTTCATGCCGCGTCTGCCTCAAGTGGCCCCACATCTTGTTGGCGAAGGCGAAGGCTTCGGCTTAGGCTTTGGCTTTGACTGAGGGTAAGGCCGACATTTACTCAGATACGGCCGTGTTCATTAGCTCAATTGTTTCTTCACTTGTCACACTCCAGTTCAAGTTGCACTCCATTAGCCAGATACGTGCCACATCAGCACATTCCACTCACAACATTTCTCTTTAACAGCTGAGGGATTGAGTGAAGAAAGGCAACATCCCTGACTAACATCAATATAAGGCGAGAACTAGGCTTGACTCTGTTTATCTGTTTATCTCTATATAAGCAAGTGAGCATACGCGACTCATAATACTCGTTCGTTGCTCATTGTGGTGCAATCCATTAAATAATAGTAAAATGAGTATGAGGCGATACCAGAAATAACCAACCTGACAAAGAGAACACAACCAATTGGAGAAACTTTTTCTTTATTCCTAAATATATTCTTTTAGTTTTATAAAGTTTGTGATATATATTATACTATATACATATATAGGGTAGGGGCAAAAATAATCACCCGACAGGAAATCGCTGTAACTGGCGCCAAATCAAGTTTTCACTTACAAATTTACAGCAAATTAACATCGGGTGATTACAGTTGCTTGCTCCACCACATAAATATAACATATGTATTTAAATGTTATTAAGCTGTTTGGATTTAGTCTATTTGATTGATGCCCTTCTACTTGCATTAAAAAATAACTTCTATTTCTTTCCTTTAAATTTAGGTAGTTAAGCTATACATATATATATATATATTAATATATATTTATATCTATAGGACTATGTATGTAGTATACACCTTAATCTAGATCAAATTTTGTTTAACTCGACTAGATACAAATTTATTATGCTCTATCATGAGAATTTCCATGGCTATATATATATAATATATATATATATATATATATATATATATATATATATATATATATATATCAAACTGGAAATTAATTATTTATAAAAATCTTCAAAGCGATTTGCTTCTTTCAATCAGTTCCTAATGTATTGCAATTCATATTAAAAATCAATTTTCTTTCGCTTTCTTAAATGAAGCTTAAATTACAGGGTATTCCCCAGTTGAGCTAATATTTCTGGCATGCGTTCACGTGTTCTCTTTGCAAATTACAAATGCAATTAGCTACTAAAACAACAATGCAAGTCAACAACAACAACAACAACAACAGCAACAACAACAGCAAGAACAACAGTAATAGCAACAATAGCAAAATGTAATTAAATTGTTTAACTTACTACGGTTTCGCTTGTTGGCATCATAGAATGGAAAACGCAAAAGCGTAAACTGTTGCAAGCAGAGCGCAATTAATAACCAGATAAACCCGAACGCGAACCCGAACCCGAACCCGAACCCGAACCCGAACCCGAGCCCGAACCTTGGCACCTTAAGTCGATATTCACTTGCTCTAAATAACACACACACACATACACAGATCGATGTATGTATGTATGTGTTGAAATTTCATAATAGCAAACAGTGCGAAGCTTCGGCTTCATTAGAGCAGCAGCCGCTTTTAAAGTTCGCCTTTAATTGGCTGCTTTGCCTCACCTCGCCCTGCCTCGCCCTTACTTGCCCTTTCACGCATTCCACCCACTTTCCATGCAAGCTTGACGCATGTATTTGCATGTGTACAAACATAAATATGTACATGTGTACATATGTACATACATATATCTGTAAATACAGTCGTGTATGCAAACATACAAACATACATACATGCATGCCGCCATTTACGTGCACGTACTATACACTGTGAGAAATTGCATTTATAAGTTAAAGATGTTGTCAAATAACAACTGATGGAATCCACGAAACATTTTCAGTCTGCAGCTTTACACATACATACATATATGTACACAATTTATATACATACATATGTACATAGCTCAATTTAGTTTGACTACACAAAGTTTTTCTCAGTGCATCATTTAGCGAATGATAGAGCTTCGATGGCGTGCTCAGTCTTAGCATTGATCACGAAAGGCACGTAGCTTAACATAGATAGCATGTAAATCCAATATATTTATTATTTACAGTTGCAAAAACTATGCATTTAGATCAAATTTATATACATACATACATATGTATGTGCATACACATTTACATTTAGAATCATATCAAATAAGAACTAAAAAGCTCAAGTGCAGAGCATGCGTTGGTTGTATAAGGTCTGGTCAGCAGCCTGCCTAACTGCAAAATAAATGTAGTTCATAAATAAATTATTTTCTATGAATACCAACACAACTGCAAGCAAAATCAATGACACGAAAATGGCACAAAGAATAAGCAATTTCTGTTGTTAATAATGTGCGACTAAAATATACCCTACAGTATGTTTATGTCCGTATATCAGATATACATATGTATGTATGTATGTATGTTTATGCATAAATAGTGAAAATTTATATATCATATATTTACATACATACATATAAGAATTTTCTCTTAATATTTATTCATTTGATTTGATGAATACAGGGTACAAAAGCCTTAATTCAGTAGCACGACAATATTATGTTCTAATACACATACTACATATACATACATACATACATACATACATACATGCATATGTATGTACGTATGCACATCTGTATGGTGCTGTGTATGCTCTGTTATGTCGTGTGTATGTTTATGTTGATGCTTAAGAAGCAAAATATAGAAAAGCAGACGACGCGTCGCTGAGGGCGGCGCAGTTGCTGTCAAATCCGATGCCAACGCAGCGATTCTTGACAACAAACGCACATCACTGTTTAGCTGCAGTCTTCCCCTGCCTCTGGCCTTACTTCTGTCTCTTCTTTCTGGTTCTTAATGCACTCTTTGACTGTCCGCTGTCATTGCCTTCATCGCTGTGGATCAATAAACAAACAGTTTTGTAATCTTTACCTGAACTAAAAGTGGAGCAAAAGAGCACAGATAGAGGGGGTCGCCATGTCCGAACCGAATATTTACGTGTGCCTGTGTGTGTACATAAATACACATAAAGGCTACCAGTCATAGGCAAGGGTCAAATAGTGCAACACTTGCTGGTTAGAAAGAGAGCGAAAGTGCGTATTTGTCTCTTTTATTTATCTTTTCGACTGCAGCTGATTCGTTTGCTCTTTTCCCCTTTACCAATTCCACAGTGTTGTCTGTGTGTGTGTGAGTGTACATACATATGTATGTATTTAGGTGAGCGGCGGCCTAGCGTTGTATGCGTTTTATGTTTGATGAGCATAGGGTATTATTGAGCGAGCATATAAGTTGCATGGGCTTAATGAAAACTTATAGTTTGACCAGATCACAGATAGATATATGTATATATGTATGAGTTCTGATCATAATAATGAACAGGCACATTCTCTTCAACTATACATATATATATATATATTTATATATGTATGTAGATTATACATATCTTTGTTATCGCTCAAGAGGGTGTAGCAGAGTCGTGCTACTTTCTTAAGTCAAGCCAAGTTGCCTGCATGAACAGCAACATGAAAGAAAACAAAATTTTGTGTGTTATTCTTTTGCTTTGGCTTCCTTCTGCCGCCTCGGCGCTTCTTCACTTCTCCTTGCGGTCGCTTGCTTGCACACTTGCCGTCTGTTCTAGTTGGCGTTATCCATCCACTCACTTTTTCACTTTTTCGACAATTAGCTGTGCGCACGCAATGTGAACGTACATATGCGAGACTCGCGCTGTGCCGTTAAATCGAATTTGAATCAAAAGTCTAATCAAATATTATTTTAATAATTCGCGCAGAACAATGAATCATTTGCGCGTTCATAAGTTTAAGTTGGGCGGCAAGGACAATGCGGCTATGGCCGAGATTCCTGCGAATAACGCCTCCGCGGATAACAACAATAGCATTAACAACATCAATAACAACAACAACAATGGAAGCAGTGCCAAAGGATTTCTCACACGCATCAAACGGTATTCGGTGCTCGGCAATAAACTTGGCCGTCGTCATTTGAGCAGCATGACTCTGCCAGGCGGCGGCGGCGCCGGAGGCAAGGATCGTTCCGGCTCGCCGAGCAAACTGGCCACTGGCAGCTACAACATGACCGGCAGCAACTCCGACGATCATCGCCTGGAGATCGGGGCACCCATACTCATATCGACCACGACCTTGGATACCGATCGCTTTGGCGTGACGGAGGCCCGTCTGAAGCAGATTGGCGGCGGCATAGCCAAGACATCCTCCATCGTGCGCACCCTAACGCCGCGCAGTTCCGACGAGGAGGAGTTCGTGGATGCGTGCGGCACGCCCCAGATCGACCATCAGTCCGGCGGTGATAGCGTGGAAATTGAACAATTTGAGACGCCGACTCATCAGTCCGACCACAAGCTGTCACCGCCGCCGACACCACCACCACCACCGCCGCCACCATCACCACCACCAGCAACAGCAACAGTAACAGCAACACCAACACCAACACCAGCACCACCACCACCAGCAGCAACAGAGACTGAATCAGCAACATCTGTTGAGCCGCCGATACGATGGCCACGCATTGCTCGGCAACAGCAATCGCAATCAGTGCAGAATCTGCATCGTTCCGAGCTGAAAGTCTATGTGCACAAGTCGCCGTCGATGACGCTGGACATGAATATGACAGCGCCGGCACAGTTGAGCCTCAATCTGCCCGAACTGCCCGAGCTGTACGGCACCAGTGTCCTGAGCTTGGCGGCCAGCGACAACAAGGAGAACCAGAGCACACCACAACATGGCCAGGCGGACGAGGCGAGCAGATTTGTGTGTGGATCGCTGGTGCAGCAGCGATTCAATAGCATTGACTCCTTTCAACGGATGACATCGAAGCAAAGCTCCAAGCAGAGTTTGGCCAGTTGTCGCAGCAGCGGGAGTCGAAGCCGGACACGCAGCCGGAGCCGCAGCCTGCTGAGCAACAGTCAGATCAGCATCGCCGATGAATTCGACTTCGATCTGAAGTCGGTGAGCTATACGAGCCTGAATGCCCAGAATCTGTTCGTGTCCATTGATGAGCTGCAGGAGATCACCAGGCAGATCAACGAGACGGAGGATTTCAGTCGCGAGATCGACTTGGAGTACTGCACGCATCGCGACCAGCTGCGTCCCAATGAGCGTCGCATCACACTGCTCAAGAACAAGAACCAGCGCCTGATCAACTTCAATCACAACAAGGAGAAGCTGCGCAAGGGCTGGCACGGCATGAAGCACTGGTTGGGTGAGGAGAGTACCAAGCTCAAGGAGGTGGTGCGCCAGCAAACACCACTCAAGCGCGTGGCTCAATCCAAAGCCAATCTCAATCAGTCCACAGCCAGCGCCGGCGCGTCCAATCGCCAGTCGATGTCCCCAGATCGAAGTCGCGCTATGACCGAGAGCTGCGAGGATGTCACCGAGCGCACCGACTACGACCCTTCACTGTCGCAGAACCCCAGTGAGGAGGACTTGTCGCCGAATGCCAAACGCTTCAAAGATGAGGTACACAGGCTAGCGCATTGTTTGGCCACGACTAAAGCACAATTCCATATTCCATTTGCTGCATATCGATTCTATGTCCTTGATCATACTTACGGTTCCTCCCATCTGTCTGTCTCTTCTAGGGGCAAAATGGCTTCGAAGAGCTCCGGCGCTATGTCAAACAGGGCGGCGACTTCAGCAAAGAGCTCATTTTCGTCCTACAGGAGCGGTAAGTGCTCAAGCGGGAGCTGGACTCAATTCCCTCGGGAAGAGTCCTAGCAGCAATCTGTGCATTATGTCTGACACTTTCTTCATTTTTAGCGCTGACTCGGAGCTGATCTATTCCAAGTCGCTTTCGAAGTTGGCCAACAAACTGAATAAAGCTGGTCGGGAGATACCTGGCAGCGTTGCGGATGCCTGGCGTGGTGTGGCTACAGAAATGGAAAGTCGCAGCGACATCCATCGCCAACTGGCCGCCTCGCTGACCGATGAGCTGGTCAAGCCGCTGAAGAGCGTCGTCGACAATCATCACAAGACACGCAAAACGGTAAGTGCAAGTCGAAGCCGAGCGAGGCGCCTCACCAGGACATGGCCAGATCTAAACGAATTACTTTTCCAAACAGGTCGAGAGCAATGTGGATAAGGCGGCTCGCGTCCTGAGCGAATGGCGTGTGAGCGAGGCGAAGGCTAAGAAGGCCTCGCACACGGCCGCCCGGGAGAACGAGAAGCTGCAGGACGCGATGCTGGACGTGCGCATTCAAAAATCGCCGTCGATTGCGCTGCTGCATCAGGGACCCAACAAGCTCGCCGCTGAGAAGGAGCTCAAGTCGGCCGAGAAGGACTGCGCCAAGTTGGACAACAAGCGCAAGAAGGCCGAGGAGGCGGTCAAGCGCGCCGACGTCGAGTACTACACGCTCTGCGTGCGGGCGGAGCGTGCCCGCGTCGACTGGGAGATGGCCGTGCTGCGGGGCTCCTCGCAGCTGCAGAGCAGCGAACAGCAACGCGTGGGCAACATGCACAACTTTGTGCAGCAATATGCGCGCCTCATCAACGACATGAATCCCATATTGGGCACCCTGACCACCGGGCTGCAGCAGCAGCTGGACGCCTGCAATGTGGCCAAGGACATGCAGGTGGTGCGCAACATACGCCGCAACTCGGAGGGACCCAGCGAGCAGCTGCTGCCCGACTTCTACTGCGAGCACACAACGCTGGCCATGAACCGCGAGAGGCGCAAGCACTCGCTGATCAAACTGCTCCAGCTGGTCAAAACGGATTTGGAACGCGAGCGACGCTCTCGAGACGGACTACGCGGCCTCTCGCAGTCGCTCAACAACCAGGAGCACCAGAACATTACCGATAAGCTCTACCATGTAAGTGTCCGCCCAACATTGCTGAACCATTGACTCATTCTCCTCATTCTAGATTCGCTCGATGCTGACTTATCTGGAAGGTGCACGCCTGAAGCTGCACACGGCGCTGCTGGAACTGGACCACAAGCCGCGCACAACGCATCCGCTGGCTCAGCACATACAGGTGAGCGCAGCCCACAGTCTATGCCAGTCAGTTGACTAATCTATATCTATATATCATGCAGATCACGCGCGATCGCACTGGCCTGCAGCAGAGCATCCTGAAGGTGCCCAACTGGATGAAGATCAATGAGAAGACACAGCAGACGCCGGATAGTAGCGATGGCGTTGTCGCCGTTCAGGATGACTATGCCCAAATGCAGGCTCAACAGACCAACAGCTCCTGTGCGAACATTAGCATGGTAGCCGCGCCCACAGTGGCGCAGCTGAAGCAGTTTAGCCGAAGCAAGAGCAACGTGGAAACCTTCACCAGCCAACCAAAGATAATCTCGACGACCAACGCAGCGCTGGCGGCGACAACTGTCACTGTGACTGGGACTGGGATTGGCAGGTCCAAGACGCTGACCGCTGGCCAGACGAACGGCGATCGTGGCCAGGCAGACGGCGGCTCCAATCAGCAGGACTCTGACTTCGATGAGTTTAGTTCGCAGGACGAGGACGAGGCTGAGCCGTCATCAGCTCAGAACTACTATCAAAACACGCAGGAGGTGCAGAGCTCGTCGATGAGCTCTCAAGGCGCCAACAGCAATTTTACCAGCGTCAGCTCCAAGGACGGCGGCCAGTGCCAGGTGCTCGGCCGTTGCAAGGCCCTCTACAGCTATACACCGAAGCTCTACGACGAACTGGAACTGACTCCCGGCGATATCATCGAGGTCCATGCCAAACAGGACGACGGCTGGTGGCTGGGCGCACTGCGCAATCAAATTGGTATCTTTCCGGCTACCTATGTGGAGGAGTGTGCCTAGCTGCCTCATCTGCATATACATATAAGTCACATAGTTGTGTAAGAGTGTCTGACTGGAGACTTAAGTCTGTGTGCGTGTGTCTGTGTGCCTGTCAGTGTGTGTGTGTGCGCGTGATACTGGAAGAAGGTCGAATTGTATTTGATTTCGTTAATCTTCCTCTTTTAAAATACATAAATATCCTACGATATATATATAATATATATATATATATATATATATATATATATATATATATATAGTATATATTTATACTATACATATATATACTATATATATATATATATATATATATATATATACATATATACTTACAACGAGCTTTAAAGGTCTCTGCATTAAAATATCTAAATTTTAACAAGTGGAATATTGAAATCAAGTGAAATTTTTTTTTATTATTATTATTATTATCGTTTGTAGTTGTTCCCAATTAAGCCATTTCTCTTGCACACCTATTTGTGACTGTGTAATTGTCAATATGATTAAATATGTTTTTTTTTTGTTGTTCATATACAAAGTGAAATTACATATACATATAATACACAAATGAATATATATATTAAACATAAACAAATACAAATCCTCAATTATTTGTTTGTTTTTTTTTTCTTGATTTTTTATCGGAGATGTAGACAACAACATTTATCAATTTCAATATTTTTTGAATTAGGACAAAAATAGTAGCTAAAAGTGGGAAAAAAAGTGAGGAGGTGGAAGGTGGATGGAAGCGTCGAGATGAGCCAAGTCCAGGAGATGGATCTCTTCAGGCAATGGATCTCTTCAGACGCTATTGTCTAGGAGGCTAATATAATAAATTTTATTGTTTAAATTAATCAGCTTTGATTAAGGTAGAAGTGTTAGGAATAATAGAAAAAAAATATTTTATGCATATTTATTTCTATATATATATATAATATATATATATATAATTTAATTTTATAAATTTATGTATATATATATATATATATATATCTACCTATGTCCAGGTATATAACATGCCTCCACATATTCCTTTGCCTGTCATAAATTGAAACTGTAAATTCTTTTGGGTTATCTGATCTATTTGATACATCCACAAATATGAACTTGCCTTGACTGATGTTGAGTCATTTTCCAAACGAAATTCCTTAATTACATTTTTTTAAATTTGTGTTAATGTGCATATAATAAATATCAAATATAATTGCCTTTCAAATTTGTCAAAAACAAAACACATTCATATATAGATATATATATATGTATATATAATATTGTATATTTCTTAAAAAATTATCAAAAATAATTGTAGTTAAATATATTAAAATATCGCTGCCTTAGCATAAGCATTTTAGGGACATTCACTACATTTATGCCAGTTAAGATTGTTCCAAAATAATATTTAAATATTTGTAAATTCTTGATGTTAGCTGAAGGCTATAGACGTAGGCCTAGCATAAATGTAGTCATTTAGTATTAGAGTAGAGAGGCAAGGTATATATATATATATATATATATATATATATATATATATATATATATATATATATATATATATATATATATATATATATATATATATATATAATTATAGATAGTAAAAGTCGTAGTTAAACGATTTTGTTGTTGACTCTAATCAGCTGTAACAGACACAATTTTATGACGAGTCACGTTTGGAATGATAATCGTTCGGAAGCATCTGTTTGGGAATAGCTGTCGTCGCCGACTAATTGCCACTGAAAGTGACAAAACAAATTAACTTATTTTATCGTCAGTGTGAGTAGTGGCAGCAGCAGTTGGAAATACCTTCAGCCTTGGTTGCTCACCTCGGCTGCAGGTGGGGGCGTTGCTGCTGCTGCTGCAGTTGTGGCATTGGCCACGTTGTCCAGGCAGCGCAGCTTCTGGTACATGTGTATGTAGTGGGCCTGAAGCTGCTTCTGGTAGCCCAGCACCTTGTCCTTCTCGGCGCACCACTGGCGCTTCTCGAGCTCCAGGTTGATGCGGAAGTCGTCGAGCTTCTGCCGGAGCTTGGCTATGTCCTCGGCATAGGTGGTCGACTCCTCGATCAGTGTGTCCAGCGCAAGCTGCGCCGGCTGACCCTGGTCCAGCTGCAGTCGCTCCATGATCGCATCCAATTGCATCGGCCCGGCCCCCTGCCTCGTATACTTGTGCGTCTTCTGGCAGATCTCGTTCAGGTTGTCTAGCTGCTGCTTGAGGCGCGTGTAGCGGCCGCACGGCTCCTCGCCATACTCGTGCGCAATGGCCAGATCGGAGAGCTCCTTGCGCAGCTTGGCCAGCTCGTTGGTGAGCGCCCCAATCACCTGATCCTTCAGCGCCACGATCTTGTTGAGCTGCTGCAGCTGTTGCTCCTGCTCCGGATCCTTTGTTGCTTCCTTCGCCTGTTGCTTTGGTTGACTTTGGCATGTGGTTGTCTGACAGTTGTTGTTGTTGTTAACATTATCATTATTGTTGTTGTTGTTGTTGTTGTTGTTGCTCATATTGCTGTGTCTCAGGCTGACAATTGTATGATCCTTCATGTTGATTTCAAGCTGGGAAGAAAAGCGAAAACCAAAATTTAATTAAAATAATTTTCTAGTCAGCTTCGAGTCTTTGTATAGTTCTTACGGCTCATTGGTTCTGCCATTAGCATATTTTAATATTAAATATATATTATAGCTCAACGTTGGATAAACCTGTTTTCTAAGCTAATCGCTTCTCTGACCTACACTCAACTGGGCCTCCGCTTTCCATTGCCTTCTGCTGATTGACCTCACCCAATCTTAATTGATTTTTAAGCTTTTTTTCTGAAATTTTTTCTCATCATTTTTCTTTACTTCTTAATTGAACTTGAACAGTTAGCTGGGCCTCAGATTTAGTCCATTTCCAGCAGCTAGTTGAGCTTATGGGTAGTAGTGGCTCCCTGTCTTAGGGCTCATTTGGCGAAAATTGTCATAGCGTGAACACATTGAAAATGGGCACTCAGGGCATACTAGACAGACAGACAGAAATACAGCAAGTATTCCTGATCGAGACGACCAGCTGTTTATCTACTTGCTTCCATCCGTTTATCTGTCTGTTCGTCCGTCCGTCCGTCTGTTCGTCCGTCCGTCTATATAGATATATAGTCTATGTACATATAAGACTATATATCTGTTCGTCCGTCTATTCGTATGACTGTTCGTCTATCCGTTCAGCCGTTCGTCCATCAGTCTAACTTCCGTCTGTATCTCTGTTCGTCTGTCGGCCTGTCCGTCCATCCGTCCGTCCGTCTGTCCGTCTGTTCGTCTGTTCGTCTGTTCGTCTGTCCGCCCTTCCGTTCACCTGTTCATTCATGACTGTCCGTCTGTCTGTAACTCCGTCTACCCATCTGTCTGTCCGCCTGTCTGTCTTTTCATCTCTTCGCTTATCCGTTCGTCTGTCCGTCTATCGCATTTCCTTTTTATCGATCGATTATCGATAAAAATCGGCAATTCGACTTACTTAGTTATGCCCATCTTACGCTATAGATCTCTGTGTATGCTTTCGGGATGAAGACATAGATATTGAATTTGGATACTGACCCCCCACCCCACCCACTCTCCTGCCCTCTCCAGATTTATGTTCTAATAAGATAGAGCATATATGCAAGCCTCCCATTCGATATGAACTTACATGAGCCTCCTTTAGCTGCGTCTTGAGTAAAGCTATTTCGCCGTTGCGTTCGCAAACCTTCCACTCGCTGTCCTCCAGCTGGACACGCAGCGTCGATATCGTTTGATGGGCTTCGTTCAGCTGCTGGTTGAGCTCCTGGGCGGAGCTTTGCAGCTGCTGCTCGGAGTTCTTGAGGCTCTTGTTGCTGCTGCGGGTCAGGTCGAGCTGCTGCTGCAGTTTCTGGAGCTGCTCCGACTGGCGCAAATTGTGCTGCTTCAGCTGGAACTGCTGCATGGCGAGCAGCTGCTCCATTTTCTTGAACTTCAGATGATACTCGCGCTGCTGGCTCTCGTAGAAGAGCTTCAGGCGCTGTGTCTCGTGCTCCCAGTAGACTTCCTTATCCTAATTCAAAATAGAAATCGATACGAGATGCGGCAAGGATTAGTCAGGCTGTTGGGATGCCTTCGTTTGCTAGTTAACCTTTTGGACTTTGAAAATTACTTTCTCATTCTGTTCCATTGCCTGTCGCAGATACGACAGCTCCGAGTCGCGGTCCTTGAGCGCTGCCTCCAACTCCGATATACCAGAGTCCGAGGGCGACGGCGTCAGATCACTGCCGCCTGCCACGGCGTTGCTCTTGCTATAGATATTTCTGGAGCGGATTAGCTGAATGGATGAGTTGGGACAGATCAGCATTACGTACCTGCCAATGCCATCCGGCCTATCTAGACCAGACAAGCACTCTAGGCCCAGACCCAGACCGAGGCCCAAGCCCAGGCCTAGGCCGAGGCTATCCTCATTGCTGCTGCGCTGGACCACACGATGACCGCGTCGACGCGCCGCCAAATGACGCAGATCCGTTGTACCTGGTCAGATTAGAATAAGAGTCAGAGAAACCATCGAGCTTACGTAAATGTTGTCCACTTACTGCCGAACTTGTGTGAGGACGTCGTTGAGAGCGGCGCCAAGGAGGGCGTCGAGCCGTAACCGTAACGCTCGCCTGGCACCGGCTGCTGGGCGGATGCTTGTTGCTGTTGTTGCTGCTGCTGCTGCTGCTGTTGCTGTTGCTGTTGTTGCTGCTGCTGCTGCTGCTGCTGCTGCTGCTGCTGCTGATGTTGCTGTTGGGCAGCAATGCGATAGTCCGGCTCGAATGGTATCGGCTTGAAGGCAATCGGACGTAGAAAGTTGCCGGCGCCGTTTTGCTGCTGCGAAAGGCAACGATCAATAATAACAAATGCGACCCAACCCCATGTGGCCACACCCACTGGGTTCCACAGCAATGCCAAATGCCTCACCTGCTCTTTGGGCTCGCCCGATTGCTGCGACTGCGATAGCTGTTCGCTGATAGTTAGGCGGCTTCCGGCTGCAATGGGCGTGGTGCGGCGCACAGTGGGCATGGCTGGCAGCGACTGCAGCACCTCCTCGGCTGCCTTGCCGTCGCCCAGCTCCGCGGCGCTGGCCACGCAGCTGCGGCTCAGCTCGAACATTTGCCGGATGTTCTGGAACTTGCTGCGCATCTGTGGCCCACTAAGCGTCTCGTCGTCCAGATTGCTGTGGCTGCTGAACTTCTGGCTGAGGCGCCGCTGCTCCTGCCGCGACTTCAGTGTGCCCGTGTGCAGTGCCCCATGCTGTGGCAGCTGCAGCAGCGGCAATGGGGAGCCCAGCGTCGGCTGGCCCATGCTGCTCAGGCTCGGCGTGCTGCGCAGCGCCAGCGGCGCATTGGTCTCCAGCGACACGGAACGCTTGTGTCCACGCTTGCCCAGGCTGGGCAAGTTCACGGCGGAGCCAGCCGAACCAGGACCGACTGCATGCACCGGCAGCGCCATGTGTGTGGCCCCAGACATCCCGAAGTGTGCACCCGCTGCAATGAGGCAAGCACAAATGAGTAAGATAATCTTCTAATAATATAAGATAAAGATAGTTTACAGATAGTCTAAAGATAAGCATCGAATTGAAAGTCTCAAATTCGTGTAAGTCAAACTGCAGCTGGTGCTTGACTATGGATGATGATTGAGTAAGGGTATCTGCTAGTCAAGCACTGCCGACAAGAGCACTCTTGCCTGTTCCCTTTGTATTTTGTGTAGACATTATTATTTATACCAAGCCAAATTGAATTTAAAAGCATTTCAGCTATTACCTTTCTTTGCGATTCTCACGAATGTAAGTATGCCATTAAGCTTTGTATGTATGTCCGTATGTATGTATGTATGTATATATGCATGTATGTATGTATGTATGTATGTATGTATGTATGTATGTATGTATGTATGTATGTATGTACGTATGTATGTATGTATGTATGTATGTATGTACGTGTATATATGTACGCACATATGTACGATGATGTACACATAAGTTGCCATAAGGATATAAGTAAGTATATATAGTCATCTTTATTCATGTCCTAAACATATTTATTTAATTAAATATTTAATATTCTTCTATCTTGCTTAGTTTCAATGATATCACTAACCATATCTGGCTGTGATATGGGGCATAGCTCGTCGGTCCGGCAAATAAAACACCCCCATCGGGTTGGTGATATCGTTGCTATATATTGTTAGTATTAGGCTTTTTCTTTTTCCTGTTCTGTTTATAATTGTTAATTTTGTAATTTTATAATTTGACTCACGAATGTAGTCAATTTTCTTTATACAAAATAAATAAATAAATAAATATTATTATTTTATTTAAAATAATTAAATTTTGTTATATATTGTTGTATATCTCTTACCCTGATTTTTTTCTTAGCTACTATATATTTCGTGTGTGGTCTGCAAGCTTCTAGCATGATCCTCGGCTCGCACCGAGTTCTGCACGAATGTCTGATGCATTCAGGTTGCTGATGCTAACGGCGTATACCGCTTTTTAAATATGAATTTTTATTGACAAGTGCCACACACACACACACACACACACACACACACACACACACACATACACATACAGAGTTCTTTCTGTGCTAAACATACGCACTTTCTCGTTTTTCTTTTTCCCAAGACCCGTCGACCCATATATTCCTACAACTATGTAAGTAAAGCGCGCAACTATTTCTCTCTGGCATTGAGAACGCAACTTTATCGTTCCAGTGTCCACGTTGAGCTCTCCTTTTGGCAACACACAACAAGTTTTGCCATGCGACAACATTGGGCAACAGGTGCTAACTGATCGACCGTTCCACAGGCCGTGCCACCTTTTCGCTATTCAAGAATTTAGAATTGCAACCAAGGTTAGTTCCATGTGAGAAACGAGAATCGAAAAGTAAATACCCTTACCATTGGAGCTTATTTCGTTATGTAAACCGGTCATCGAATAGCAAATACCCTTACCCTTAAAGCTTCTTTTTGGAAAAAATACTTGATTTCATATTTTGATTATTTATTTATTTCTATAACTGATCAGCGCTCAAGCTTGTTATTTCAGTTATAGGAATTTTAAGTATTAGTAAAAATGAATACATTTTTTACTAAAAGTTATATAATATGATATTCCGAATGCTCAGTCTCATAGTGAAGCTAGTAAAGGAAAATCTGCAATAGGCAAGAAATGTTTTAATCGATAATCGCTATCGATCATTTCTATAGCTTAAAGACATGTATATGCTTTTATAATAACGCCCTTTAAGTAGGCTATCAGCAGTATAGAATAAAACACAAATCTGTGTCAGTTAGGGCAGGTTCTGTTATGGCCTTAAGTTAACTAAATGCCGGTCAACACATTTGGCCAAGTCTAAAGAATTCCTGCTAACGGTTTGCCAATCACCGCCTATTATTATCATTTAGAACTTAGAACTTTTATCGAAGCTGCTTTGGCTTCTTCGCTTTTATGACGTGATTTATGATTTTAGTCATATTCGTGTTGGCGCTTTTATGTAACGGTTTTAACCAATCAATTAGTTATATAAGCAAAGGCAGAAAATTATGAATAAATATTTATACATTTTGTATTATTGAAATATTGGAAAAACTTAAGAACTAATATTTAATTCTAGTCAAATGCCTACACAAATTTCTATGATAGATAGCATTATTTATATAGGTATATATATATATATATATATATATATATATATAGTTATATATATATATATATATATATATATATATATATATATATATATATATATATATATATATATATATAATCTTTTTTTTTAACTTTAATAACTGGTTCGATTTCTATTAGTTTCTGCATCTGTCTCTATCTCCATATTCAAATTTCTCTTACTGCATATATTTATGCTAAATCTATATACTCTGTTCACTGGCTGAGCGAGTATTATAGCAAAAACTAATATCTGCTTTAAGCTGTGCTTAATTATGAGTGAAATTGTGTCAACTACAAAAAAAATAGATGATAGTCGCACCCATATTCGATGTGATCAGTTATGATCATCAAGCTGATGATGATCATGTAGTCTATATATAGTATGTTTCGATATACATACTTATTTCCTGTTCTCCCTCTCTCTATCTCTCTCTTCCTCTCTCCCTCTCTCTTTGACCTGTTTGTCAATCTATTTAGATAGCAGTCAAGTTATCTATCGATATAACGAGCATTGATTGCGTTTCACTTAGATGAACTTAACTTGACTTGACTTGACTTGACTTGGCATCGTTTCATAATATTTCTCTTCGCCCATTTGCTCCCATATATATATATATATAGAAATAAGTACAGGCCTGCATTAAGTACGTATTTCCTCAATTTGTTCAATGGCTATGCGAGCTTCGACTGCTGCACTAGGTCAAGACAAGCCCAGACCAGCCCATAGGGCTTCTGAAAGCAACGAAATGTGAAACCAACTGAAAGAAGACTGAAAACATCAGATCTGTAAAATAATTTGTGGAATAATTAGTCAAAATGTAGGCAAGGCCCAGCCTGAGCAGATGTAGATGGGCATGCGCGACTGCCTAATACGCGTTGACAGCTAATTGAAATTTATGCAGGATCTTTGGGGAGGATCTTTGGAGTAGCCCAACTATAATTGTCTAGTTCTAGGTATAGAAAGCCCAGATAAGTATCTGTTTGGCATTTTCAGTACTAATATAGACTAATAGACGGAGGGACAGAACAGTTTTGGGGATGCAGAAAAGCGATATACTTTTAAGAAGAGCAAGAACAAATATCGGGTCAAATTTGGGAGTCCATTGAAGTATAGAAAACAATTTTGCAACAATTAGAAAACAATTCATGTACAGCGGAGTATCTATTATGATTTTTGCACAAAACTAATACACCCTTATCAACAGCCTGAACGAGTAAACAAATTTTTTTTTTGCAACAGTTAAAAAAATCGTTTCATGTTAAGATAAATTCAATGACGTTGGATAACAAAGTCCATTCAGGTCTATCTATCATTACACAAAAAATGTATATACCCTGCCCAGCAACATAAGCGAGTATTGCAACAGCTTTGCAACAGTTAAGCTAGATAAAGTTGCTTAACAAAAAGTCGATTCAGCTATAGAGGAGTCTCTATTATAATCTTTCCAGAAAACGTATATACCCTGCCCCTCATCACGAGCGAGTATGACAACAGCTTTGCAACAGTTAAGCGCGCATTCCATGTGTGCGTGTGGCATTCAGTGAAGTTGGATAACCAACTCCATTGAGCTTCGGCCGATGAGTAGCGGTTCGATTGAATTCAATGGAAATACGTGTCGATTGCGGCTCGAATGCTTTTCACGTCGCGACGTCTTTAGCTGTGCTGCAGTTAATTGCATTGCAATTTCTAGATAGTTAGCGGGCTGTGCGAGGCACATGAATATTTCACAAGATGTTTCCACTCTTTGCTCGTTGCTTGTTTCTTTATTGTGATTTTCGCATTTGCTATTTGTTATGTGCTCGCTAAAACGCATTAAACCGGACCGTTGCCATTGTGGACACGTAAGTTTGAACGGGCCAATAAAAATCTTAGGAGACTTTTGTAGGCCCGGCTCAAACAATGCCGGCAACAAAGCGCCCGATCAGGCGACAACTTTGACAACAATCAACGATGATGACGTCGGCGTCGGCGTCGGCGTCGGCGTTGGCGTTGCCGTCGGAGTCGGCGTCGACGTCGTTCAACTGCCAATGTAATTTATGTACTTTTGCTGATGTTTTATGAAACACACACACACCCAGATACACACACACACACACACATTAGCAGCTAACTGTTAGTTTGATGGCGATGCCAACGAATTGAAGTATCTGCAAAATCTGCGTTTCTGGTCGAAAGACAACTGCGAAAATGAAGGCAAGAAGCAGAAAAAAATATGTGAAAAAAAATATAAAAAAAACCAAAGCAAAAACAAAAACAAAGCCGAAAAAATGTGAAAAACCTGTTCGCAAAATTTTGCCCGGCGGCTCGTTCTGCGTTTGGCTTGATTTTTAGCTTTTTAGCTGTTTTTTTTCTGTTCGTCTCTTTTGAAAGTTTCCATCAATGAAAGTCGCACAAGAGTATTTCTATCGACCAACATCGATATAGAATAAGAAATCATAAGCTGCGCGCCTCAGATCCGCATCGCTCAGATCCCATTCAATCAGAATTTCGCATTTGCATTCGATTCCGAAAAAGTGTTTTGACCCTAAAGCGACGAATATTTCATGTTGGAGTTTTTGGCTGCTCGTGTGAAACGGGCATATTGGCCTGGCTGGTAGGCAAGTGCGTGCCACGCCCACAACGGGTGTGACTGCATTGGCATTGCGACCTCATTGTCGAATCGAACTGAATATGGCGAAGATGGCAAGACTTGAGAGGCGACTTTAAGAATATATCTAAGACTAGCTATAAGAAAGACTCTAAGCGGGGATGTGATGGGAAGCCTGAACTAACTTCAAATGATAATGATTGTTGGCTCAAAGATATCCTTCAACAGCTTTGCAACCGTTAAGTTCCATGACTGCATAGCAAAGTCCATTCAGATATAGAGGAGTATGTAAATTTATCTTTAAACAAAACGTATATACCCGTTCCCGCAGCATGAGCGAGTATGACAACTCCTTTTCAACAGTTAAGTTCCATGAATTTGCATAACAAAGTCCATTCAGGTATAGAGGATTATCTTTCATGATATTTGCACAAAACCAATATACCCTTATCAAAGCTTGAACAAACTTCAAATGATAATGATTGTCAACGATCGCTTATAGCTGTAGCTCATATTTCGAATTGCATCGTTTTACAGCCATGTCAAATCTTGGGGCAGTAACAGAGTATGCTACAGTCGACTACAACCGATTGCCTGGCAAGCGGCGCATTAGTAAATGCGTTGGCCATTGGAACTGAAACGAGCAAAGTTAGTCACAGTCGCTGTCGACTGACCATGTCATCGTCGGTGGCCAGACACAGGGCAGGGACAAGGCAGCAGAGAGCTGGCCCCAAGCCAGCTGCCCCATCGCTTTTTCCCACGCTCACAGCCGCCGTCGCAGTCGCAGTCGCAGTCGCAGCCGCAGCCGCAGCTTTATGCACACTGAGTACTAAACTAGCTTCATTTGATTTGCGTTTTTCGTGCAGTCGCACAGTGTGGCAAATGCATTTTGTAATCGAATTGAAATTGAAATCGAAGTTCAAGTTTATGAAATACTAGAGTAGGTGAAAGGCTCAAATTCGTAAACAATAAATCGAAGAAGGACAAACACACTTGAAGGCAAAATAATACTTATAGAGAATAGATTTAATAGGGATATATGTTTTACAGGTAATAAATAAATAGTTCGGCTTAAAAAGCTTGGCTTGACGGCACCAGCTTGAGTCTGTCTCCATGTGTTTACCTTAAGCTCATAATACTGCAACTGTAGACTGAATCCAGTTGTCACCGTTAACCCAAACTTTGGATAGTGCGAGGTAACTGTGTAATATTAAATTACTTCTAAGCAATTTTCTGTATCTATAGATAATCAATTCTGACTACTTTTAAGGTGTATCTGGTAGATCTTTCTATTTAAGTATATGAGGATCAATTGATTTTTATAGATATTTGAAGATAAACCTAGCAATAACTCCCAAAATGTTTAGGAAATTCTATAATACAAATTTTTATTCTGTGTCTAGAGGGATTCCCTAACTAAACTAACTTTAAATATTTATAGATTTGATTAAGTCCTATTTCATTTTATTTACATTTTTACATTTAATTAAATAAAATTTTATTTTATAAAATATATTTATATTTATAAAACGTTATTATTTTTTATATATTTTTTTTAAGTATTTTCAATTTAATTTAAAATATATATATTTTTGATAGACTTCTTAATTTTATAAATGTACTTTAAAATTTAAAAAAATTTAGTTTGATTAAATATGTATGATATACATAATATATAATATATAATATATATCATATACATTAAATATATACTGTATACATATATATTTAATCAAATTAAATGTTTATTTAAATATATATATTTTTTGATATTTAATTTTGAATTTTTGAATTTTTAAATTTACTTTGAAAATGTTAATTCATTTAAAAAATTTTAATTTTATTAAATATATACATATATCACATATATCATATATTAAATATATACATTATTCATATATTTTAGACCATTTAATTATATTTCTTTAATTTATAAAACTTAGTTTAAAATTTTAAATATTTTGTTTCTCACATTTGCACCACTGTGCGCGCCACTGTTAATTTAATTTTGTTGTATATTTTATTCATTCATTTATTTATTTTTTATTGATATCTCAAAGTCCGAGCCAAAGCAAATGCCGCCAAGCACTAGAGTTTGTTATTTATTGTTGATTGTGCATTTTAATTGAATTCAGCGATTCCGAATTGGAGTTTGCTAATATTGTTTGTGTTCTTGTTGTTATTGCTGCTTTTGTTGCTTGCATAATAAACGCACCATAACAAACAATTAAACTAACTATTATTTATATTATATATATATATATATACATACATATGATTTGAAAGTAAATAAAAAATAATTATTAAAAAAATTGACCAACTAAAACAAAAATGTTTCACTTTCGTGTGGTCAACGCGCAGATGCTCCTTAAGCTCGAAAAGTTGGATATGGATTCGAATCTGATAAAAAAAAAATGTATAAATAAGTTAAATGAATTATAATCTTCTTTTGATTTGCTGATCTTACGAACTCTAATATTTCCTGGTTATGTAAAACCAAATCGAGGCTTAAGCTTGAGCTCTGCTTATCCCTATATAGATTAGCTCAAGAATATCTGTAGAGCGCACTCTTCTACGATCTCCGCAAATAGCCAGGTTCAGCTCTAAAAATTTGTTTTCTTATAAAAATTCAGGATAGAAAAAATTCGTTAATTCAAGTTGTTGAATGTTGCATGGATTTGCGATAAGCCAAAATACTCGCTGTTAGCCCACATAAATGCATATAGGGTATAACTGACATTGTGTAAGCGTGACGAAAGCAACAATCACAATTAATGAAATAACAACAGCAGCAACAACAACAACTTTAGCTAAACTTTTCTTTTAAATTATTTATTTATCGCTGTCTAGTTTTTTCAATTTTTTTTTTTTTTTTTGATTTTCTTTTTCATTTAGACGCAATCAAAATCCATTTCAATTTCAGGTTTCGGTTTCGTTATTTTTGATTTTTTTTCTTTTTGATTTGGAAATCTGTTAAAAAAAATTTGACTTTCGTTTTGCATCAATCGCTGATTGCAAAAGGTCAACACAGAAGTTTCCGTGCCTGTGCAAGTGTGACGTCACAATGATACGCTTATGATTACGTTAACGTTGACAGTTTTGATGGCCATTAAAAACAGGCAGCAACTTCCCTAATTTATTATCATTTTGTATGCATCTGTCGCTGTGCCTTGCCCGTTGCCCCTTGCCCCTTGCCCATTGCCCATTGCCCACTGGCCAGCTGGCCGCATTCGGCAAGTTCATCTGCCACACACATCAACGAGCTTATGAGCTTAAATGCAGTCGTTGCGCCACTTGCAACATTCCAGCCCAGCCGTAAACGGAATTCGAGACCGCCCAGCCGATTGACATTAATGTATGGGCATAAATAAAGCCATGGTGAAAAGCAGCCAACATATACATATTCATATATGTGTGTGTGTGTGTCTGTGTGATGGGTGTGTACGGCAACGGGCTGTGTGACCAGTTCCAGTGACAGCCGCAAGTGGCCCAACATCATCAGCTGCAATGACCTTGGCGCTGCCTAACACCGGATCAGCGCTGCGGCGGGGGCAGCCTGGGGGCGCGTCGACATAATCGACTCTGGGTTCGATCTTTCAAATGGGAGTGGGCCAGCCAGTTAATGAAATTTCCTATTGGAATTGGGAACTGGGTGAATGTCAGCCAATGTCATCATCAGCAACCTTTTACTTTGCGCAGCTAATCGCTTTAATTACCGTTTAATATCACATTTAATGCGTTTAATTAGTTTAGCTAATCTCAGAGAACTGAGAACAGAAAACAGAGTGAATCAAGCACAAGATTTAAATGCTTCCGCAATATATTCAAGCTCAGTTTTTAGCTAGTAAAATAGATCGAATATCATAAATACCCTTACTATTGTGCAATGACTTCTCTTCTTTCTCTTAAAGAATTTGAAAATTAGTTTGAATTATATTAATGTTATTCCTTTTTAACAAAAATAATTTACATATAATTTTTATATTTCTGTATTCTATATTTTTCTTCTTCTTCATCGCCTTCTTCTACCGTTTATTCTGTTATTATATAATATTATTATTATATAATAATATTCAAAATATTTATATTTTAAAGTTATTTAATAAAATTTTATATTTTATATACATTTATTTTATTTTTAATATATATTTATTATTATATATAAAAAGACACAATAATAAAAAAAAATTAAATATTAAAAATTAATAATTAATTTTATTTTTAATATATATTTATTATTATATATAAAAAGACACAATAATAAAAAAAAATTAAATATTAAAAATTAAATTAAAATTCATATACAAAATATCTTTTACAGAATTTCAATCATTTTTGTTTCAATAAAATAATAAATAATAATACATTTTGAATATTTAAATTAAACTAAAATCTTTTGAAAAAATATTTTATATTTAAAATCTAATTTAAGTTAGGAAAAAGTATATTTTATGAAATTTAAATAATCACATTTTTATATTTTAAGGATTTTCAACTTTTTTATTAATTTAATTTAAATATTTAAAATTTAATTTAAATTTACAGATATTTAAAAGATATTTCTGGAACCTTCATAAAAAATTGAACACATGTCTGACAAATTATGCAGAAAACTTAATTCAATATTATATATTGAAAAAAGTTTTTTTTATTGAAATAATTAATTTTGTATATTATACAACATTATATTGATAACAGAGTATGAGACTATTATTACCGCTTGGTAATAGATTAATTAACTTTGTATTAATGATTTTAAAATACTGGAGTATTTCGTCATAGAAATTTTACTCAAATTGGAATATATATACGAAAGCGCTTCATTGAATGTTTATAGCCAAATTCTGTTTAACTGTTGCTGCTTTTGTTTCATTGTTGCCTACTCTTCTCTGAGTGCTGTGCGGTGTGTGCTCTGTGCTTTCGAAGCACTACAAGTACACCCACTGACCAGCTGGAGCCAAGTTGGGTATCTGCGAGTAACTATCTATGCATAGCTGTTGGCAATAGCTTTTGTTTGCTTTTATTTCCATATGGGCAAAGCCCGAAACAATCAAGTGGCCCAAATTGATGCGGGCAGCAATAACCGAAAATGTTGATGCTTAGCAAAAACGTATAACAAGTGAGCACTTGTCGGTGGCATTAGCTCAACTGCCACATACCCTGTAAAGCGACTTTTCACAAATTATTTTAATTAATTTTAGAACTTTAATTTTAATTAAAATTTATATATTTTTCGGAGTTCTAATGCTTATAAAATATCGTATATTTCTGCAGTCATAATTTTATTCAGTTGCCCAAAGTCTAAATAAAGTTTTCATAGTTATCGATTAACTATAACAGCATATTAAACTATAGCTAAGCTGACATATATTGATTATATTATTTTAAAAAAATATAAAGAAAATAACACTATTTCATTAAGTCGTTTAATCGATATTTCTAAAAAAAATATGTTTACCTATATATTTGTAACTCCAAAATATATCAATTTGTGAAAGTTTATAGTTGACTTTGACTAGAGCTAGAGTTGATTTTCTGTATAATTGAAACAAAAAGCTAAAAGAGCAGTATAAGCTGTCTGCACGCAGCTACAATAAATCGATATGTTGTATATCGATATAGATAATCGACAAATATTATCATTTTAAAATGAGAAAGAAACATTGTAAAGAAAAAATTGATCTAGAGATAGTAATGATTCTTATCGATAACACGTTATCGATAAGCATTCTCGTTTTAGTTGACGAGCAATAAGCACAGGGTATAGCTGCCTATGTAAAGCACAATGGAATGCCTATATATAGTACAAGGAACGTAGGCATATAGGCCAGTTTAATGCCTCAATGGGTTTTATTTATAATTTATGTATATATATATATATATATATATATATATATATATATATATATATATATATATATATATATATATATATGTATATATGTATATATATAAACTCTTTTTTCATCTATTCTTTTCTGTAATACTATTGTGGAAAACTATTGACCTTAAATTGTCGCAAATGCGTTGGCGTAATGAGCCCCGATTCTTGGCCATGGCAACGACTGCTTAACGCAAATGAGCTGAAATTTATGCTTTTGACTGCTTTTGGTACTGGCCAACTCTATGCGAATGTCTAACAGCGCAGGAAGTTAGCACTGCCAGTGGTCGCTGTTGCTGTTGCCGTTGCTGTTGCTGCTGTTGTTGCTGCTGCTAATGATGATGGCAATGACAGCTATATGACAGTTGCGACGCATATGCAAATCCAGTTTCGGTCAATTGCACGACCAATTAACAGATGCGAGAGGCCGACAGAGAGAGAGAGAGATAGAGGACAGAGAGAGCGAGATAGCTATAGAGATAGGGGTAATAATATCAGCTCAATATCCGGGCTGACGGCGGCACTGGGGCAATTAAATGACCAACGCTTGAATCGGCACAAGAGCAACAATTACGAATGCGGAGCAGGCAGCCGTGGCACATGCAACAAACGCTTTCACTGGCCATTGCCCGTTGCCGGTTGCCCGTTGCCCGTTGCCCGTTGCCTGTTGCCCGTTGCCAATTGCCAGCTGCAAACAAATCCTAGCCAAAGATCAGAAACTATATAACGTGGGCGATTGCTAGCTTTCCCACGTTGTTGCCGCTGCCGCTGCCGCTGCTGTCGTTTTGGGCATGGGGCTTGGTCAACCATTAGTCACGCTCAGTTTTGTTTATCTGGCGCGTCGCATTCGCCCGAAATCGCAGCGCATATAGACATTGGCCGTTGTCTTTGCCAAAGAATAAATAAACAATCGGAAATACGCTCGGCCATGCCCATAGATGAGGCCATTGTCGCGCGCACACATTCTCAACTCACACATCTCAGCCGATTCCCGTTTCCAATCCGATTCCCGCTCACTTGCCAGCTGATGCCGATGCTGTTGCTGTTGCTGTTGCTGATGCGCTGATGTGTGGCCCAAGGCTTATTATTGTTATTGTTGCCGCTGCTGCTGCCGTTTGTTTGCCTCAACTTCGCTCACGCTAAGAGCCAAGTTTATGCCAGCATCAGCAACAAGTGCTCCAGACAAAATACCCTGCAAATAGGTGCCAATTCAAGTGGATGTTTCTGAACTATAAAAGTTACGCTCATTGGAGCCAGTTCATTCATCACTGCCATGATATCAGGGAGTACAGAGTATCTAGAGAGTTGTTGCCTTGTTGCTGTTGCTGCCGCCGTGAGAGTTTTTTGGCTGCTGCTGAGGAACATTCAGGGTTATTTTTGCTGTGTGCCAAGCGACATTTAAGCCGCAAAAGCATCCAATTTGTTGCCAGCCAACAAATGGATATCAAGTTGTTCTTTTTTTTATCTGCTCTAGCCCATGGGAAGCGCAACCAACGAAGTCTTAACTCCAGCCCAGCTGAAGCTGCAGCCAGCGGCAGAGCCATCGAGCCGTGACCAATGCGCGTTCTATGCAATTTACAATTATTGCAAGCGGCGGCAGCTGAAATTATGGAATGAGCTGGAACTGGAAATAAAACTGGAGGGCAGCTGTAGCCTGGCGCTAAAGTTTGGAACTAGAGCTATAGCTGGAGCGCAAAACTGGCGTTGGAACTAACAACTGAAGAATCAATTTACTATAAGCTAAGCTGCAAGTGAAATTGGAACTGGAACTGGAACTAAGACTGGACAGCTAAAGCTGTAATTGGAACTGAGCCGGAGGTGAAGTTTGAACTCGACCTGAAGCTGGAACTAAAGCTATAGCTAAAGCTGGAGCTATAAGTGGAGTTGAAAACTGGAGAACTTGGAACTGGAGCCAAGAACTTCAGAAATTGAGCACTTGAAACTGGAGTTAAAAGCTGGAGCTTAAATTGGAACTGAAACAAAGGTGGAACTAAAACTAAAGCTCAATCTGGAGTCACAAGTTGAAGTTGGAACTGGAATGAAAACTTTTACTAAAACTAAAGCTGAAGCTGAGGATTGAGTAGAAGCTGAAGAATCGTAATCTTTAATCTAAATGAAACTTGAATTGGAGCTGGAATTGAAACTGAATCTGTAACTGGAGCTGATAGAGGGAATTGGAACTAAAACTGTTGCCGAAGCTGAGAACTTGAATTGAGCTGAAGCTGAATTAATCGCTATCTTTACTCTAAATGAAGCTGGAGCTGGAGTTAGAACTGAAGCTGAAAACGGCAACTGAATCTGTAATTGGAACCAAAGTTGGAGCCGGAGCTAAAACTAGTGCTGAAATTGGAGTGTTAGCTGGGACTGAAGCCGAGTGTGGACCTGAAGAGAGTCAAATACTATCTTTCCTATAGATGAAGTTGCAAACTACAACTCAAGAGCCAGTCGATACATGTAGAGCCAAGAAGAACCAGGCATGTGAAACATACTGGAATCAGAGACCTTAGGGCAAAATCGCTTAAATGCTCCAGCTGTGAATGTTGCCACGACTCGAAGACACCTTCCGTTATACAGACAAATTTCTAGCAGAACTAAGCAAAAGTGTTTGCCTTGGACTGACCATCTAAAAAACATCAATCACTTCTGTGAGAACTGGCAATAGTCATTATTGAAAATAATATCTAAAACTGTCTAGAAAATAATGGGAATGAGACTTAGATTTTTGTTGAATTGAATATTTAAATATTCAGGCCTCAAATCAAAAATATATTGGGATGCTGTAATGAGAGTGAACATTTATATATTTTTAATAAAATTTGAAGAGTATGATAATGAAATCCAGATGTAATTAGGCCAAAGCATACATATTTTTGGACTATTTGAAATACGCTTTTATAGGGGTGGTAAAAAAAAGATAGAGAAGCCATCCAAAAATGCGAAATATTTCAAACGCAGCTCAGTAAATTTAAATAATTGTACGGTTGCAAATCAAATAATCGATTATTATCGATAATATGGAAATGTCAATTGTTACCGAAAAGATGAAGTAATAATGTCTCTGATATATAAAATATAAGAACATATACATATATATTCAATCTCTAGGTCTATATTAAAAATAAAAAAATGAATTAATTTTTTTTTAATTGTGAAAAAATTAATTCAAAATTTAAAATTAAAATTAATAATAAATTTTTTTTATATTTAATTTTGTAATTAGTTGTTCATGTTTTTCCTATACATACATATATATATATACATAAGTAGTACATATTTATTATAAAAAAAAAACATTAATTCCAACTGCAATTTCAAACTTTCATATTTTCAAAGAAGAAGAAAAAACACCTTAAAACCCAGGTAATAGCCAGGTAACGTATAGTTTTGCCATTTGCTGAATGAAATGACAAATAATTAATAATAAATGCCAAACTCGAAATAATGTAGAATAATCGCCATGACATTCAAATTGCCTTTTCACCAAGATCTTTTTGGCTTGGCTCGGCTTGGGCTGGCTTGAGTTGGCTTTGGCTAGCTGCGCTGACCTCGATCTGCGGCTGGCCGGGCGCGCACATCTTCTTGCGTTAATGTGTTGCCAGCTCTATGTACAGGTACAATGTGCAGGTAGTAGGTAGTCTATGTATAGCTGAAGCTCACCTACATTTATGCGAGCATTGATAGACGGACGGAGGGAGGCAGACAGGCAGAGGGTGAGGTGGTGGGGCAGTCGGGCGCCTGATGAACGGACGCACTCAGCGAACAGTATCAGAAAGTGATCATAAATCTGTATAACCTGTATGTTGATTTTCACCAGCTCACTCGCCATTAGCACACCTGTGTGTCTGTGTGTGTGTGTGTGTTTGAGTGTGTAGAGCTCTAGAGTTGCTCAGGCTGAGCTGGAGCTGGGACTGGGGCTGGAGTCGCGTTCTGTGTGCCCCCAAAATATAAAAAGTGAATTTTGCGGCACTCGCGCTCCACTTCAGCCTTCGAGTTGGAAGCTTTTGTTGTTGTCTTTTTTTCAGCTGACTTTTATACAGTTTTCTGTTGTTTTTGTTTTTGGTTAGCCGTTTTTTTTTTTGTTTTTGTTTTTACTTTATTTTATTTGATTTTATTTCGTTGAGTTTTGCCTTTGTTTGCTGGGCTTTGTTTTGTTTTTTGCGCACTTGGCCTTAATTGCGCATGCGCGCGCACTTTCAATTCCTTTTGGATGGTGACGCTGACGTCGATTAGAAACGGACATGCTGGCAACGAGGGGCAACAGGTGGGCAAATTGAAGCTGTGGCAAAAGTAGATTTCAAGCGCGCCAATTATCATGATGCGGCACGGTAATATAATAATTTTCATGTTGTCTGGGGTTAACCGTGCGTACAGCGGCTGGAATGGATCCAGAGAGGGGCCAACAGGGGGGCGTACGCGGTCGCAACAAATTGAGGCGGGCGAATCCAAACGAAAATTGCTGCGAAGCACGGCGTGCCGCGAGTGCTAAACTGTTTTTTTTCTTCTTCTGTTTTTTGCCTTTTTGGCCAACCCAGGCTTTTGGCCAAAAAGCAAGTTCATGGCAGCAGCAGCAGCAGCAGCAGCAACAACAACAGGAATAACAAATACAACAAGCTCAAAGTTAAGTAAAATCAAAATTGAAAAATGTTATATCAGAACGAACTGCGTATACTCTATGAATGTAACTGTAAATGACTTTAAACACATATTAATTTCATAATACATAATATAATATATAATTAAATTATGAAAATTTATATATTTCGATATTCAATATTATTAACAAATCTTGTTGAAGGATTCAGAATTCCTTCGATTCTGTGTCTTAGCCACAAACTGATTAAGTTATGTATTTGAGCTAAAATTATGGTGAACTGGTCCATTCATGCGTAAACCCGCAAAGCCTGAATGAACATGTTTTGCTACCCTGATCTAATTGAAGTGTATTGGCTGAAAAAGAGCTTTAAGATTGTCTCGCATACAGATTTCTAGATGTTTTTTTTTATTATTATAAATAAATATAAATATATATATATATATATATATATATATATTTATATTTATATTTTTATATTATTTCTTTTTTCTTTATGCTCTTTTATTTTATTTTATTTTTTTTTTTTTTGCTACTTTGGTAACAGGTTCGTCGCTGTTGAGAAAAAGTCAAACGGCTCAATAATCGAAGACGGTTCCGACTGCGACGTCGACGGCGACTGCGACTGCGGCTCCAACTCCATGATGGCTGGGCTCAGTGGCAGCCGGATAAAATGAGGACAACAACGGCGACAACTTTAATGAGGTTATATCTAGCTTGTTTGTATCTGTGCAAATGTATCTGTATCTGCATCTGCTTCTGTATCTGTATCTGCATCTGTGTCTGTGTGTGTGAATGTGTTTGAACATGTATGTATGTATGTATGTCAGCTGGGATAGGCAGACAGTCAGATTTAGTCTTTTCGCTTTTTTTTTTTTGCTACTAGTATTATTATTATTATTATTATATATATTTTTTTTTATAAAAATGCAATGCATATTTGCTTACCACTTCCTCTGGTCGTAATGGGCTGGTACGAAGCACTCGTAATTGCTGCTGTTGACTTTTGTTGTCTCGGCTGTTTTTATTAATGTTGCTGCATATTTTCATTAGTTTGCACAGATCATAAAATAGCGAGAGGAAAAAAAATAGAGAAACAACAATGTGGAACGCGAAACAACTCTTTAAAATATGCACAAAATTCATATGCTTTTCACTACATAATACACGTTAAAAAAAAAAAAACACTCAAACGATAACAAAAACAAATCATGGATAGAAAGAGGAAAAAACCGTTGCACGCCTGCGCTTTCAAAATTGTTTTGGCAAAGCTTTTTCTCTGAGCTGCGAGCGCAGCGCCAACTTTCACGTACGAGTGTTCAAAGCAAACTGACTGACAACGGCTTCGGCGATGTCGCTGGCGTTGGAAACGGCAATGGCAACGACGACGACGGCGACTCCTCCAATTCGATTGCGACTGCGCCAATCCACGAAGTCAACTAGCAGCTCTGACCCCCTTAGCCGTTTTCAAGCTAGAAATGAGCGGGGTAAATATAGTAAAATAAGTAAAATATAGTAAGTAATCTATTGTAAATGTATATTATATGCCATGGTGATAAGGGTATTATGAAAATGGTTATGTTACTGTGATTATATAAAAAAATATAGAAAATTAATATTTAAAGTATATTAAGAAATTAGTAAGTTATTCAAAAACAATTTTGACTTACACATAAAGGTATTGATTTATATGTTAGCTTACTCGGTCAATTATTAAAAATTTAAAAAAAAAAAACAAAGAATACCTCTAACAGCAATAAAAACAAAAAAGCTGTAGACGGTATGCTCAGCACTCACAAGTTAAAAGTTGTCAACACTGTTGCGTCTGTTTGCTCTTTTCGCTTCGTCAGCGTTGCCACTGCGTTGCAATTACACCGACTTATTCGCCGCGACCGCAATCATTGTCCGTCGCCGTCGACGCCGTCGCACTTAGCCGACTGATTAGCTGACGATGGTGCCACACATTGGCCGCTGTCTTGCCTCAGTTAATTTCCTTTAATTTTTGCGGCTTTTTCGGATATGGGTTAGCACTCAAGGCATTACGTATGTATATGCATAAGAACTATTTATCTGCACAACTAACTGTACGCACTACATACGTAATATGCTCTCCGCAATCGAAACAAAATATTTAACGTAATTCTCCAGTTTGATAATGATAGGTAGTAGAACATGCTAGATTCTGGCCAAGACTACCTTTAATACTTGTATAACCCTACCTTATCAGGTCACCTATATATAGATAGATATAGCAGATATACACATTAGCCGATATCATTTGAACGAAATATATTAGATAGGCATATCTATCAGTTTTAAGCTTTCTTTTTGATCTCGAATGCCTCATAAGTGAATTCTTCAATTATCTTCATGTTCTTTATGATGAACTCCTTAATGGCCGCCACGTACTCGGCTGCACTCTTGATAAGATTCTCGAACGCCTCGATTACCTTGCCCTCGCCCTGAAGCTGACCCTTGTACTTTTCATCGGCGACCTGCATGATATAGCCACGCAAGCCCAAGATCTTGGCCTGGGCGACGGCAAACAGCTCGAAGGCCTCCTTGTGCAGATTTCCATTGATCTCAAAGTCACAGGCCATAATCTTCGGCTTCGCATTAGGGTCCGTCATTTTATGTAGCCTCGCTTAATTTTTTAGATTTTCGTATAAATTTTTATAAATAAAAGTTTAAAATTTTGACATTTAGACAGAAATTAAATGACAGACGAATAGAAGCATTCTAGAATTTGACTACTTCAATTTATAGTAAAAACATAATGCTGAGGCATATATGTATAATATGCATATAGATACATCGATTTGTGGATTTATAGATATATGAATATATAGATACATGGATATGTAGATATATAGATATATAGATAAAAAGATACATAAATATATAGATATATAGATATATAGATATATAGATATATAGATATATGGATATATAGATATATAGATATATAGATATATAGATATATAGATATATAGATATATAGATATATAGATATATAGATATATAGATATATAGATATATAGATATATAGATATATAGATATATAGATATATAGATATATAGATATATAGATATATAGATACAGATACAGATATGCAAATACACAGATATATGGATATATAGATACAGATATGATATATCTGTTCAGTAAACATTGCAAACTTTGATTTTTTTTATTTTTTATTTACTCTTGAACAAAACTTATTTTGACCAACAAAATAAACTGAACATTTCATGCTTTGGCCAACTTATGCCAGATTCTTGCGGTTTTTCAACGAATCCCCAACTTTGAACTCCTCCAACGCTGCTGTCCCTAATCCCCCAATCACAGCATCGGCTCGTCGTCCTTCTGGGTTCAGATCTATGGCATTTGGTGGTTGCGGCATCTTGAATGTTTTGTTTGTGTTTTTGGTCAAAAAAGTGAATGCAGATTCAGGCTGCATTTTTTGGCATTGGCCAAGGGGCTGCCACATATTAACTGGGCTTACGAAACGGCCAATGTTGGCGGAAAAACTGCGACACATATGGACGAATGTAGATCCACACGAAATATATAAAAATGTATAAACATATACGTAACTTCCAGAATTTAGACATTCGCGCTTCTTGTTAAGTACAACTCGAGAAGAAAAAGTAATGTTGAAAGTAATTCGATTTCAGCTTTTGATTTCAGATATATTTAAGGAAAAACTATGAAAATTATGAAAGTACAGCCAACCCGGAGCAGTTGTAACTGAACTGAGGAATTTGTAGGCATTTGATATATAGGTAAACTTTTTTGTGTACTTATGGCTCACAGCGTAAGCCTTTTCTTCAATGTCAACGTCATGTTTCCTGTAATTGCCAAAAAACAAAAACAAAATACGAAGAAAATTTGACAAATTTGTCAAATACAAAATAAAAACTCACATTAAATACTTATGGCAAATTAGTCAACAATATAATTATAACAGAGACAAACACAAAAAAAAAATAGTAGGAAAATAATGTTAATTGAAATCACAACTCGGTTTGAAGTCTTTTGTTTGGCTTATTCGGAGGCATTTGTAGCTGCGTCTAAAACCGATTATTCTCAGCTTTGTCTTTCGGCGGCTGCGGCTCTTCCTTAAAGACGGGCACGACGGCTCGCCTAAGCGGGGGCGGAGAAGGGGCGTGAATGGGTAAAAATAAATTTAAAAATTAAAAAATAGTTTTACTAACAACGACGACAAGCAACTCACACGTACCAAAGACAATGGACAGCGCAACAACTACTGAATACCCTGCCCAAAAGCATATAGAAACTTGATCAAATTGCACTTAAAATATACTTCGAATTTTCTTAGGGTTTCTGGCCAGTTCTCAAAAACAATTTGTGTATTTGCATTTTACTTTTAATATTATAAAAAAAACACAGTTTTCATTTGGATAATTAAGTAATGTTAAATACGCGATATATATTCTGTAGAGAGTTATAGCAAAATACATAGTGTATATCTTTGTTTTTGGATGGAATGAATAGTAAATAGTGTGTGAGATTATCAACCTGCCAGCTGCGAGCAGATGACGTCAGGCATAACATGGGCCAGTTTCAGATTAAACAGATTTAACAATTTGAACAGTTATAGCTGAATGCACACATAGACACATAGGCATACTTATACAATTACATATATAGATATATATATATATGGAGATATATTTAATGGATTCCTGTTAACAATTTAATATTCGTTTAGCAAATTTTTGTTTCGTGCACGACTGAATTTAGCTTAAGTGCTTTATAGATATTATCATATATAGTATACGTATATTTATATCAAAACAAAAAAAAAAAACAAACAATTATATAGTAAATAGATGGGTGTACATGATATTCATATATATATATATATATATATATATACATATATATGTATATATATATATAGTTAACACAAGATTCATTATTTGCATTTGATGACCCACACAGAAGCCATGAGAATTTCGATTCATAAAAAAAAAACGGGATATATATATATATTCATGTAGAGAGAGAGGCGTAGCTCTGTTTAGGTACCCCTTCTGTTTTGGGGCTTACGTTCTGCAAATGGAGAGCGTGTCCAGTAGAAAGACGGCGCCATTGATGATCATCAGAGATCCAGCTGCGATGGCATTGCGCTTGCGATCCTTCAAGAAATCGTAGGTATCATGCCATTCATCGATGACCAGGGCACCTGAGGCCACGAACAGAATGCAGCCAAGCAGCGAGAGCAGCGCATTGAGACGTTTCTCCACAACCGAATTGATCACGTGTCCTATGAGAGGAAGCGGAAGAGAGGAGAGAATAGAGAATAGTGATAGCTTTTTTGCTTTTTTTTTTAACTACTAACCAATCAGCAGGATGGCGCAGATGATTGTGTAGCCCACAATGGTGCCGCACACAATCAATGGACGCTTGGTCAAGTCTCCAACAACCTCATAGAGCACAACGCAGGCAATGGCAATGCCCTGTAAAAACATCAAATATGTAATATATAATAATGGCAAGATCAACGCATATAACTCATCGTATATATTATTTATTATATATTATATATTCTATATTCTATATTCTATATTATATATTATATATTATATATTATATATTATATATTATATATTATATATTATATATTATATATTATATATTATATATTATATATTATATATTATATATTATATATTATATATTATATATTATATTATATTTACTATATACAGTACTCTATGTATACTCTATATATGCTCGCTATATATAAATACGATATATAATATAGGATAACTATTTATTTATATCGTCAATTATATTAAGCCCACATGTGGACTATATTATACGACCTCGTATAGCATATATAAAACTGAACAAATAGATGAATCGTATCAAAATAAAAACATTTAAAAAATAATAGAAATAAATGAGAAAGATTGAATAGTTAAGTAAAAAATAAAAGAAAAAATTAAGTAAATATATATTTAAAAATATAAAAAATGTTATAAAATCTATATGCCACAAGAAAACATTAAGTCATATTGGAAAAAATTTCCCACTCTTAGCTACTCTCATATTTATATGCACAAGAATCAACCCAAATATGTCGGAATAGCATTACACATCTATTGAGTGATCCGAAGCTAAGACTAACGTTTAAGACACTGCCAAAAAATTTAATAATGCATTAATAATGGCATAGATGTAGCTTTACAATCAAACCAAAAATAATGCAATATCTCCAATCATTTTTTCTAAATTTAATTTTCTTTACCTATTACTCTTACTTAGTCATCCTTTATCGGTAAAATTTTTTTTAATACCCTGAGCCTATGGAAATGGTAGTACGCTAGGTATGACTGTGTATGCATATATTAATATATATATATATATATATATATATATATATATATATTGTTTGTCTGTTATGCACATGGTCAGGGTATTTTCTAGACAGGCACTCCCGCCTAATATTTTTGTTTCTTTTAGACCTCCATAGCCACAAAAAAAGCCAATTGCATTGTTCTACTAGCATTTTAATTAGAAAAGGCTTCAGTTATATTTCAATGACTAAACTCAATATGGCACACACGTCGACGCAGTGATTCATCTAGATTTCCATGACAGCAACAGGTGAATAACAAAATAGCTGAAATTGTTGGAATTTGTCGAACGTTTTTATTGGGCATGGAATATGACAAATGTGTCAGCGATGAAGAAGGCGGCCGTGGCGAAGGACAGCACTCCAGAGGCCAGGATGGTGTTCTTATCGCTGGCGGGCTCGTAGCGGTACGTCCAGCGATCGAATATGATGGCGCCCGTCGATACGAACAGCACACAGCCGGACACCGTGAAGAGTATATCGATGCGCTTGTCCATCTTGGCGCCCAGCAAGTGGCCTGCAATTGCAATTGAAGGTGCAGTCAGGCGGACGGACAACTGTCGAGGATCAGCTTTAGGCGATATTACCTATGCTCAGCGCACTGCATATGATGAGATACCCGGTTAGCGTTCCGCAGACGAGCATCGCCTGGCTGCTATAGCTGTGATCCGCCACGCTCTCGATCAAAATGATAATGCTCGCCGTGAAGATCTGCGATTACCGCTTGAAACTTTGGATAAAAGTGGACAACGGAACAACTGGACAAACAAATCAATACCGAACACAGGTAAAGAGAGAATCAACTGAAGCACATAGGCAAAGACACAAACGACTATAGAAAAGTGCATTCACAAACAGTTTGATCATTTTTATGGCACAACTTAGATACATATACATAAAAGAAGAAATTAGAAAATCCGAAGATAAGAGATCTTCCTTGTATATATATCTATATCGACGTGTAATCTATATCTATATCTATATCTATATCTATATCTATATCTATATCTATATCTATATCTATATCTATATCTATATCTATATCTATATCTATATCTATATCTATATCTATATCTATATCTATATCTATATCTATATCTATATCTATATCTATATCTATATCTATATCTATATCTATATCTATATCTATATCTATATCTATATCTATATCTATATCTATATCTATATCTATATCTATATCTATATCTATATCTATATCTATATCTATATCTATATCTATATCTATATCTATATCTATATCTATATCTATATCTATATCTATATCTATATCTATATCTATATCTATATCTATATCTATATCTATATCTATATCTATATCTATATCTATATCTATATCTATATCTATATCTATATCTATATCTATATCTATATCTATATCTATATCTATATCTATATCTATATCTATATCTATATCTATATCTATATCTATATCTATATCTATATCTATATCTATATCTATATCTATATCTATATCTATATCTATATCTATATCTATATCTATATCTATATCTATATCTATATCTATATCTATATCTATATCTATATCTATATCTATATCTATATCTATATCTATATCTATATCTATATCTATATCTATATCTATATCTATATCTATATCTATATCTATATCTATATCTATATCTATATCTATATCTATATCTATATCTATATCTATACATCTATATATTATATATACATATATATATATATCTATCCCTCGTTATTTCTTTATTCTCTACATATAGTTGATACACTTATTTCGCTTTGAGTGCCCCACACTTGAATAGTAAAGAGTCCCCATTCAAATGTCTCCCATACAAGTCGCATTGCCTGTTGATATATCATAATACTATAATAGCTATAAGTCGAGGGAGTTCATGCCATACGGAATTCCCAGCGAACTAAAGCCAATTTGCTTATCAAATGTGGAAATTATTTAGATATTGATATGACAAATGGCCGTAATATTGATGGGCCATTGTCAACAAATGGATCTATTAAGCTGACTCTATATATATATATATCTGCTATGTGTATGTGTGGGAGTGTGTGTATAAAAGACATGGGAACGCTTCCTGTTTAACGAGGGCAATCAATCAATCAATTAGAAACGCTGTTAGACGCCGTTAATTGCCAGCTAAAAGGATGAGACATGGTTACACATCCTGTCAGGGCTAACACACACACACACACACACACACACACACACACACACACATACATACGTTGTTTGATTTGTAATACGAGCTGCCTTTAACAACAACGACGAAAAGTCATTACGGTAGCGTGTTTATTAAGTTAGAGATAATGCATGATACAGGCTCCCAGCCATATCGGTATATATATAGAGAGAGATAGTGAGAGTGGGAGGGAGACTAAGACGGATATAGTTTATATTTGAATGCCGGGGCATGTGTTTTATTATTGTTTACGTCGCGCCCATTAGTAGCAAATAAATTTGGATGATAAAACAAAAAAAGGGTAAAATTAGGAAACAACAAATAAAATTTCGATGCCAAATAATTACTGACTGGCGCCCATTTGTTTGTATTTGCCATAGATATTTTCGTATAGTTCTGTTGAATGTGGAGCACATGGAGCACATGGACCCCTTGACAAATTCTCAGCTGAAATGAATTTTATCCTCCTCTATCACCACAGCAGGGTAACAGCCAGGAGCAATCCCAAAACTGACAAGTTTTTAGCTCCGTTTTTCAATTTGCCACGACCACATTGGGCAGACATATATAATTTTGGATTTATATCAATAGAAAGTATATTTTTATGCTTTTATGCTATTTATATTTAATTTAGATATTGCTTCTATAATCCCAAAGTATCAAGAAAATCCTGCTTTGCCACGCCCCAGTATGCGTATTCTAAGCCATCTTACTCACGTCTATATATATATATATATATATGTATTCGATGAGCCTAAATCCTAGTTTAAGCAGACCAATATCTGAAGAAGTTCCAACAAAATTTGTCTCAAGCTAATATATGATCATTTCACTATATAAACGGGCATTTGCTAATAGTAAAAAATTCGTATCTCCACGCCGTCCTAACTGAGAATTTCGATATGCCCAACCTATCTCGACTATATACAAAGTGTATTTAATGGCCGAAATCATGGACTCAACATAAAAGCTTATACTATTTTTTATTATTCTTGTCAAACTTTGTTTATAATCAAACAATATTTCGAGGCTATGAAAAATACATTAAAATCAAGAATTTTTTTATTTAATATTCACACGTGGCAAAAGAAGAACTGAAATATTTTTAAAAATTCTAAATTAATGTTTTTAAGATCAGTTCCAAGAGAATTGGTAACTTTACTTAAAAAGTCTGCAACTATGAGTCCAGATTGTTTCTAAAATATTAAATATTTTCATTTTATTTCAAATATACCCAAATTTCAAATATACACATGGATATGTGAAGTTTAGGAGTATTTGAAATAAAATGCAAATATTAAATATTCAAGAAATATTTCAATATTTTAAAATTATGTAAATATTTGAATATTTGAAAAATAATAAAACGAATAATTATATATTTAAATTTTTTTATATTAATTGAATTAATGATAATATTAGAAGGAATCTGGCTTAAAAGTCTTGAAACTAAGGTACTCAAGTTCGGATTGTAGTTGTATTTCTCGGAATGATTTACTTTAATCAAAATTAGAAGAAAAATCAAAATTCTCTAATAATTTCTACATTAAAATACCCCATTTTGAATGCTATTGTGCAGGGTACACAAATACATTAGTAATTTGTTGTGTTGCGGATCGTTAGCTGGAATATCCACTTATTACGAGCCATGTCCATAGGCCGTCCAAAACTTAAGCCTATGCGACTGGCGAGTAAACATACAACAATGTGTTCAGAGCTGATCGAGTCGAATCGAGCCATGCCCATATATCAGCCATGATTTGTAACGTGTTTAGTTCGGAGGAGGAGGAAAGGCATTTAACAATTAATTATATGACGCTGACACGCCATTGACAATGGCCAATGCTCCGAGCTGGCAACAATAGGCCATGCCCCAAAAGCAACTACTAAACTGAAGAAGAAGCAGCGCAAATAAATTAACAACGCGAACAATAATAAATGCGCTACAAATAGCGCGCACAGATTCGCAGTTAAAATATTTATTAGCTCGTAAACAGATTTGCGAGTGTGTTGCAAGAATTGTTGCTGCTGCTGCTGCTGCTGGTGCTGTTGAAGCAATAGAAAACTTGAATAGAGGTCGAATATTAGAGTACACTATAAACATGACTCTGTCCGACTCGCTGTCTGTCTCTGGCCCTGTCTCTATCTTATGCAAACACTAAATTCCGCCGCCTTATCTGCAATGCCTTTGAGGCTCAGGGCTCGTGTTTTGGCAGCGCCAAAAAGCCAATTGCAAATATTGTTGGCCAAAGAATGTTGCAAATATTCAATATTATTGAATGAAGATGACTCAGCTGAGAGCAGTAGCTGCTGCTGCTGTTGTTTAGCTCATTAAATAACCCAATAACAACAACAACAACTAATACAACAAAATATTAAAAATTAGCTATGCCACACTCGCACACATTACTTTTGTTATTGTTTATTCAATGCAGCGCGCTCGCAGCTTCGACCTTTGTCGGCTGCCCCAACGCTTGCGCACATGGCGTATGCGTAATGTTAATCTATGTAAGCGTTCACACTTACTATAATTATGACATCATCATCGTCATCATTATCACCATAAGTTCGTGTTCGACTGACGCTATACGTGCGAATGCGACTTGAGGCGCGTCTTGGTTCGATTTCAATTCATTTCACTTCATTTAATTAGCCAGTCCAAGCCCGACAGCTACAAAAATTCCCACAAAACCTGAGCCATATACCTTTAGAGGTGTGGTCGAGGCCAGAGTGTATGCGAGTATTGGTCAAGGCGTATGCCCAGAGCCAGTTAGAGCTTAAGTCATTCATCTATTGATCACACTCTGATTCATAACAAATCTACGATTTATTTACGTCTAATTCGGGTTAAGATGAAGAGCCAATAATGGTAAAGCCTTCGCTAAAGGATTTTCCCTGAACAGCTTAGCTCATCCTCTTAGAATTTCTGTACACATATACTTTGTAATATATATAATATATATAATATTAATATAAATATAATTAATATGCTAATATATATATATATATATATATATATATATATATATATATATATATATATATATATATATATATATATGAATATTATATTAACCATGACTTTCAATTAATATATACGCATTTGTTCTATATGCGATATATATATATGTATGTATAAATCGACCACTTAGTTGCGTGCATCCTCAGTGGAATGCTAAATTAAGTAACAAATTGTTCGCTTGGAGATAATTTAATGCTAAGGCAATGTTCTATATTTAACGCTGATCCACAGACCTACAAAAAACCAGTCTACGCTGTGCAATCGGCTGTTATCGACTGCACAATACTCGCTGCATATTATATATATATTTATATATATTATAGTATTTTTCTATTAACAAAATTTATTATTTATTATTTTTTTTATCTGTATAACTTGATTAATCTTAGCACGAAAGCTGTAATCAAGTTGTCTGCTTAAACGTATACATATGTATGAAAAATTTTTAGTTAATCTATGGATTAACTAAACAGTTGCTATAAAAACTGATGAGAATTTAGGCCGATTTTCTATAATGTATTATATACATATATACTACTAGCAAAGTATATTAAAATTTCGGAAATTCTTGAAATTATCTAATCTAAATCTAAACATTTTGAAGACGCGATAATATATTCCAAATTCTGAACGAGTCTAAAGACGAACAGATGAATAACCAGCACAATGATGCTGAATGTCAGGCAATATACTCTATTCAATTAATGTGAACGAGTATAAGAATGTTATTCTCAAATCATAACCGCCATCCCAGTCATCCCAAGGCGATAAGACAGTAGATCCATGAACTCAGCTGCATTCGTCATGTTGCACCGAGGCGAGGCGAGGCGACGCTATCAATGCCTTAAGCAAATATCTCTACTATATACAATTGCAATTTGCAAAATAAACACATATAGTAAACGAGGTCAGCTGATAAACTTAATTGTTGAAATGAATTTCAATATATTTGCAAAACGAATTTCCCTTTTTTGTCAGCACAAATTTAAGAGGAATGCCGCACTGCGTAATACCCGTTAACAGTATTTACATTAACTAACATGTGTGTGTGATTTTAATCCGATCTTCATTCAAATTCTACCAAATTTCAATTTTTATAATAAACAACAATTTTTGTTTATGCCGACAGATGGAGGGACACAAAAAACACAGTTCGACCGTCGCAAATGAAGACATGTCGAGTTTGGGAACTGGCAAAAAGCGAAACGAAAACGAAAATAAATAAAATATGGGAATAAATATCAAGTAATCTGCGAAACGGTGACATCATGGATGGCAAAGCATCATCATCATCACCATCGGCGGAAGTCAAAGCGAGTTGATTGCTTTTGTTGTTACTATATTGTGGCCAAACATGTGCATGGAGCGCGGCGGCCATTCATTGTTGCTTAATATCTCTGCTTCTTCTGCTTCTTCTAATACAATTGATCCGGCAATCTCAACAGATTCATGACATCATGCCGAGCCGGCCTGGGCCTCGGCCTGGGGCGCGGATCGCACAAAAGACTACACATTAGAGAACTACGCAGTTACAAAATGGAAGGAAGCACGCACAACAATAACAAAAACATAACAAAACTGCCAAAAAAAAAAAAAAGAAACTTCAAATGAAGTCATGAGCAAAATAATGAAAACGAGTCTGAGCCATGCGAACCGGTTGCTTCAAGGCAATTGTTGCAAGGGTAGAAACGACAATAACAAGTAGAAGAAGAAGATGATGAACAAAACAGCAGCCGGCGAGAGCAAAAATAAACTGAAAAGAGGAAAAGAGACAAGTACCCCAAAAGGGAGCTGCGACACAGAAATGAAAACAGTTTTAACAGGACTCAAAGCATAGATAAGTTGTATGTATGTACATATATAGCCCACACAGCCAGACAGAATAAATAGTGTACATAGCACACATACACAAATACAATTGTCAACAAGTGTTACTCACCAGCTCAATGATCTTCAATAGTAAACGATTGTTAAACTCCATGGCGTTTATTTAGCTTTTTTGGTTTGTTCTTCACTTCACGCAGTTAATCGGATGCACGTCTTGCCCAAGCGCTGTGCGAAAACTGACTGAACCGAAGGTACGCCAGCGCGCGCATCAAAGCTCAGACAACCAAACAGAGGCAGAGTGCGCAGTCATACCGAAAGCAACAGCGACAGCGACGACGACTGCGACTGCGACTGCGACTGCGACAGCGGCTGCGACTGCGACTACAACTTTCGACTGCAAACAACCAAACAACGCATTTGACGCCGACAAAAGCAACGTGTATGTGTTCTTGTGTGTGTTCTTATCAACGTCAATTGCCAAATACGAAATATTAACATACGTACATATGTATGTACATATGTATGTACATATGTATATATGTAAATATATTATACCTTTATGCGCGGATAAGTAAGGCCTTTTTATACGTGCTATAAAAGTAAATAATTTCAATATAAATAATGAAAGCAAAAAATTACAGATTTTTGTATATTATTTTTCCTATGTATGTACATATGTATGTATATACATACACATATACATATTTATACATATTAATTTATTTCTATTTATATTCAGAAATATTGTGTAATATTTAATTACTCTTATCAATTTCTGAATAACTGACCAAATCCGAGCAATGAGATTTATGATGAGAGAATACCTGATGGAAACGCAAGGATTGATGATGGTATTTAGCCTTACGACAATTTTATATTTTTTAAGTGAAATTTCTTTCAAGACGCAATTAAGCTGTACAAAAATACTGGAAAGTTATAGTACAATAAAGCCAAAAAGCTGATACATTTCTGTATAGTTCCGATACATTTCTATAATACATTTATTTAAGTTTAACAGAATGTAATTTAACAGAAATTGATTTATTTTTAATATATACATACATATATGTATATATTTACATATATATATAATTCGTATCAGCATAACTACAGAATTTTGGAAAGAATTGCTTGGGCATTTAACAGTTATCATGTAAATTCTGTCATGTACGTCAAGTTTGTCGTAGCCACTCTGTCCCACTCCCTCTCTCTCTCTCTCTCTTCCTCTTAATATTTCAATCTCTCTATATCTATCTCTTTTTCTCAAACTATGTCTATCTGCCTGCGCCTCTCTATCCCTCTTTTTCTCACAAACTATGTCTCTCTGCCCTACCTTTCTATGCCACACTCTCTCAAACGATGTGTCTGAGTCTCTACATCTGTCTCTCTCTCTCTCCCTTCCCCTTAAAATTTCCGTTCTTCTCTATATCTATCTACTTCTCTCAAACTATGTATCTTGCTGTCTGTTCTTCTCTCTCCCTTAGGAAGGGATACTTTCTATTTGTCTCTGTCACAGCCATTTACAGTCGTATACTACTCAGTATTCCTTCCTTACGTCTTTTATGAATTTCTATAGTGTATGCATACATAAATAAGCAGATACTACGCATATATAATATAACATATTTTAATATATATAGATTAAGATAATATTTATGATTCATATTCAGTTATTATACTATTTCCATATTTTTATTCCACATTATTGGATAAAAATAAACAACTTAATAAAAGACTTATGTCTTTGCTTCTAATTCAAATAGGCAAACACTAAAAGAGAAATATATAAGAAATTAGAGTAAATTAAACTACTTGGTTAGGGCCATGCCAACGTGTGCCATGGCACGCTCCGCTTCGAAGACAGACACAAACTGCGGCTCTAGTGTCGAGAGCGCACGCCGACTAAGCAGGGCAATGCTCTTCGCCTCTCCATGATCGCGCTCGAAGGCAATATAATCGATCCAAACGCTTGGTTCTCGCTTCCCGAAGTACGTGGTCATGAATTCGTAGCACATCCGCCACGACTTAATTGTGGATAGATCCTGTGGCGCAATAAAACAAATTAATGATTAAGGGACTTGAAATTGGGAACATTAGGCGAGAACTTACTGTCAGTTTGGTGCTTTCAATCAAGCTGATCATTTCACGATGCAGCTGCAGAGACATCGGCGGCTGCTGCGCTAACTTGGCGTATTCATCACGGGCTTTGGCCGGCGAGTGCTCGTGCCAGAGATAGCGCAAGTAGTTGCAACGTAGATCAGCAAATTCCGGATACGTCTCCTTGCAGGCCTGTGTGAAAATGTCATTCAGCTGCCGCTTGGCCTGGCTATCGTTGCGCGACCTATAATAGGCGATCACCATCTGCCAGAGGTGCATACCGGTGGCGCCCATAGTACGGCGTATTTGCCCGAACAACTTGTGAACGCTCGGCTCATCATCGTTGCGAATGTGTGCGCCTAGCAGCAGCTCGTACATGCGCAGCGAATCATCGTGCTCTAGTGCCTCGGTCAGGATGCGCACACAGGTCTCTCCGCCGTTCTCATTGCTGCCCAATATCATGCTGAGCGTAGCATAATGCCGGGAATGCATCAGCTTGGAACGATGACCCTCTTGGAGTGCACTCGCCAAGCATTTCTGGATAAATGCGCGCTCCGACTTATGGTTCCTGCTAAGCGTCATCAACGCATCCAGATATAAGTTCCAGATTTCCTGCGTCTCTAGCTGTTCCACAGCTGTTTTGTAGACCGCTACACACAGTTCGATGCATCGCTTCTTCGAGCGTGTCTGAAAGACTTTCTCTTCCGTGTCCACGCGCGACTTCTTCTCACTTGGCTCGACCTCTTCTTGCTTTTCTGCCATCTTTATCATATCACCTAAGTGCCAGCCACGCAGCTCACGCTTGGCCAGAGCATCCCATAGGCCCGGCTCACGCGAAAACTTTGTCTGTATATCCTCAATGATACGGTACTGTAGCCTAGCTGTGAGCTCAGCATGATCCTCACAGCTCTCGAGCAGCTTCAGGAAGTAGTCCAAGTTTGTGATGTTGGCCAGGCTGTTTCGATAGACAGCCACGACACGCTCCAATTGGATGTCTTGCTCCGACACGGTGTTGTCGTCCAAATCACGAATGTCGTCTGCCATCGCGGCCTCCTTAAGCTGTATATTAAAGAAGCAATTGTTGAGCGCCTCGGATGTGGCATGGCGCTGAAGGCCACGCAACAATATATCCTGAACGCGTGGCATATTGCTACGATTATACTCATATAGCCACAATGCGGCATTAATCCAAATTTGAGGATCGCCACCATGATACTAAAGGAAAAACGACTTTTTAAAAAATATTTTGTTTTCGGCTAAGGAAATTACCGTAAGCATCTTCTCGTATATGCCAGCCACTTCCTGTGGTGCAGACTTCTTGCTGAACTTGATCCAATTCTCCCATAGAAGCTGCTCGTGCGCAAACTTGGCCAACATTTCCCTGTACATTCGCATGATGCGCGTGCAAGTGGAGGCCTTCAGTCCAGTGAGCTTTATCCCGGCTAGTTTTTCCTTTTCGGTAATTGTTTTATGCATTGTCTTCTCATAGGCAATAAATTCCAAATAGTCGGACATGCTTTTCTTGCTTTTGGCTATGTTCAGCAATAGGCGTTCACGCTTGCGTATGCATTCTCTGATAATCAATTATTAATATATTTTATTCATATTTAATTAATTTAAATGTAGTAAAATCTTACTTGATTTGCTCTGGTTGAAATATTTGGAAGTGCTTCATTTGTTCATACTCTGGCAATAGCCGCTCCTGCATTTCGGCAATAAACTCACCCATATTGAATTACTTTATTTTAGTTTGCTTTACTTTTGAGAAGCAGGCTGCCGTAGCAAATCAAACAATTTTATTTTACTTCGGTTTCGGTAGTTGTGCACGTTGTTCACAATCAGCTGTTAAGTATTTAGTTATCGATTCTTGTATGCAGCCCTGTTAAATTGATTTCGCTGATCAAACTTTTGTACATTTGCGCAGTTTGGTCACCTAAAACACCAAACAACTTGGAAACTGGTCACTTTTTTCAAACACAAATTTTTTAATTTACAGTAAATAAATAAAATTCGCAAAAAACACAAACGCAAATTACAATGGCCGAATTTTCAGTCGAGCGTGTGGAGGACAAACGTACAGTTAATGGTCGCACAGAATATTACTTAAAGTGGAAGGGCTACCCTCGCAGTGAAAATACTTGGGAGCCGGTTGAAAATTTAGATTGTCCCGATCTAATAGCAACGTTCGAGGAATCATTAAAAAACAATAAAAAAGAGACTAAAAAACGGTTATCCACATCTTCAACGCCAGAGTCAATACGAAGTAAGCGAAGATCATTTATGGAGGAAGAAACCGACGAACAGAAAAAGCTGATTGGTTTCGATCGTGGTTTGGAGCCATCAAAAATTCTTGGTGCAACCGACTCATCTGGCTATCTGATGTTTTTGATGAAATGGAAGGGAAGCGATCACGCCGATTTAGTGCCCGCCAAGCTGGCTAACATCAAGTGCCCTCAAGTCGTGATACAATTCTACGAGGAGCGGCTGACCTGGCACACTGGAAACGGTAATGGCAACAGTTCAGGCAGCGGATGTGGCAGCACGCATATGGGTGGAAGTGTGGGTACGCCTGGAAGCACCGTGGACGCAAGTCCCAGCGGCAGCATCAACGATGAGAATTTGAAACCTGACGCTGGCACCGAATTAGGGAATGACGACGATATCTAGTTGTTTCACCAGAACTTGTTAAGCCAGCGAAAACAACTCCATGTAATGCCAGCATGGATACACACGGACTCTAACACACATACACAACATACATGCTCGCTCCTACATTTTTACATACAAATAACGTAGACATAATCATACACTCACACACACATATATATATATATATATATATATATATATATATATATATATATAGAAATATATACAGACATGTTCTTTATTGCATCAACACAAACAAACAAAAAATGTTGAGCGCCTTTCTGAAATAAAATAAGCATAAATTCATATTTGTAACATAAATATATAGATTTTTCTATATCTAGTTAACATAAGATTTATGAAATCCTTTTTTTTTTATAAAACCATGCGATTAAGATCTGGCAACGCCAACTGCTGAACCTATCGATTAATTCGATAAGTAACGCTTCCAAGCCGGTAAACTAAACTTAACTAAAATAAAGACACTACAAATGCAAATGTTGTTTGTTTGATTCCAAAAACACAAAATAATGGCTCAATCAAGCTCGATGAAGCTGCTTGGCGCACGCAACATGAGTTGCATCGTGGAGCGCATGGAATGGAACAACAAAATGGATCTCATTGCCTACGGCACTGAGAAAGGTTTGTCGCCGCTAACTTTTCGTTTTATCAAGCATTTTGATCGATCTCTGGTTGTGGATTTCTGTTCGTAGGCGAGGTAATCATACAGCGCTTGAACTGGCAAAAAATCGTCACGTTTCCGACGCCCGGCGAGGATGTGCGCGTTCGTTCACTCAGCTGGCAAATGGATGAGACTCTCCTGGCGGTCGGCTATAGCAATGGAAAGGTGGCGCTGCTCGACGCCGAGAGTGAGACAATAATATCGGGTCTTATCTACGACGATGACATCAAGAAGGTTTACTTCAGCAAGGCGATCAATTGCAGGGAAGGCCTCGACAGCTACACATGCAGTGCCAAGGACAAGCACAAACGATATTTACCGAAGCTGCCGCCGCTCACCAATATCGATCCTTGCCTGAAGACCCTTGACCAGAAGTCATTTCCCAAGGGCTCACCCTGTTTCCTGGTCGTCATTATGCGCAGTGGTAAAGTACATTTACTGCTCCTGGGCGCCTTGCAAGCTGGTAGCATAGATCTCACGCAACATGTGCTCAATCCGGATCAATTCGATGTTTACGATGTGCGGCTCAATGGGGACTTTAATGCCATCTATGCGCTGCTACGTGACGGCCGAGAGCTGAAGCTGTTGCACTTTCATAATCAGGTACTGCAGGACAGCATATCGCCCATGCTGGAGCTGGCTTCCCATTGTGCCCATATTCTAGAGACCAAAAAGTAAGTCTCTTCGTCCCAGTGCATAATGAGAGCTGTGACAACTAATTACTTGATCCTCGTATTAGTTACATCAACGACACACAACAGTGTCTGACGGAGGCGTGGGAAACGGTTCAGCTGGAAATGGACAACAAGCTGACAAAGTACGCCAATTCTCAGGCTTATGGAATGATATCTGCGCACTTTTTGGAGCTGCTCGTATTCGGATACGCCACCCTGGAGGTCGAGGAATTTTTGTTCGAGTGAGTTAAGTCCCTAAACTCAGTATACAGTGCTCATGGGCTCTGCCGTTTTTTCCTCTCTTTTTCATGACCACAACAGAACACTAACAGAGAAGGGCTTCAAAAAGATAGCCAACTCTGTTGATCTATCCCTGAACAATCTTCAAGGCCTGGTCTTCAAGCAGCTGAATGGTGCCGCCATTAACATGTTTTATTTTCTCAATACGATTGCGGGCTTTGGACGCATGACGCACTTCTTCGAGGTTCGTCCAACGTTGTACATATTAAGTTTAATTATTGTTAATTAAATTAAATTCTATTTCCTATTAGGCACTCATATCGCCGGATGTGGCCAGCGATGCAATGCGTGCCTGTGGCTCCTTTTTGTTTAAAGTGCACGAACTGCAACGCACGATTGACACGTTGGTGTACGACATGAAGCTGTTCCATTCCTGGATCATATTCACTATATTACGTCTGTCCCATCAGGAGATACCCGACGATATGGTCTTCACCGGCAAGGAGAATGTTGCGTTGGCCGAATTCTTTTGCTCCATGGAACCGGAAATACCGGAGCCAGATGAAATCGTGGACATCAGCGTCGACAAATCAGACATTACGTCTGCAACAGCAGCTGCAGCTGGAGCAGCAGCAACAGCCGTCGAGGAGGATGAGCTGCCTGGTGATGTCAGTGCGACTCAGGCGCTGCCCACGCGCAGTAAATTCAACTTGGAGCGAGTGGGACAATATTTGGAGAATAACTATTTGACCCAATTGCCCACTGTTACCCCAGCGGAAATTTGGCCCCGCCTGCTGGCCGAGAATGAGTGCCTAGCGCAGTGCGACCTGCTTGTGCCACATGATAAGAAGCTTTCGCTGATACAGCAGCGCGACAAAATGTTCAATGCCATTGATGCAGTGTTTCACAAGCCCACGGAGAGCATCAGTGCCAGTTTCAAACTCAACACGACTGTGATATGCGGCGATCTGCAGCAATTGCATGCTGAATCTGTGGCCGAGCCGGATCACCAATCGAATTATGATTTCGTTAATTGCAGCTACTATGTACACGAGGCAACCAGATGTGATATGCTGGCCTTGACAATCGGTCTGCAGGAGGCAATGGTGCTGGAGTTCAGTCGAGGCGAAGACTGTCTGTTGCGCTGCATTCGCGTGCAGCTGAAGCCCGGCCCATTTACGCCTCAGCTGCAGGAGGACTACTACAATCTGCGGTTTGTCGATCTGCAATTCTACAACGAATCCTCAGTTTCGATGCTGGCGCAGACGTTGGCAGTCGCGCCCGCGTCACGTCCACGCAGCTACTTTTTGCAGTTCTCGTTGAGCGCCGCAAGGAATCATTGCACCCAGCACCAATTGGCACCACTCATGAAACTGTCAGATGCGACGGTAACGCACAGTGTACACGATATACCCGATGCGGCTGCCTTTAAGGGCCTGGATGGAGTCTGCGAAATGCTGGCCGTCTCCGGCAGTCGCAAGGTGGCCACGGTTCTCTCCGATCGTCGGCGCAAGATGACAATATTTGAGATGGAAATTGAGGAAGAGGAGGACGACACGGAAATGTCACAAACGTCCTTCTTAGAGATCAGCAAAGAGTCTGTGCTAGCCACCGGCTCCAACGAATCGGAGAAAACGGGCGAAACGTAGCATTAGCCCAGCCAACATAGACTGAGTCAATCTCTTGGCACAAGTGCCCACATGACTGTTGTTGAAATGAATTGGGTTTAACTTCCATCATTTGTCTCCACATTTGTTTTTTTCTTTTGTTTCAACTCTTTACTTAGCAAAGAAATATTTAAGTATATTATAATTATAAAATACATTTATGTACAAAACAGAAAACAAGCGGTTCCTGGCACCACGTCTTGAGTCTAAATTCAATTTCATGCAACCAAATGCTGAAACGTTCAATTTTGAGCCACAAAAATGTAAATTGATTGATTGATTGATGACAGACACAAGTGGAAAATAAAATAAAAGAAAAGGAATTGATAATTTGGCAATCATTTGGAGTGAGAGAAAACTAGTGCTTACTTGTTATGGTTCTGATAGAGGAGAAATAAAATGAAAAATCATTTAACGTAACAATTTCACTTAGTTCAAATAGGGTTTTAGCTGGATAATACCTTGGTATAGATAGTATATATATATATTCATTCATATACCCAGCTGATCTGCGACCCTTCTCGCGCTGGCATTGGTGAAGCCAATTTGGACTTTGGCTGCGATATGAATTTGATTGATTGAGGACGATGTGTCTCTGTAGCTTGGGCTGGGGCGTTGAGGTAATGCGACCAACTGAACTAACTGATCTCATATTGATATGCATCATCAGAGTCCTCGTCGCTGGACATGTCACGTTTGCGTCGTCGTTGTTCGCGTTTGCTCAGCTTTTTGGCTGGCTGTGCAGCAGCGGGAGCAGCCACAGCCGGCGTCTCCTCTGCTGCTTCCTCGACGCCCTCCTTTTCCTCGCCGTCATTGTTCGAAGCGTCCGCCTCTTCAACCTCGGCCTTCTTCTGTGTCTTGACCAGCTCGCACAGATATTTATAGCGCACCAAGCACTCCTCCTTGGTCTTTTCTGGCACACTGTTGGCAATCTTTACCCAACGATCGCCGCCGGCTGTCTTGCGATATTTAACGATGGCCGCCTCGAGCGCGCGCTGCTGATCCTGGGTCCAGTTCGTCTCTGGTATAAGCATGCTCTTCTCATTAACGGTGGGTGTCACCTTCTTGACCTTCTCCTTGCGGACTGCCTCCTGGGACTCCTGGACTATGTGCTCGGCAACGCTATCCGTTTGGCCAGGTATGCGATAGCCGTTCTCCTTCATCTTGGCCGCCATGAATGTCACCTCTTGCACGGTGCGGTTCATGGACTCGGCTATGGTGTTCCAGCGACTGCCAGCACCGCCTGGATATTTTTTAACCAGCCTAATGAGTTCAGTGAGATCCTCATCGGTCCAAAAGCCGCCGCTGACCGTACTCTTTAAGCAAAATAATACCATATAGTGAAGGATGCCATTAGCTTGATATTTGGCGTTTTTACCTTTTGGGCAGCTGGACGTATTGCATCTTCTTCGGTAAGCTCTCGTGCCTGGATCTGGGAATAACCACGCAACTCCTCCTCAGTCTTTTCTGGGGCCTTGGCGTTCTGCTTACGCTTACGTAAATTCTCTTTCTGCTCTTTACGTAGACGCACCTGCTCTTCAGCTTCACGCTCCTGCTCCTCCAGGCGACGGGCCTCTTCGATTTCTCTGCAAGCATAATCAAACATGTACTGATGCAGTTAGTCGAAGTCATCCTTAATTTACTCACAGTCTGCGCTTCTCCAATGCCAGCTCCTTGAGCTCGTTGGCTTTGCTAAATCCGTTTTTGATGGTCCTCGGCAAATTCCAAATGGCGAGTGGTATTTGGATGGGCAGCGTATTGAGCAGCGAGGGCATCGGGATCTCATTCAGAATGACGTCCATATCAATGTTCTTGTTACGTTTCTGTAGCTTCTTCAGCTTGGTCCCGAATACCTGCTCAGCCGTGTACTTTGTCTCCAGGTAAGCTGCCCATGCGAACAGATACTGGCCGACAGTAATGACCAGGAATATAATGAAGGCGCCCTCATACAGGCCAATCTTACGCATACGGCGATAGTAATAGAGAGCGGACTTCCAGTTGGGCATGCCTTCGCGCAATACCTTGTCGTATTTTTCACGCTTGGACGCATCCTTGAGCACCTCGTAGATGGAAACGAGGTTGCGAAACTGGATGTTGGCATCCTCGGCCGGATTCTTGTCGGGATGCAGCACAATGGAGAGGGTGCGAAAAGCGCGCTTTATTTCATTGTTCGTGGCAGTTTGATTGATGCCCATAAATTCGTAGAAGTTCTTGTTGACCTCTTCGACCAAGTCGAAAATCTCCAGCTCCTCGGAGTGCCAGGCATTGGTTGAGCCACATAGTAGTAGTAGCCCAAATAATATCGCTGGCAGTGTTATTTTGTTGTGCAACTCCATTAAAATGCTTCAAAAATCAACTAAAACGGAAAAGCGGCAGACCCCCGCACGCTCACACATACACACGCACACCAGTCATTCGCGCACGCACTCACGACGAACTGTCAACGTCAAAAGTGGCAACGTCAGCAGTAAACAAAAACAATATATACCAAAGTTGCCACACCGATCGTTACCAGGGTGACTGAAATCGCAATATTTTCAAATTTATTATAAACAAAATGTTGCACAGCTATGAATTTTTAAGAGACTTTAACTTATTTCAATAAAATGAAGTAAATTTTACAATTGACACATTCGAAATTTCCGTTAAAGGCAAAGCTATCGATAAAAGTATTTGCAACTATGCACAACAACACAGGCATGTTAAATGGTTGCGATATATCGCATAGAAAACATTGCTAATAGCAGCCACACACAACCTAGCACTATAAGATTTGCAAAAGACGAAAACAGTGAAAGCGGTGTGAAAAAAGAAGGCGAATAGAGATAAGAAACAAAATACAAAAGTCAACGCAAGCAGCAGCGGCGCAGCGTCAACTCAGCGCTAGCCGCTGGGGCTGGTTTTAAATGGATTAAGCGTTGCTCGCACAACCAGATAACAATACACTAGGGGGAAGCGAAACGAGAACGCGGACCGGACCGGAGCAAAGCAGAGTGGAGCCATGTCTTCAGCAGTTAACATACAAATCGTATCAATGCCGAATCTGGCGAAGATCGAGAGCTTTTTCAAGGATGTTAGCTATCGCGAAACGATCGAATACAGCGCCAATTTCAACACACGGCTCTGCATCGAACGGCGATTGCGACTGCCTTTCCTCGATCCACAAACGGGCGTTGCACAGAATCACTCACAGCTGTTCATGGACAAGCGACAGCGGATGCCCGGCTTTCGCCAAGGCCAGATCTACACGTATCCTGCGGCACGTTGGCGCAAAAGTCGCCGCCAGTACTTGTCCAAAATGTACAGGTACAGTATTGATTGAACTTCATGTTATTCTAATGCCTAAATTGAAGGTCTACCCCACCAAAAACATACAGCCGGTTCCCCGAGCGTCCCTTTCAGGCGTTGCGCAAGGAGCATGAAGCGCTAGTGGCCAGTGGTATTAATATTGGCGGAGCTGGCATAAGTGCCACCGCCAGCATAGCGAGCACCAACAGCAGCAGCTCAACGCTCAGCCTCAATATGCTGACGGGTGGTGGCGCGTCGACAACGCCGACAGTGCTGAGTACGCTGCATAATGATACGACACATGACTTTAATGGAGCGTTCAGTATGGAGGAGTCATGCTCGTTGGGCGCCGCCGGTGGTGACACATCCGACAGCAAAGACAGTCAATTGCAAACGCAGCAGCAGCAACAGCAGCAATCAAAAGATGATTTGCCGAAAGAATGGTTCTATGACGAAATGGACATGAATGATGTTGACTCGCTGGAAGATCCAAAATCACCAGCAGACGATGAATACGACTACGATCCCCGATATGGCAATAAGAAACGACGCAAACGCCGACCGGGCAAACGTGGAACGACACATGCCAGCAGCGAAACTGCCAACACTAGCAACAGCAATAGCGCGCGCCGACGCAGCGCTGTGACGCGAACGCGTGTCACTACCACAGATGCGGCGCTGGATGCGTCACTGGAAGCGATCGAAGCGGGTGACATTGGCGGCACGCCGACAACCAGCGGCGGGCGGAGATCTCGCGGCGCTGGCACACGGGGCAGACGACGTGCCAAAGGTACACCAACAGGTAACAGCACCACTAGCGCCAGTGGCATGCCCAGCAATACATGTGATCCGCCCAGTCCGGGCCTGGTTAATGAGCCTCCATCGTTCGAGAGCGCAGCCGCTGCCGTTGGCGTCGGCGGCGTTGGTGTGGAGGATGGCAATGCGCATTTGCGCAATTATCGCAAGTATCTGTAACGCTAGGATCAGCCCGTGTAGGTGGCATTTTTTGTATGGACCACATTCACCCACTACCTAAACTACCTATCAATCTATCTAACTGTTTATCGCATTCGTTTCTCAAACGGTGACTTAACTATTTTTTTCAACATATTTGTAATTTAAAGTTAGTGGTAAGACCTAGTTTTTATTAGTTCCTTATTCGAGTCCAGCACCTGACTAGACCAGACCAGACCAGACTAACCAGGACTAAACCACCAAAATATATCCAAGCAGGCGTAGCTAAATTTTTACTCTACTGGCAAATCTGTCGCCTAACTAATTGTACGTTCCCATAGCCAATTTATTGTTGATAACCTACATATATATATATATAAATTTATATATATACAAACACATATACATCCAATACATACATATTATTTATATATATACACACATATATATAGAATGCAACTTTACTTAAACAAGAAAAATATGAATGAAGAAAGGAAGCGACGAAATTGCTCGCAGTTATTCAATTTTTTCCAACTTAATTTTGTTTATTTTTTATATATTTTTTTTGTTGTTTATATTTGGTTTATATAATTAAATACTATTAAGTTGAAATTTGAAATTCATTGGCTTCATGTGTGCTTAGGCAGTGTGGTAGGGTTTTAGGGTTTCAGTCCAGTCCAGCGCAACAAAAACAGTTTCGTAAACCAAAATTTTTCTATATATATAGGAATAGTATATATTTCATAAGGAAGTGAGAGAGCTGAAATACAAAATAAAAAAAAAAAAACAACAACAAGCATAATACAAAAATGTGTACATTTTGAAAATCAAAGCGAAGACGAAAAAGTTCTAATAAAATTGAAAAGAAAATAATTTTATAAACCTTTGGAAGGCTTTTAGACAAATTTTTGAAGTTATTTAGATCTGGACATATACATGTTTTTTTTATTATACACATGTATGTATGTACGAACACCTATATAGTGTATATAGAGTATACAGCACAACCATCAAAACTTGGCTGAAGAAATACAAATTTGTACGAATAAAAAAACATGAGATATTTATATGTATATAAAACTCGTAATTATAAACCAATTTTCAACAGATCTATATGTTGTTTTTGTCCACTCGACGACTTCATTGAGTAACTTAAGTATAACAATTTCATTATTTGGAAACATAATATGCATTTTTTTTATGTACATATACATACATACATATACGAGGGAGTTGCGTATATTAAATAGACTTTTATTCGATAAAGATCAATCAATACACATATTTTCATTTAACGTAATTTGATCTTAAGCAATGCGCATATTGGTGACGTCACAATATTTTCCAGCTTTAAGGCGAAGGTTTCACAGAGAACAGCTCCTGTTAGGGATTTACCGTTCAGTGATCATATGACACTATTGCTGAAAAAAAGGATCGACGCCAGCCAATTAAACGATGCAATCATATTATTTGGATTCAGGTGCCTTTGCAGGTTTTGCACGTTTTGGCAAAATGGCTGATGAGGATTCTGGTGGTGATGTTGTTGATGATGATTGGCGTTTGCGTTTGTTTTTGTTCTCTGTTTGCTCATTGAACGTCTGCAGTATCTGCTGAAACATTTCATCGATATTGGGAAACTTTTGGGCACGCGGTGTGCGTTTCAGACCGGACCAAAGAGCCAGCTGTTCGCTGGCAACTGTTGTGGGATGTGGGGCGAAGGACAATTCGAATGCTCCGCGTCTGGGTGCACCGTTGGCATTTAGTTGTAATTGAAGTTGGAATGGCTGACCTGCATCTTGAATTTTAGTTTGCAGAGCAGCATGCACCTCCTCGGCGCGACGACGAAAAACTCGTCAAGAGCGACAATGCTCAATGTAAAGCACTGGATTATTGGGATCCAATGCATTAGACTCTTCGCTTGTTGCCGGTAACTGCTGAAAATAACAAATACATCATTTAATTTAAATTCCACTTTTGGGTAGATTTGCTCAAGCTTACAGGTTTAGCCGCAGATTTTTTAGCACGCTTTGACGGCATATTTGTTTATAATAAAATTGTCTTTTAAAGAAAATGCGCGCCGAAATGATTGAGTACAATTGCAAAATTTATCGATATTTACGTGCATTGTTATTGTGAATAATTAGGTGGCCATACATTTTTGTTAACAAGTGAATGATAATCGATAGCGTATTTATGAAATTTCCATACCGATAGTACAATGTCTGGCAACTCTTTTCTCTTGGTTTTTATTTGCAACATATTCTTGAGTTAAACAGTTAAATTGGTGCGAGGGTTTAAACAAATGCGAAAAAAGAAAGAAAAATTCTGGATGTGAGTCCATTGTAGTTTGATTCTATGTAAGTATACCGATTGTAGTTGGAGTATGTAATTGAAATTAACACTATTGTTATAATTTGTAAATTTAACAATATTATGTTAGCATTAACACTGCGTGCGCCGGCGAAATCAAAGTGCCTGTACATTGATTTTGGCGCCAACTAAAATCAATGGACGAACCAACGCCAAGCAAAACTACAAACAAGCCGGCGAAATCAACGAAGTCGCGCAAACGTTTCGGCCAATTTCCGAAGAACAGCCCACAGCCGACCGCAGTAAGTGCGGGAAGTGAAACGGCAGTCGTAGGCTTGGGGGCGCAGAATTTACCAGAACGCATGCTTACAGTGTCGCCTACAACGAGCGACTGCCGACGAAGCTCCCGCAAGAAAGTAATTAAGTTTGATGTTCTCAATTTGCTCAATAAAAACCGTAAGGTAAATAAAACGCAAACTGATGCAAGCACTGATTGCTCTGTGGTAGAAACATCCACTGACCAGCTCGATGTTGACACGGCAGTGGCAGCGGCAGAGGCAGCAACTGCAGATCTTGAATTGCCAACAGGATCGTCAGCGCTGTCTTCGGCTGAGCTGCTTGCCCAGCCGATGCCAAAACAGTGCCTGACTCTTGACAAAAGATGCAGCGAGAAATCGCGCAAACAAAACGAAGCAGAACAAGGCAAACGTGGCCGGTCCCGTAAGGCTGCACAGCCAGCCTTAGTGTCAAAGGATGTTGACGAAAGCAGTGCTGGAATTGCTCAAAACGTCAGCTATTCTAACTCGGATACAAATTCAATCACTGCCAGCAAAGTCAGCGTTGATGATCTACTCAAAACTAAATTTAAATCAAAGCTACGTGTCATGGTTAAACGTATAGCTATGCCAACGGAGCGAGAATCATCTGCCTCCCGTGAATCCTTAAAGGCATCTTCATCGGAGTCAAATGCATTACAAATTCAGCAACTGAATGAACCAAAGTCACTGGATAATACTGAAACGTCCACAAATACAGGAACAAATATGAAGACTGATAAAATAACTAAGAGACCAACTGACGAAGATGAACAGACTCTCAGAGAGGAGAGTAAAACAATTATAGATGCTAATATGAATACATCTAATAACTGCAAGGTGATATTACCCAAAGACGACGAGCATCAGTTGAAGGCGGCGTTAAGTGTTGAGGCGCTTAACAAAGTCGGAGCTGATGAAAAACTGGCACAACTAAAACCACAAAGTACAATAATTAGCATAGAGAAGGAGCAGGTGCCCTCAAGCACGCGGCGTAGCAGACGCTCCAGTTTGCGGGGCATTAGGCGTAGTACAAACGGAAGCAAAATGACGCTGGAAGAAACATTTGCCGAAATAGCAGCGGCTAGCTCCAAATTAATCCTAGAGAGTGAAGCATTTGGCCAGGAGTCGCAGCCGAAGCTGCAGCCAGTTGAGGCCATTGATCTCATTGAGGACAATAATGTAAATAGTTCGGTGCCCCAATTGGACGCCAAATTGGAATCCAATGTCAAATTGGAAACTCAAGAACAAGTGCCGAACACTGCCATCCAATCAAAGAATTGGGTTGACGTGCCTTTGGAACAGGAGCAAGCGGCGATTGAAACCTCAATTGTAGCAACTACTGAGCTGCCTGAGCAGCAAACAGAACAGCAGTGTCCATCGGATAAACCTGCCAGTTCTATAATGGAATCTCATGCAACAGTTCCCAATTCGTCGCTGCCAATCACGATGTCCGACACAGAAGCCGATACCAAGGAGACATGCAGACCAGGAGACAATGCGGGGGAAACAACTGCTGGCTTTTCCATTGTGGAGTGCAATGCGCTCAAGACAAAAGACAAGACAAGTGCGCAGACGCGCCAGGAAGAGAAGACTAAAAAGAAACTTAAGCAGGAGCTGGATAATCACACCAACACCAACACCAACAGCAACACCAACTCATCAACTAGCAAGAAGCAGAAGGGCAAGAAGAATACTCGGCGCAGCACAATTTGCGAGAATCGTGACGAGGACTCGCCCTCGTCGTTCACCAACAAACAGCGCAACTCGCGCAAAGCATTGCCATCAACTCCCGAACCGGAAGTCGATACAATATCCAAACCAAAGACAAAGCAAGGTTTACGCAAAGGGTCCGCAAATTCAGGCCCTAAGTTGCTGTCTAGCAGCCTGAGCTGCCAGGATTCAATGGACTCCAATTCAAGCGCATCTCAAAGCGCCTTCAAGCCTAAATTTGGCAGAGTCGGCGATAACTTGCGTTCGCTGCTTACTGATGCCGATTCTTCTGAGTCCAACAGTTCCGGCAGCAAAGCTCCAAGTTGTGGCATACCAACACCAACAGCTGAACTGGACACATCCAATACATTGACAGCGCTTGCCCAATTAATAGGGGTCCGCGACGGTGTGCAGGACCCAACTGAATATGATTATGCGCGCCGCGTTGCGAATATAGAGACGCCAGCCACGACGCCGTCAACGTCACCGCAACCCGCGTCCACGGAGGATGCATCTGGCGCGGTTGGTGGCAGTGCAGTGCGTCGCTCACATCGCATCAAGCAGAAGCCGCAGTTGCCCAGGACCAGCGTTAGTCGTGGCGTTTCGATCAGCAACAACAGCAGCAACAACGGGTCCAACAGCACCCAGACATCCGGCTCCATTAGCATCGAGGAGCAGCTGGCCGAGTTGGCGCACATTGAGGGCATCAATGAGCAGTTCCTGCGCCAGGAAGGCCTCAATTCGTTTCAGTCGTTGCGCGACAACTATTACCGTTGCGCCCGTCAGGTCAACCAGGAGAACGCTGAGATGCAATGCGATTGCTTCCTGACCGGCGACGAGGAGGCCATGGGACATTTGTGCTGCGGAGCCGGCTGCATTAATCGCATGCTAATGATAGAGTGCGGTCCGCTGTGCACCTACGGGGAACGTTGCTCCAACAAACGATTCCAGCAGCATCAGTGCTGGCCCTGCCGCGTCTTCCGCACGGAAAAGAAGGGCTGCGGCATTACAGCGGAGCTGCAGATTCCGCCGGGCGAATTCATCATGGAATATGTGGGCGAGGTCATTGACAGCGAGGAGTTTGAGCGCCGCCAGCATCTTTACTCTCGCGATCGCAATCGCCACTACTACTTCATGGCACTGCGCGGCGAGGCAATCATCGATGCTACCGCCAAGGGCAACATTTCGCGTTACATCAACCACAGCTGTGACCCGAATGCAGAGACCCAAAAGTGGACGGTGAAAGGGGAGCTGCGCATTGGTTTCTTCAGCTTGAAGACGATCATGCCTGGTGAGGAGATCACCTTTGACTATCAATATCAGCGCTATGGACGTGACGCTCAGCGCTGCTACTGCGAGGCGGTCAATTGTCGTGGCTGGATTGGCGGCGAGCCGGACTCGGATGAGGGTGAGCAGCTGGATGGGGAGACAGACAGTGAAAACGAATACTTGAATGAGGAGCTGGATGGACAGGAGCACGGACAGGCACAAGCACCGGAGCAGGCACAAGCCCAGGGTCTGGCACAGCCATTGGAAGCAGACAAGAAGGAACTGAAAACCAAATCAAGCAAGCTCAACAAGACAAAGCCAAGCAAAGCATCAAAGGTGTCGCAGGTGACAGCAGCGCGCAAGAAGCCAACAAAGCCCAAGGAGCGCGAGTACAAGGCCGGACGTTGGCTACGTGCATCGGGAGGTGGGGAGAAGTCTGTCGCGCGCATGCCCGACAAGCTCGAAGATCCGGATGTACAGGAGCAGCTGCGCTTGCTCAATCGTAGCGGTCTCAAGAATCAAGCGGACACGCTGCGATTCTCACGCTGTATGGTACGTGCCAAACTGCTGGAGACACGCCTGCAGCTGTTGGGCCTGCTCACGCGCGGCGAGATGCCTTGCCGCCGACTTTTCCTCGACTACCACGGCCTGCGACTGATGCATGCCTGGATCAGCGCGAGCGTCAGTGACAACCAGCTGCGGCTGGCACTGCTCGAGGCTCTGGAATCGCTGCCCATACCGAATAAGACAATGCTCAATGACTCTCGTGTCTATCAGAGCGTGCAGCTCTGGGGTACCAGCTTAACAGATGAGCAAGCCAAAAAGCCAGCAGAGCAACAATCAGAACTAACTCCAAAGCTGGATGGAGTGCGTCAACGTGTCGAGGCATTGTTGCAAAAATGGAATGCTTTACCGGAAATTTTCCGTATACCCAAACGTGAGCGCATCGAGCAGATGAAGGAGCATGAGCGTGAGGCGGATCGCCAACAGCTGAGGCCATACGCGGCGACCGCCCTGGAGGAGAGCAACAGCAACAGCGCCTCTTCGACGCTAAACAGCGATCGCTACAGACAGGATCGTTTCAGACGCGACACCAGCAGCCGCTACGACAAGCCGAAGCAAGTGCGCATGGCAGGCAACAATATCAACTGCGCAATGGATCGCAATGGAAACGGCGATGCTGCCGCTGGCAACGTTCCGGGCATATCTAATTTGGATCCGCGCCGGCGCCCCAATGATGCAAGCCGCAACATATCCAAGAAAATGCGACGTTCTCTATTTGAGCGAAAGGTAGGACTACTGTATATCTAGACCGAACTGCTTATAATATTTATATTCTACTTTCTATAAGGTGGCGCAAGACGAAGCGGAGAAGCGCGTGAATAGCATGGATAGGCGCGAGCATGAAGTGCGCTGCGAATACTTTGGCGCTGATGTAAGCACCGACCCTAAGCAGCTACCATTCTACCAGAACACAGAGACCAAAGAATGGTTTAACAGTGAGGATGTGCGTGTTGCAACGCCACTGCGTTGCGGCAACGATTGTGAATCTCCCACCGAACAGCAATCGCCTGAGGAAAGCGCCTGTGCGGAGTACAAGCTGCCCGCTAGCGTGGAACCATTGCCGTCATCCTGGCATTGGAATGTAACCGCAGATGGCTCCATCTACTACTACAATCTGCGGGATCGTATCTCGCAGTGGGAGCCACCAAATGCACAGCAGCGGCTTGAACAGTTAGTCGATGACGAGCCACCAGAGCCGGAGAAAACAGCCGATAAAGATCAGCTTGACGACGTGTTGGTCGATATTGATGTCGACTATGTGGGCAGCCTCAGTCCCAAGTCGCTGTCCAAATATATCGAGTCAAAGGTGAAGGAACGTCGCGAACTGCGCCGCGAGCGACTTGTATCAGTCTGCGAGATCAGCCCACGACGCGAGGAAGATCGCATCCACAATCAGCAGGAGTCGCGCAAGTATAAGGAGAACAAGGAGAAAATACGCCGCCGCAAGGAGATCTTTCGTCGCAACCAGACCGAGACTACAAATGCGGAAGCTAGTGGTGTAGCCGAAGACAAAGACGTACTGCCCATTCAGGGCTATTTGTACTCATCCGATGAGGAGCTTGATCCCAAAGCTGCCCAGCCGTTGAGCGATGTCTTTTTCGACGAAGCCAACATAAAAAACCAAGCAGGCGCACTTCCTGTGGAGCCAGGCCACATATCGTTGAGCGACTCCGATACAGATGGCCAGGCCAATACAAAGCGTAAGCTACCCATGCCACCGCAGCTCACTGATGACACAAAGAAGCATCGCGGAGAGCGCGATAGGAAGCATAAAATGTAAGCGTATTCCATATTAGAGTAAGTGCAAATTCATGTATTTCAATTATTTTTTAGCTCACTTAACAGCACCTCCAGCGGCCGCGAATCAATCGAAAAGTTTCGTTTTGAGATCAGCGGCCATGTGGCCGAGTTTCTGCGTCCTTATCGTAAGGATAGCTGCAAGCTGGGCCGCATTACCACCGATGAAGACTACAAGTTCCTTATCAAACGAGTAAGTGATTGTAAACAAAAGACTCTTAAGAGAGTCTTAAGTGTGTGCTAATGCGAGTCTGATTTGAAATTTATTTTAGCTGAGCCACCACATTACCACCAAAGAGATGCGCTATTGTGACTCGAATGGAAATCCACTGGCCTGCTCTGAGTCGGTTAAGAATAAATCATATGAATTTATCAATCAATACATGCGCAAGAAGGGAAGCGTGTACAAGAAACCGGACGATGAACCGGACTATTAATCGTATCAGTATCAGCCCCACTCAGGGAAATCGAACAGCGAATGTTCTCATATTTTATTTTATTTTTTTATCATGTTTCTACCCAATGTTTGGGTACATATTTACATAACTTTACTATTAATTTTACTAGTTATTCGCGGCAATTTATGAAATAGAAATTGCTAAGCAAAGACTGAGAGCTTTCTCGTTGCTAAACATGAAATAAAAATTTTATTTTTGAAATTCAATGTGTTTTTTTTTCATATTGATCGGGATCAACAACTTGACTAGGCTGATTGAGTTGAGAGACAAAAACAAAATCAAGAATTGTGTAATTGAAATCGGAAACTAATACATTTTTAATTCAGTTAATAATTTAAAGCAACACACAGAATTGGGACACACATGAGAGCTGTGTGGTTTTGTAAGTGGTTAAGTGGATGCTCGTCTATTGTTGGGCGGACTGCTTGATATCGGCTGCATTAGCTGCTGGTGTGCGATTCGCTTCCTCAGGTTTCATGGCAGGGAACAACAGCACCTCCTGCAAATAAATAGAGATTGGAATGAAGCAATTCGGTTAGCAACTTCTGATTTAGTACGCACCTTAATGTTGTTTGAGTCGGTCAGGAACATGGCCAGTCGATCGATGCCCATACCCCAGCCTCCGGTGGGTGGCAGGCCGTATTCTAGTGCCGTACAGAAGTTCTCATCCACCATTTGAGCCTCGTCATCACCAGCGGCTTTGTCGCCAGCCTGCTGCTCGAAGCGTTCGCGTTGCACCACGGGATCGTTTAGTTCTGTGTATGCATTGCACACCTCCTTCTTGGCCACGAAGAGCTCAAAGCGCTCCGTGAGACCCGGCACACTTCTATGGTACTTGGCGAGCGGCGACATTATTTGCGGATGCTCGCAAATGAATGTCGGATTGATGCATGTCTCCTCAATGAAGTCACCGACCAGTTTGTCTAGCAAACGGGCTGTGGTGCGTGGTGCCGGGCATTCCACCTGATGCTTAGCACATAACTGGGACAGAAATTCGTTGGTAGATGGACTGTTGAATGTGTCGGCCGAGGGAAACTTGACCTGCAGCTTCTCTTCCAGAGTCTTGATCATAGAAACACGCTTGAATGGTGGGGTAAAGTCAATCTCTTGCTCGACACCTTCGGGACCATCAGGATGGTATTTAATTTTGTAGGACCCGTGAATGGCCATAACCATGCCAGATATCATTTGCTCGGTAATCTCAATCAAGTCGTAATAATCGGCATATGCCATATAAAACTCGCAAGTGGTGAACTCTGGATTGTGGGTCAAATCGATGCCCTCGTTGCGGAACTGACGACCGATCTCATATACCCGATCCAGACCGCCTACAACGACCATTTTGTGATACAACTCTGGCGCTATGCGCATAAACAGATCCATTTTAAGTTCATTGTGATGCGTGATGAAGGGCTTAGCTGTGGCGCCACCAGCAATCATATTCATCATTGGCGTCTCAATCTCAAGGAAGCCCATGCGATCCAGAAATTGGCGAACATACGATATTATCTGCGTAAAAAGAACAATTCGAAATGTTCTTACATTTACAATGTGACTATGAATGCGTGTGTTACGTACCTTTGCGCGAATCTGGAAATTCTCACGAACTTTGTTGTTCAGTATTAGGTCGAGATAGCGCTGTCGGAAGCGCGTCTCCTTGTCTTTGAGCCCGAAGTGCAGATGGGGGAGCATGTGCAGACAGGGGGAGAGGAGTTTGAGCTCAGTGGGCATAATGGAGAGCTCACCCTTCTTGGTCTTGCCGGGATGGCCATTAACGCCAATGATGTCGCCACGGCGCAACTTGGCCGTGTCCTGCTCAAAGGCCGCTTCACTCTTGTATGATTTAGCACTGGCCATCACTTGCAGCTTGACGCCCTCACCGCGCAAATCGTAAAAGATGAGCTTGGCTCCGGACTCGCGTATGGCATGAATGCGTCCGGCAACACTCAAGTTGATCTGGTCGAGCGTCTCACCATCATTGAGCTGGGCATACTGTTCAATGAACTTTTCAAGCGAAAGGCTGACATGGAATTTGTGTGGATACGGATGGTTTTCGGATGTTTGCTTCAAATCGGCAACGGCAGCCGACCTCAGCTTAAAGTATTCATTGGGTGAGATTTCCTCTTCCAACTCAGTGGCAGATTTTTTCTTTTGACCGGCTTCTGGAGTCTCAGTAGCCAAGCGCGTTGCCTCCTTCTCCGCCTTCTCCTTGGCCTTTTGCTCAGCTTTCAGACGGCGTTTGAGCTCACTGGAAAGAAAAACAATACGATATCAGCCAGATTGCGTCAGGGTGAGTTATGATTACCAACAGTTTCGTGCGTTTGCTTGGTGCCAGATGTATGTCGGTCACATGGTATAATCTTGTAGCCGTCGCCGTTGGTTTTTTAGAGGATGACAAATACATCAACTTTCTAACTAAGCCACGTGAAAGCATTTTGCTGATTTCACTTATTGATATTATTTTATTTATGACTTATCTATCAGCCGCTTTGTACCAACTAGGCAGTTCAACTTAACCTCACAGTTGGCGACTGGTAGGCCGCCTATTGGCCGAAATGACTGCGTGTACTTACTTCTTGGACAGTTCACCAGTTGCAGTAGCCATGCCGCTTGGCGTCTTACGAGTTTCGGCTTATGATACGTTCTGAAAACAATAAAATACAAATAATGATTGCGAATGCGCCACACACACTCGAAGTGAGTTGAAATGATATTTATATACAATAAATACCGATGTATCGATAAGTTATTTTATATAGAAATATACTAAAATTGGCAACTGAAAGCGTTGCCAACGAATAAGAAACACGTGTTGCTGTTACCACGTACCAGCTGTTTTTCCTACTTTATTTCTTCCGATAAAGTACGGCAGCGCTTGTAAAATTAGTTTGGAGATCGTGAGCATAAATGTCGTGATTTTCATTTACATTATTTTATTAGAATTGACTGTTTCTAACAGTTTCAACACATAAATCCACACAAAGACGAACACTATCCATGAAGTTTAATACTTATCACAATACTTTCTGGGCAATGTTCTGTTAAATTTTATAGTTCAAATTGGAAAAGTTGAAAGATATCTTTTCACGCACACATCTCCAATCAGCAGGTGAAATTGTGCCGGGTTGCCTAAAGCTGAGTGCTAAAGCAGCGAAAAAAAAAAAACTGAAAATTAAAATACACAGCAAACTTTTCTCAAATCCTTTCATCAGTATATAAGTAACGAATTATTCTATTCGTCAAAAACAAAAAAAAAAAAAAAACAAAAAAATATTTAAATTCGTGTTACCACAGAGCACAAGCCATGGTAACGGTTGGACTTCTGTCGAGCCTGCTTTGCAGTCGCGGTGTTGGCAGCGGCGTTGTTTGCATTCTTGCGCGCATCGCCAGCCCTAGAGTGAATCTCAATCTAAATCCACGTTGCCTCAGCTTCCTGGGTAGCATCAACAAGGGAAATGGCAAATCACCAACCTCGCCCTTATCCTTCTCAGCATTGCCTTCATCTACCACAACAGCTACAACAATAATACTGTCGCCACTGCTAATCGCCAAAAACCGCAGCTATGCACGCCTCAGCACCAAATCAAACTCGCATTGTGCCAACGCTAACAAGACGGACACCAAATCCTCCTCTACGGCCACTGTTTCCAGCTCCAACGAACTGTTCGGCGAGGCGGCGAAAATGGGCCTATTCGCCAAGTTCAAGCACATGTATAAGCAATATTGGTATGTGCTTATACCTGTGCATGTGATAACATCAATTGGCTGGTTCGGCGGCTTTTACTATCTATCAAAGAGGTAAACCTCGACTTCATCGAGTAAACGTTTTTTTTTTATATCTAACAATATGTATTGGTCAACAGCGGTGTGGATGTGCCTGCCGTGCTCCAGTACTTACATCTCAGCGAGACCATCATTGAGAAGGTGCAGGGCTCCGACATGGGCCACTATGCGATTGCATATTTGTGCTATAAGGTGGCCACGCCAGTGCGCTATGCCTTAACATTGGGTAAGGGCTAACTGACTACTTTGTTAGACAATTTGTATATATTGTTTCTTGTTCTTTTAGGTGGTACCACGTTATCCATCAAATATCTGGTGCAATGGGGACATATCAAACCGATGCCAACCAAGAGCCAATTAATCAAAATGTACGAGGATACAAAGGCCACGCGCGCCAGTGCCAAGGCCAGCAAGGATGAGAATCATAAATGATCAACGGTTAGAGGGCGCCTTCGTCTCCGCCTATTGTCGTTGTCACTTGCCATTCGGCGTTCAGTTGGCTAATTGTATTTTTATGTTAGGCTTTCGCACGTTTAATAAGGCAAATGTCGTTCCTGGATTTTATATTGTCGCCCAGACGCATCTGTAAACATACAACCGGATAACATATTTTTAACGCCGCTGCATCCGATTGAAAGAGGATTACACATGAATGAATATTTCATATATATATATATATTTTTTTTTTGTAATACAATTTTTGCATAGTTTTTTGTTAGTTACGAAATCATTGCCCATTGCGGTATGCAAAGGAGAACCATACTCACACACACACACACACACATGAACAAGCATTCATTCAGATTCGCACACGAATACAAACAGATATATATATATATATTTATTATATTTATACAAAAGCACACATTCATGGGCACACAAATAGAACCAAGGGTGAGGCAGCCTCCGATACAAACCTGAAGGAATGTAGTATATTTTGTAAATGTAATTGAAAAAGTTATCGATAAAAAAAACCAAACTGGTATAAAACGTAAACATTTGTTTGTCTCCTCCTTTACGTCAATCGGGCATTTCGTTCATCACTGTTGCTTCATTTAAAGTCCAATCAGAAGACATATGCAAATGTCAAAGTAGCTGCCAACTGTATATGTATATACATATACATATATCTCTCTCACTCTCGATCGTGAATGAAAGATGGCATTGCGCCTCTATTTAAAAGTTATCTCTCAATTCCAAACCAATAAAACCAATTGGAGTGGATTTTGTTTTTTGCATTTTGTATTTCGTTATTATTTTTTTGTTTTTTTTTTATTATTTTTCTTTTTTGTTTGTAACGTTAGTAAAATATCCAACAATTATAATTTTAACTAATAGTTAAGCCAGAAAAAATATATATAGTAGTAGTTGTTGTTTCATTCTTTTACAAATAAATAAATAATGTGTCTTGTTTTTGTTTTAGTGTTTACGCTCGGATAGGTGTATGTATATGTATATGTGTATGTGTGTGTGTGTGTGTCTGTACGTATGTTTGTTACGTTATAGTAGCTCGTAATAAGTGTGTGTGGGGGCAAGTGTATTTATTGTTTGAATCTCAACATTATGTACACATACATACATAGACGTATGTATTTCGGTTGCTCCTTTACATAAATACAATACAATACAATAAATAAATAAATTATATAAATAAAATAGGCAACAAATAAGGTAGCAATAGCAAAAAAAAAAATGTATTTTTATAATTTACGTGCGTGTGTGGGGAGGGTGTTACGGACATCTGGTTCAACAGGCTAAACACGGCAAAATATGTATCAACTAAAGTACATAGAAAACAAATTATTTATATAATAAAACAAGGTTCTCGCTATGTCTATAACTTTGAGACTAGTCTGATGTTCAAACGAACATCGAACGTTGAACGCGGCGGACGATTGGATTGATTTCAATTGATTTGAAATTGATTGGACCAAAAAAATGTTTCTAAATTTCAATTAAATAATTTGCTTTTGCTTGTTCTGTGTTTGTTGGTGTTTTTTTTTCTCTTTGTTTTTCGTGCTATGCTCATCATTATAATTATATAATATATAATTAGCTGCTAGCATTTATCATAAGTACGTTTCACAATGCAGCTTCAGTTAGTTTTTGTTTTTCTTTTTTTTTCGTATATATATTTTCTTGCACTTCGCGCCAAAAGTTTCTTTGTCGTCTCTCAGGTTTTGTTGTTGTTTAATAACTAATCATTTGCTAAAAGCTTTTGTTTTCACTAGTTATGAATGAGTGTTGTGTTGTATGTTGTGTTGTGTGTCTAGTGTGGTGCCTGTCGTGTTGCTTTGCTTTACGGAGCTGCGCTGCTAAGCGCCCCGCATTTTCCCCCTTATTACTACGGGTTTACTTTCATTTTATTATTATCGATTAATGATCCAATTTTTTGTTGTTTCTTGTTGTTGTTGCTTTTTATGAAATATATACTGATATACATTGCACAAGTTTTGATGAATTCTCAAATTACTATTTGATTGCAATTCATTTTCATGAAAGTTTTTATATAGCATTTGTGTTTGTTTGTTTATGTTGCTGTTGTTTGTTGGTTTATCTATCGATTGTTTGTTTGTTTTTAATTTAGTTTCATTTTTTACACAACCACTTGACACGACTTTCGGCTAAGCATTTCCTTGCAACTCGTTTGCTCTAAATCTAAGTCTTCATATATACGGATATACAAAAATATAGACATATATATATATACGTATACATACATATATATATATATATACATAAGCTACATATATAAGCTACATAAAGTGTTAAGTGTTGCACATGTGTCTCTATGTTTATATTCAATGATGCGGAATTATGGTTTAAAATTTTCGTTAAAGACGCTAAGAAAACAAACTAAATATATGCCAGAGAAATGCAAGACAAAATTTGGTAACAAAAAAAACAATTTTGTTGCTGTTCGTGTGTGTTGTGTGTTCTTCCTAGATTTTCTATTGTTTTGCTTATGCTTTTGCTTTTGCTTTTGGCTATTTAGAGCTTTTGTCGTGTTGCTGCTATAGCTGTTGATTGCTTATCTGCTTTTGGCTTGCCGAAAGCCGTGTTACATAAATTGTTTGTTTCTTAGTTTTGTTCGTTCATTTCATTATCTCTTGATGTTTTAATGTTCTTATTTGGTGTCCGTTTTGGGTTTTATCCATCTCTTATGTACATCATTCACCTCCAACGACCGCCATACACATGCTTTGCCATCCAATTCACCGTTGTTGTTGTTTGCAATTGGATTTTAGTTAAGAATTAGTTTATAGTTAAGTTTTAAATTTAAATTTATGCACGTTTGCAAATCTGCAAAATTCTACGAAACATTTACTAGGTGTTTTGACTTTGCTTGTTGCTTGTTGTTATTGCACTTTCGTTTTTTTTGTTGCTTTGTTTTTTGTTAGTTGTTTGTGGTTTTTTTTTTTTTTGTGTTTTCTTATTTTCTTTGTTGCAGTTGATGTTGTTGCTTTTGCTGTTGAGTGTCGTTGCTATCGCTACATACTTATTGCATTCAACTGCCAGGATATTGTGGAGTAGTTAGTAAGTTAGCTTTACGCTCGTTCGTAGAATAAGATATAGGCACTGGATGAAACGAGACAGTTTTCGGGTATAGCATCGCTAACGCTACAATGAATACGGAAAATTAAATGTCAATACGAATAGTAATTGATAGGGTATTGCATGTGTATATATGTACCTATTATCATTGAACTCATGCCACTTGTGTGAGACTGGATGCTTACAGATGGCTACGTAATGGCCACCAGCCGTTGAGCCTATACAAGCAATAAGTATAATTAGCAAATGATCTTTTCTATTATGATCGATTCGAACATACCCATATGATTGGAGATCGCATATAGCGAATAATGCACATTCGAATTTGCGTTTGCCCCATACGAGGCCATGTTGAGCTCACGGTCCGCCGTTGGAAACTCAACAATATTCGAGAGCTTGCTCCAGCGCGTTTCTGAGAAACGTTTTAGATCTGCAAGAAGTAAGTAAAACATTCATAGGTATATATTATATAATAGTGAATTGATATGCACTTACGTATCACCAAGTATTTGGGGAAACGCTGTATAGTGAAGCTTTTGGTACATTTTCGGCGTGTCTTGCATTTGGAGCATGTGGGCATCTCGTCGCCATCTAGCACCTCTTCTCTAATGAACAGATCCAAGCAAGCCTCTAATTTACAGCGCGATGACGATGGTAGTGGCACACTCAGATCCCAGAATGGGTCAAAGGTAACGCTCGTATTTCCACATGTTGTGCACTTCAGTGTGCTCTTCAATTGACCAACAAACAAATCTCGTATCAGGGAATTCTCATGCCTAGCATACCACTCCCAAGTCAGATCGGCCTTCTTATTGTCACTGCGATTGAATACACTTTATTATATTGCCTTTGCTAGATGCTGTTTGTAGTCACTCACCTGAGATTATCGTCAATGTTAAGCGTTTCACCTTTGACACCGGTGTTAAGCGCCGAGTGCAACGAATCAAGAAAGAAGCGCAGAAACTCCTGCGCATCCTGTTGATTGTAATCGCTATACATGCGATGCTTTGTCGAAAAGGCACGCTTGAGTTCCATCGGCGTTACACTGTGTACATTGGACGTCCACATTTCCTGTATGAGTTTGGCAAATTCTATAAAGTAAAACATATGAATATATATTACATATATAAGTTTAGTTCATTATTTTGTGGGTATGAGACGACTTGCCGTGTAGTATTTGCTGATCCTTGGAGGTTGCCGCGCGCGTGCTAGTGTGATGGGCGCGCAGGAAGCGCGTCAGCTCAGTCGTGTGACTCAGGCATTGGATGACCGAGTTCATAAAGCAAGTGTTTCCAATATTTCTCAGACCGCATAGACCTGTGGGCAATGGGATTGATTCAAAGTTAATTTTATTATTAATAAGCCATTGGAATTATTATAGCTAACTGGGCGTGGCCCAAAAGGCACTCCCCAATTCGGATGGCGTGTTATGGATTTGCCTTCTTCGCGTTCGATTGACGGCCGGCATTTTGAATGGTTTTGAGATCTAGTTTATGCGGAAGGTTCTACGTATGTATATCTGGCTCTCTATGTCAACTGGCATACTGAAATAATCTAACTCACACCAATGACCAACAGAACGAGCAAAGCCTACTGAAGGGTCAACTAGTCACCAAATTTATATGTAAATATAAAAATATGTTTGGACAACAAATGAATATACCTTGTTCTTTATCTTCCCAAATCTTTTATACTGTGCTATATATAATATAATATAATATAATATAATACATATATTATATTATATTATATTATATTATATTATATATGATTATAATATAGGTAAATATTTATGTGTTATACGAAATAAAATTTTGTTTATTGTCTATTGCTTGCAGCAAAAAAAAGTTAAGGCCTACTGTTTTAATAATATTGCTTTAATCAACTCCAAAGCACACTTTTGCCAGTCTGGGTTGATTATAATCGATTTGTAAACTACAGATATAGCTATATAAGAATCTGTATAAAATTTTTTAAAATCTACATTTTGATGTATTAAAAACGAAATAAAGTGAATGATATGGCTACCTCGAACTGAAGTAACGTTTGTAGGTGGTAGAAAACGTTATCGGATGTGGCCAACGAACAACATGCTTTATGTATACCCGAGTAGGTCAAAAATAGACGAAAACTTTGAGGAACTCTTCTTTGCTCTCCATACAAAACGAAAAGTGCATATATATATCGAACACACGGCTGCTCTTTACACACATGCCTAGGCAGTTTAATTGGACTTAGGGGATTAATAGCGATAGCTAAATCGTTACATACCCTCGAACTTCTCGTCCCGGCTGCTTTTGTAGCCATCGTCTAGGCTATTATTATGCTTATTGCTCAGCGACGGTGCGCCAATGGAAGAGGATGTGGCGTTGGTACTATTCCGTCCGCTGTCTCGATCACGGTCCCAGTAACGGCTGGACGTTGGCGACACTGGCGGCAGCACTGAACGAGCGCTGCTTGTGGTATTGCGTGGCACCTACACACAACAAAACACAATTTCGATTTAATAATGCAGAAAATACAAAGTGGGCAAAAAGTAAAACACAAAAGTAAATGCAATGATCAAATTACAGTTAGTTATTCAAAAGCAGCGAGCAATCGATTATTAGAAATGGATGCATCTATCGATATTTGGCTGGCGCTGGTATAGGTGTGAGAGAGCGAGCAAGTGAGTGTGAGTGTGTGTGTGAATGTGTGTGAGTATGCCAGTGTCAGCGTGTATGTGTATGGCGGATAACAATAATAATAAATGATAAGTAAATTGACATGCAAACTTAACGAATAATAACTTGGCGGTTAAAGCAAGCGAAGGTTAGCTTAAAAAAAATAACAGGGAGACAAAAGTAAATTTAACATCGAAACGATTATTTTTTTTTTTTTATCTTATCTAACAAAGGCAAAACGAAACCAAAATCCAATTAGAAATCAAGACGCATTGTTCCTCGAAACCTACACGAATATATATAAGTATATATATTAATATATAAATATATATATTAATGAATAAATATACATATATTAATATATATATTATAAAAAAAAAAGAAAACTACAAAAACAAACACTCACACAAAGACAGACACAAAATGATGATCTTTTGTTGTTGGCTAAAAAGAAATGAAAACGAATAACGGTGTTTGTGGTCTGTGATTGTGATAAGGATGGACATGAACGCTTGGGGCAGCAGCTCCTTTTAAGCTATTGCTTCGAATAAACCATAAACTAAAACACATAATGAGAGATAAACAGAGAGAGAGAGAGAGAGAGAGAGAGATAGAGAGAGAGAGAGAGCGAGCGAGAGAGTAAGAGAGAGATAGTGTGGGCACTGGGCGCCTGTCCCAAGAATAGCTGGGCGCCACTTACGCTGTCGTTGGCTGCGACGTTGCTGACCGCGGCAGAGTAAGTGTTGGCGCTAGTCGAGTTAGCAGCAACAGTTGCTGCTGCCGCCGACGTGTCGTTGCTGTGATGATGTTGCAAATTTACCTTGTGGGTGTTGGGCGCTGAATTGGCCGTTGATGTTAAAGCCGATGAAGTGGCCACTGCCAAGCCTGTGCCTGTGCCTGTGCCCGCACCTTCCGTCGTGTTGGCCGCCTTCGCCAACAGGCCATGGGCAATCCGACTGGCCGACTTGCTCATGGGCGTCACAGCTGCTGTTGTTGCCGGCGTCGTTGCTGTTGTGGCATTGCTGGTGTTGTTGCTGCTGCTAGTCCGATAGGCGGCACGCGTCAAGGAGCTGCTATAGCCAGCCGCAATGCGTGCATTGTCCATGTCTCCGCTGAATCGCTGCTGGAGATTGCTGCTACTGCCGCCAGCACTGCTTGATGTGGCTTCCGCTGCTGCTGCGACTGCTGATGCAGCCGCTGTCGCTGCCGCTGCTGCTGCAGCAGCTGTTGTCTTTGTCGATGCTGACGCACCTGCTGCATTATTACGCAACGGCGTTGGCTGGCGCTTTTGTTCGCTGAGATTATTAAACTTCTCTATGGACGCTTTAATGCTGAGTGAATCAATGCCATAGCGACGTGCGTTGCTGCTGCTGCTGCTGCTGGCGTTATTCTCTCGCTCCAGACGTTCCCGTTCCCGCTCCCGCTCCCGCTCCCTCTCCTTCGGCCGCGGCTCGCCATTTGTGTTCTTATAGCTGTTGAATTTCTCATAGCTGGCCGCAAAATTGGAATTGGAGAACGAGATTATTGTGGACTTGGGACGCATCGCACGCTGACCACCACTTGGTTTATCACCGCTCAGCTGCTGATTACGCAGCTGTAATGGCGGCGTAATAGGCTTAAAGTAACATATGTTTGTCATCTTCTGGCCAGTGGACGTGGCACCAGACGCTGTTGTGGTTGTTGTTATTGCTGTTGCCGCAGCTGCTGCTGCTGCCGCGGTGCTGGTCGGTATATCGTCACTATCTATATAGGTAATGTCATCGTGCTGCTGCTGTTGGCGTTGCATGCTGCTGTTGTTGTTGCTGCTGCTGTTGAGGCTGCTGCTGTTGTTGTTGTTATTATTATAGCCGCTATGACTATTCATCACACTGTGGTTGTTATTGCACAGCAGCACAGCCGGCTTGAGCTTACCAGCCGCAAGTCGTCCAGTGCCAGCTGCTGCTGCAGAGGATGTTGCTGTTGTCGCTGTCACTGCTGCTGCTGCTGCTGCTGCTGCTGATGGAACTGTTGCCTTTTGGCCCAATGTCAGCTGCTGCTTGCTGTTATGGCTATGACTCTGGCTATGGCTATACTTGATATCAATCCTGTGGACGGCCGAGCTACCAGCTGACGCTGCTGTTGCTGTTGTTGTCCTGTTTGTGGTGTTGGTGGCGGCACTGCTGCTGTTGGTGTTGGTGTTGTTGGTGTTACTGGCGCCCGCTTTATTGCCATTAAACGTCGTCGTTCGACGCATCTCACCCACTGAAATATCACTGGCCGTGCCGTTAGTGATTACGGCTCCTACTGATGTTGTTGCTGCTATTTTATTGCTGCTGTTGTTATTCTTGTGGTCGTCGAGCGCTTTGTTGCGCTTGTGCGTCTTCCCAGCAACTGGAGCCTGCTTGAACGCCACCTGGGCATGCGCCAAATCGCACTCGGCCTTGAGGAAGCTGGGATCCTTGTAGCTGGATACCAGAAAGTAGCGCTGATTGGCCGCCCGCACCGGGTTAACGTTGCCAGTTGCCACAGTTGCTCGTCCACTGCTGCCGCTCGGCCCGTTGCTGCCGTTGTTCGCAGCGTATTTGAGTGCACCCGCTTGCTGCTTCTGTACAGTGGCGCCGATGCCGCTGTTCACACTCGACTTCAATGATTTGGCGTGACGAGACGTTGTTGTCTGCGCTTGTTGTTGCTGCTGGTGACTATGACTATGACTATGACTATGGCTGTGACTGTTGCCTCTTTGTTGCTGCTTCTGTTGCTGCTGCTGCTGGTGTTCGTCAGTGGCGGCTACAGCTGCTGCTGTTGTCGCAGTGTTTGCCTCGCGCTGCAGTTTCGACGCTGGAATCTTATGGAATCCTCTGGCTTTCTTAATGTCTAACATCATTCAACAGCTCCTTATCGTGTGGTTGCTGCTGTTGCTGCTGCTCCTATTCCGTTTACACACGATGCAATTGCAAATCTGGATTTTATTTCTGTCTCTCTTTCTTTTTCGCTTTTCCTTTTCCTTGCTTGTATTTATAATGCTTTTTTATATCCGCCTCGATGTTATTAGTATTATTATTATGCTTACTATTATTTATGTGATTATGATTATTATTTTAGCTATTATTATTATTTTTATACGGTTCTTGATGTTCTTCTTGTTATTGTGTTTGTTCAATTTTTTTATCGAATTTGAAAAGGTGTGTTGTGCTTACCAAAAATACATACTCTCAAAACTACCTTATACACACATTGGACTGTTTGCAAAATACAAACTACTGCGTTAAACTAAAATTTTTCAAATATGGATGCTTTGAACTTTGTTTGGAACGCCTGCCTAAATTATTATCGATTCGATCAGTTCTACTAATTACAGTTGCAGTTGCGTTATCGATAATATATATATATATATATATATATATATATATACATATATATATATATATATATATACATATATAAATATATATATATTATATGTACATTTATATATATATATGTATATATATATATATATACATATATATATTGGTTTTTGGTTTCGATTGCTCTGGGTTGAATAGTTATATGATTTTTTGCCCTCGTCAGGTTTTGAGAGTTAATAATCAAGTGAGTTAGTTTGGTTAGTTAAAAGGGACGCGCTCTGCGAGAGTATAGCTAAAAATATATAGAAATACACACACAAATATATATATAGATGTAGTTCGATTAATTGATTAATGCGTGATATGGTGTTTTAGCCACAAAACGTATCAAATAAAGAGAAAGCCAGATCATAACATAAAGACAACAACAGAGAACATGGGCCAATAAAGAAACAATACAGATGTCAAGTGAGTTTCCAATATATATCTATACACATACATATATAGATATGGGTTTATATAAATTAGAAATAATTATATATATGTATAGGCATATGTATTTAATGATTGTTGATTGTTGTTGTTGATTGCTTGGCCGACCGATCGACCGTAACCGCAGTATAAATACTAATAAATCCTAACACAAAAGGTCTAGGAATGGGATTGGGTTTGAGGCGGGGCGAGGCGGGGACTGGGGCTGGGGCTGGGGCTGGGGGAGGATTGATTTTTGTTTCCATCTTGAAAGCAAGGCAAAAGCAACAATGCATAAAGTCACATACACACACGCACGCATAAGCAAAATACGCGCCAAATTCAAAGATCGATAGTTAGTCGAACAGTGTTATCGAATTATCGCTTGGCAGCTGTGGTCGTCCTGGGTGGCAACCCTGGCATGCGATTAGTAATTAGGTTTTTGTTAACATTGCTAGTCTGACTGCCTGTCAGGTGCTTAGATATCCTGCCGTTTGTTTTTTTTTTTTTTCAACTTTCAGCATTGTTTACCTTGCTGCGCGCAGCGGCGCCCTCTGCCAGCGTCAGCGTTGCTGTGGCACTGACATCACCATCGCCATCAGCATCGCCGTTGACATCACCATTGGTGTTGGGCCTAGCCTTGGCAAGTGTAACCGTTGCGGTCAGATTGTTAACATCGGAGGTCGTTGATGAAGCCGCCGTCGCCGCCGCATCGTCTGTGGTGTCCGCTGAGCTATCATAGATGGCATTGCGCTTCGGCGACGTCGATAGCAGCGAGAGTCCATTTAGCTTGGCGTCCAGCCCATTGCTGATGGCTGCCTCCGTCGCATGGCCATTGGTGATAACTGTTGTTGGCGATGCCACCACATCCTGGGCGGCATTGCGACGATTCGTTCGGTTGTTGCGCAGCGTAAAGGTGGCCGTTGGCACATCGCCACTGCTGCTGCTGGCGCTTATCGTGTATCTGCCGGAGCCACTGCGCTGTCTGGTTGTGTGTGTTGTTTCGCTTGCACCTGGATCACCGCCAGCGTCACTACTGCTGCTGTACAGCCGACTGTAGCGGCTGCTGCGCGGCCTGTCCACTGTCACTGTGCAAGTGGTGCTGTTATCATTGTTGCTTTTGTTGTTGCTGATGGTGGTGCTGCTGCTGCTGTTGTTGTTGCGGTTGTCGGTGTCGGCTTCATTGACCGCCGATCTGGAACGTGACAGTTCACAGTTGGGTTTATAGTTGGCCGGACTGTACTTTTCGTACATGTCCAGGGCGGATGTAGCAACAAAATGTTCTAGGGATGATGATGAGCATGAGCTGGACAAACGTTTCGATCTGTTGCCGTTAGATATCGCTTCATTGCCATCAGCACGCTTTTTGTCTATGGCTGAATCTCGGCGATACTTGGAGCACCAATCGTCATTCTTTGTTCCTGCTCCTGACGCTGATGCTGCTGTTGTGCCTGCCGAGGTTGCTGCAGACCCACCAGCTGCTGCTCCATCGCCACTCGATGTGGTGCCCTTTGCTCGACGCGGCAACTGAACGTTTTTTTTTTTTTTTTTTTTTTTTGCATGTTTTTGTTTATCGTGTCGTGGTTGAAACATTTATACAGATGTGTGACATTTGAATGCGATTTAGTTGGTTGTGATATGACGGCAACGGTAACGGTAACGGTTAACGGTTAACGGCAACGGTAACAGTTAACGATCAGAATTTTTTATGTGTTTTCATGATGGGCGCAGCAACACACAAACCAAAATCAATTTTTTTGTTTATATAACAAAAAAAAAACAAAACGAAAGATAAATAAGTAATATAATAAACTCAAAAAAAAAAAGTAAATAAATAAATCGAAAAAATATTTGAATCAAATGCAAGAAAGAATTACTATCAATGGCAAACAATTGCATATTCAGTGAAAAAATTGCTGTTTTAGGTCACATTCACATGTTGATGACAAATTTAACATGCACTTAGCACTTGGGCAACCGCATGACAAAAGCTGTCATGCACTTTGCATGAAGTAGCTAAGCAGCTTATCGAGATATGGCGTTACCCCTTTTTCGAACCTATCATAACTATGAAGATGTATATATTTGTGAAAAATATCTGAATCTGTCCAGATTTATATTTTCAGGCAAAAAATTGAGTCGTAATTTGCAATTATTCGTCGCTTGGAATCTATTTTGGGCATGAATTTACATATATTATCCGCTATATGTTTGAAAAACACATTTCAAAATGTACGAAATCATTAAATATAAAATATAATATTTAGCAAACATAAATTGTTGTTTTTTATAGAAAGAGAGAGAGAGAGAAAGAGAAAGATGCTAGAATTAAGAATTATTCACAATTTTAACATGAATTCGAACGGAATTGTTTTTAGATATTTTTAGCTGAACAACATGATTTCAGATTTAATTCGCCTATTTATTTATTTTTGTGTTCATTATCAAAATAGAATACAGACAGACAGACAGACATATGTATATATGTATGCATGTAAATGATTGATGATGTCGACAAATAGCATCGATGACTTGCACAATTCAAAAGTTGATAGTCAGTTTGTTATCGCTATCGATAAGTCATGTGTATATCAAGTGATGGGCTTTTGCAAATTGTCAAATACATGCATATGTATATGTTCACATGCATACTATTGCCAACTCGACATACACACACACACAAACACACGCACGCACACACTAGCACAATGCATCTTTGTCATATTAAATATATTGCGAATTTTGAATATTTAATACCGCCAACAAACTTTTTTATATGTAGATAGCACAAGGGCGGACCACACTTGCTGCTGCTGCTGCTGCTGTTGTTGTTGTTGTTGCTGTTGTTGTAACGGGGGCTTTTGTTGCAATTGTTGGTGCTGTTCTTATTGTTGTTGCTGTTGGTCTCATTGGAACGGTGCCAACAAGTGGTTTGACTTGGCGAAAACATTCCATTGCCATAGCGCGGCGGGTGGGTCTATGTTTGTGGTCATGACGCATACGCCGCCTTATCGCAGCTTTCAGCACTCACACAGAAACAGACAAACAGGCACACACATACGCAACAACAACATCAGAGCGAAAACAAATGACAAGTTAGCAAAACTGACAATGTAACTTCAAAATGCCGCCAACTGTCAAACTGGTGTCACAAAAAGAACGGTAAATACACGGTTAAAGCTCTAGAGGTGTGTATATTCATATATATATATATATATATATATATACACATATATATGTATATATATATATATATATATTTATGTGTGTGTGGCTTATGAAGGGAAAGGGGTGTACTGGCATGCTTCTAAGCAGAGCCAACATGGGCGTGCCTGACTAGCTATATGACGCACACACACATATATATGCATATGTAAATTCAAGTATGCGTGTATGCGTGAGCGTGGACAGGTGGGTGTGTTAAGTGGGTTTAGGGTTTTGGCGACCAGGTGAGTGTGTGTCTTTTGGATAATGCACAACATGAAATGCGCAGCCAAAAGCTGATAAAAATCGTCTTTCTACTTCATTCCATTTTTTTTTATACTAAACACAGACACAGATAAATTCGTATGAATGTATGTACATATGTAGACATATATAGACATATATATATGATACATATAAAAAGGGCAGTTGATTCAATTTCGTTTCTTAAATATTTTCATCAGTAAAAATCTCTATATTTAAATATTCACTAAAATTTTGAAGATTTTTCTTCGTAGTTCTAATCTATATCTGTGTCTTTAAAACATATGAAAATAGTTTAAGATGGGAATAACTGATAGTTAAATGGATTATGGATACTTCTATATTATAATACTTCTATACGCAGATAGGAATATCTCCTAGTGAAACACTCTATGATAGATCCATCCATATTATACTTCTCATCTCAATTCGTACTCTATGATAGATCCTTTCATACTTTACTTCTTAAAGTAGTTTCTATGGGAATATCTCCCAATTAAACACTATATGACAGATTCACCCCTATGTATGACTTCTTAAAGTAGTTTCCAATCAACTTAAAGATTAAATTCCAATCGGAAGTCTTCAAATATGTTAAAGGTGCTTATATATAATTGTATATAAGTTAATATACTTATGCATACATACATACATATACACATACAAATACGACACAAACCAATCCTTGACTATTACATTAGACAACTCTACTTTATATAGAAAGCTCACCAAATGAATTCAATGTGTTTGTGTTTGTGTGTGTGTGTGTGTGTGTGTGTGTGTGTGTGTGTGTGTGTGTATGTGTATGTGTGTGTGTGTGTGTATGTGTGTGTATGTGTGTGTATGTGTGTGTATGTGTGTGATAGTGCATATGAATGAGAGTTTTGTAATTTGTTCCAAGCCCAGTAAGGAGTTTCAAGTACGAGAGAGTGAAGTAGTTGGGGGATCTACTCTAATAGATGCACATATGCCCAGCATCGTACACATACAGAATACTATATATAATAAATATACAGATCTGACATCAGACATCAATTGAACATAAAATATGTATAGATAGATATGAGAAAGATATGCGTTTACATTAAAACTTAATCGAAGGGATTTAAATGGGACTGGAGGCTTGGGGTGGTGGAGAAGGGGAGGATTTAGGTGTGGCTAAAGCGATAATCATCAATAACACTCACTCCGCATCGGCCATACGAAATTGTATCATAATTGCTCAAATACGATGAACTATTCCGATATCCAGAATTAAGTCCAGATCCAGATCCGCCGCTCAGATACAATGGAGATCCAATGCTATTCCGCTGGGTGGTGACGCGCGGCGTATATGATGAATAGGAGGAGCTGGGATAGTAGCTGCTCGCGCTGCTGCTGCTGCTGTGATGATTGTAGGCGGATGTGGATGATGAGCCGATTCCTGATGTGCCCGACCCAGACGATGAGGGCAGCAATTTAGATAGACTGCTGCCGCGATTATCGTAGTAGGTGCTGGAGTAGCGCGAGTAGCCGTTACTTGTGCCGCCTCCGCTGCCGCTGCTAGTGCCGCTAGTGCTGGTCGAGCTGCCAGCGCCACTGGTCGACGTTGTGCCGTAGAGACTGCCACTGCCCGCTGCTGACGTTGACGATCTACGCGGCGAAATCACACGCATATTAGTGGCAGCAGCGTTCTACCGCTTCAATCGGACCAGTTTGCCGTTTTGATTTGCCGTTGTGTATTGTTGATAATGATGATATTGTTGTTGATGATGGTGGTGATGATGTTGTTCTTGCTGTTGCTGTTGCTGCTGCTGCTGCTGGATGGCTGATATTGTTAATGTTTGGGCAGACCGTACTATTTCTTGCTCTCCACTCGATCGCTCTGCTGTTGTTCTTGTTGCTCTTATAGTAATTCTGTAATTGTTGCTCTGGTGTTATTGCTGTAAGAGTGAGAGTGAAAGTAGATGCGTGTGAGTGAGAGTTACTTTCAAATTGGATGGAGATGCATTCATTCACTCACCTTGGATTGGCTTGCAGTTGCGTTTTTCCTTGTATGATTATTATGTACATAGATTATAATTGTTATTTATTCAATTTTGTTGCTTATACTACATTAAAGACCCGTTATTGTTGCAGTGGAGAATAGGCAAACTGTAAATAAACAAGAAACTATCAAAAATGACCTTCGATATCTATATATATAAATACAAGCATAAGTATACATATATATATATATATATATATATATATATATATATATATATATATATATATATATATATATATATATATATATATATATATATAATATATAATATATAATATATAATATATAATATATAATATATAATATATCATATATAATATATATATATGTGCTGACTAACAATTACAGTTGATTACTAATTTCATAAACGTATCACAAAACCTAACAGCGCCCACTGACGACATTTCATCATGTCGCACTTGTTTACAAAATAACACAACAACAACAAAATCACAATACTTGAAATTTCACGGCGATGCAGCTTGTCATAACAACAACTCAATGCAACTGCCGGTCTGCATGTTTGTGTGTGTGTGTGTGCATGTTGAATGTGAATGAGCGAGTGGGGTAGCTATGCGGTAATAGTGAAGTTGTATATGCTTGTTTGTATAAGTGTGCGTGTGCGTGTGCGTGTGTATGTGTATAAGATGCCGCCAGGCTGTCTACGGCCCTATACGGCGCGCAATGTCATTGTAACCGAGGAAACCGTTGCTCGGCTTTCATAGTAGCATACGTGCGTGTTCCGAGTATATGTGGTGGGGTAGGGCGCCACAACCTCCATGTCTCACTCTACGGCATTCTCTTTCTCTTTCGCTCACACGTAAACAAACAGACGGACACATGGTCACTATCATATCGATCTCCCGTTCATAAATACAACTACAGTTACAACTACAACTATAAACATCACTACAACCGTTTCAGATTCACAAATTCCAATTCGCCTTTGTGAAGCAGCGATGCCGAAAATCACGTCAAAAATCGAAATTATTATAATTAAAGCAACAAAAAAATGAAAATTGAAAAAAGGCAAATCTATTTATAAAAGCGCTTAAAAGCACACACACACACACACACATTCAGCTGGTTGGCGCTGGCGGCCACGTTCCCGTTGGTTGGGTGGTGCGGCAGTAGTAAAACTGCGCTGATGTGCCTGGCCTATAAGCGCCACATGTGCAAATGAAATAGCAATATTGATATTGGCGACAGCGACACACTAAACACAATCACACACACCAAAAGGCGACGAACACAAACACATAAATAGTATGTATGTATATATACGCGGCCAAGCAAGCAACGTACGAATTACGCAAAGTGAAATATCTTTCTCAAAAATGGAAAGTGGAAAAGTGTCGACTATGATTGTGAATTTCGCTTAAGAACTCGAACACTTTATTAATATATATGCTTAATTAGGGGCACACGACGCCTTGACAGGCACTATATTTATTTATAAAATTCATCATTCAGGCACAATCTACTCACGACTTTAAAAAAAAATATTGTATACGTTTAATTGTATCAGCTTTTGACACACACACAAATACACATACACACACACATAAAAATACTTAAAAATTGCACTGACTGAGCTTCTTTACATGGTAATAACTTATATTATTGGCTTTTATATGCAATTTTCAGCCCACAGCACGCAGAACTCACTTAAGAGCGAGTCAGTTTTGCAAGCGAACTACCGAAATCTAGAGTTGCACTCATGCATGAATCGATAAATGATTTTTTATCGCACCAAGAGTTAAATCATAAATTATCGACTTTAGTGGCCATCACAAATTACAGAAAAAGTGGCAACATCGCCGTGTATATACATTTTAAGAGAAAATTTTGTTCAGGTGTGAAAAGTTCTTGTATTTAAATATCGTTTAAAAATTAATGAAATTACAATGCATATAAATATTTAATTGTGTAAATAGTTGCCATTATTATTATTAGTGGCCATGCGGTGCGTTAAGCCGTATTTACTTAATTATGAATAATACACTGCAGCCGCAAATTGTCGCGTCGCATTACATACAGTGTTGCCAACTTTTCCATTAGGCAAAAGGCTATCTCGGTTAAATTCGCATAAATTTAGAATTATTTGCATTAATATTTTGATATAGCTATGCAAGAGTTAATTATAGTTAGCAATATGATGTATTGAAATGTATAAGTCCATTATTTATAGTTAATAAACGACATATTTTTCAGCCAGACTGCGTATCACCGCCGACCAATTTAGCTTACAAACATATGTACTTGTGAATCTGGATATTAAACAGCTAAATCTAACCGGAAAAGGCTGAGTGGGCACCACTTTAGCCTGCGCCGCCGCCAAAGTCGTCACACAAAATGAAGTGAGCTCACTCATCAAATAAAACAAAATGCAACTACACTTAATTTCAACGAAATGATTTTTGCATTAATGACATCTTATTTTCGATTTTCGTTTTCATTCCCGTGTATAGTAAACCAAAAGGCACAGCGGTTTTTTGTTAATTTTCTGAAGTTTCAATTCGTCTCGTCATTATCATCATCCGCATTGCCATCGTAATTTTTAGCAGGTTTATCTTATTACCACCCAGCCCGCCCGCCCAGCTAGCTTTTGTGAGAAACCTTGTATAAAACTTCGGTTACTGGATCATTTTTATTGCGCACAGCAACTCTGTCGTTTGACATATTATTCATATCCCTAACGAACACACACACAAACATATTTAGGTGAGTACTGTTAGATGTTGACTTACTTCTGGATTCTAATAAGCATAATATGCTCTACAGTTATGTCATCGACCGCGGGGAAACGTAAGGAAATCTATAAATACCTGGCGCCATGGCCGCTGTACTCCATGAACTGGAGCGTCCGGCCAGACAAACGTTTCCGCCTTGCATTGGGCAGCTTCATCGAGGAGTACAACAACAAAGTGCAAATCATTAGCCTGGACGAGGATACCAGCGAATTTAGTGCTAAAAGGTGAGCAGATAACGAGCCAAAATAGAAATAATAGAAGCAGACACTAATATAGATAACGTAACTTTATCTGATATAAATATAAGATGAATTGTTATTTCTTAAGTTTACTGATACAATATCAGAAGTCGATACCTGTATATCATATATATCTAGGCAGAGTAGAATGCAAGTAGTCTCACTGATTTTAGCTATATAACTATATAAGAACATCACATGAACTTATTCAAGTTATAATAAATTTGTTATTTCATTTGCAGCACCTTTGACCATCCATATCCGACAACAAAAATCATGTGGATACCAGACTCGAAAGGTATCTATCCCGATCTGTTGGCCACAAGCGGTGATTATTTGCGTGTTTGGCGCGCCGGCGAACCGGATACCCATTTGGAGTGTGTTTTAAATAATAACAAAAATAGTGATTTTTGTGCGCCGCTCACGTCGTTCGACTGGAACGAGGTTGATCCCAACTTGGTCGGCACCTCATCCATCGACACCACATGCACAATATGGGGCCTGGAAACTGGGCAGCCGCACGCTCGCGTCTATGTGGCTGGGCATGTTAAAACGCAGCTGATAGCACACGACAAGGAGGTCTATGATATTGCCTTTTCACGTGCCGGCGGAGGTCGGGATATGTTTGCCTCTGTTGGTGCTGATGGCTCAGTGCGTATGTTTGATTTGCGTCATCTGGAGCACTCGACAATTATCTATGAGGTAACCTTCAATATATATATATTTCGTATACATTTGTTACATTCGCTTTATTGATTTAGGATCCTGCGCATACCGCCCTGTTGCGTTTAGCCTGGAACAAACAGGACCCGAATTACTTAGCCACAGTTGCCATGGATTCATGTGAAGTTATTATTTTAGATGTTCGTGTTCCTTGTACACCTGTTGCAAGACTGAGCAATCACAGAGCGTGCGTCAACGGTATTGCGTGGGCGCCGCATAGGTGAGCAAAAATGAGAAGGAGTAGAAGGCGAATACATATTGTGTTTGTTATTGTTGCAGTTCCTGTCACATTTGCACTGCCGGTGATGATCACCAAGCACTGATCTGGGATATACAACAAATGCCACGCGCAATCGAGGATCCAATTTTAGCCTATACAGCTGCTGAAGGCGAAGTCAATCAAATACAATGGGGTGCCACGCAACCCGATTGGATAGCCATTTGCTATAACAAAGCGTGCGAGATCCTGCGGGTCTAAGAGTCAATTTTTTCTTACCACCCATGCCACATGCCCCCTTTCCGACCCACACACTGCTCTGTCTGTGTGACTGTGATGTGAGGAAATTGGTTGCTGTCACTGTCGCCAACTCGCACCCAACACCAACAACTAAAACAACCGAGGCAGCAGCATCACACAAACACCACAGAAAGACACATACACACACATATATATATATATATATATATATATATATATATATATATATTTACATGCGGATACGAACGTAATGTAGTTGTAGGTTTTGTAGGCGCAGCGGAAGAAACGCGTTTTAATTTTATATCATATCTATATATGTATGTGTATATGCATACATATATATATATATATATATATATATATATATATATATATATATAGTTTTATATTCGGACGTCGATTTGTATCCCACAACCGCTAGCTATGTTTGGTTGGCTATGTTGGTGTTTTGGTCGTCTGTGACGCATAGGGCGGAGCATCCGGGCAATTCTATTAGATTTTAGTTCTTCAGCACTGTTTGTGGCCGGGCCAGGCACAACAGTTAGAATCTTAACTTAGTTGGAGCATACCGTTATGATATATAAGTCTCAAGGTATAACCAAAATATGTATTGCTAATTATAATTTATTTGACTCGTTTCGTAACGTTAAGCTGAAATCAAGGCCGTTTCATCCGGACGATTAGTTATATTTATTGAATTATCTGCTTTTAATGACCATTGTGTGTGTTTTTAATTAATTTGTTTTTTTTTTTTTTTTTTTTAATAACAAAACATATACAAAGAAAAAAGAAGAAACAAATGAATAACAAAAGATGATCGAAAGAAAAACAATGTCCTACCTCGTTTTCCAACATGTGAAATGTTGTTAACATTTTTGTGTCTGACCGCAGTAAAATCAAGAACAACATCAACAACTACACGCATACAACAACAACAAAGGAGAGAAAGAAAAACCAGATGAAAATGTAACCAAAAAGACGCAAAACGCTTTTTTTTCGAAGTGTCTTTTATTTTTTGTTCACATTTTTTATTATACGTTTTCTATGGGAACCACAAACCAAACAAACAAACAACAAAAGGACTTAAGAAACAAAAAACGCAAATGCAAAGTAAAAACAAAAATACTTGTATTTAGAAAACAGAAAAGAACTAAAACTAAAAAAAAAACATAAAAACAAAATACAATGCACAACCACAGCTAAATACAATACTTACTATTTAAAATACAACTAAAAAACAAAAACCGAAATATTATATTGAGCGAGAGAGAATACAAGATTGTTGCTATCCAAAAAAAAAAAAAAAGAAACAAAACAAAAAAAAAAAGAAAAAAAAACCGAAAGGAACATATAAAATATTGACTGCATATGATTACCATTAACTTCACGAAATACAGCCAGGCCCATGATGATCATACGATCCTTACTCCCGCAGTATCAACTTGTAAGCACTGAACGCAAAAGAAAAAAAAACATAAATACAATACAATACTAACCTTCCTCTTTCCCGATCCACAAACTAAAATACAAAATAAAAAAAAAAATACAATCCATTTTCTATATAGTGCGCCGCTCTGAGACTGAAATAAACGAGAAACCCCTTTAGACGAGATGCCTTTCCGTTGGCTCAGACTAAACTGTTCAAACTTCAAATGCTATCACATATATATATGTATATATATATATATGTGTATAACTGATCATGCTAGGAGAAACCCCCACTTATTTCCTTTTGAAATCTTTCGTTGCTGCGTTTTTGATCGAAACATATTTATAAATTAATCAACCAAAACTCGTTTTGATATATATATTTATATATATACTGCGTAGCATGAATAAGGATTTTTTGGCAAACGGTTTCTATAACTTAGCATCATTAATCCCAGAAAGCAAACAATTATTTCAATTTGTATCATTTCTTTGTAACCTCACACGCACACACACACAGACTCACATGAATTGTAACTACATATACAATATAAGCTAGCATATATATATATATATATATATATATCTATACATTAGTATATATATATATATATATATATATATATAGACATCTGGTACTATGCTGGGTCAGCGCGAAGTTTTGAAAACTAGAAGGCAGCAGGAATATGATGAGAGGCGCGCAGCAACGAAACAGAAAATCCCAAAACAAAAAAAAAAAAATATTTAAATAAACAATTTTTAAATAAAAAAAAAAAACATCTTTTTGCTAGTATCCTTTGCTCTCTGCTCTGCTCAGCTCTGCTTAGATCAAGTCGGGCAAATCCGCTGGAGGACAAATGTTGCCTATGTCGACGGTGCCGCTGGGTTCCTTTGCAGCAGCAGCAGCAGTAGGCGCACTGCAAAAAATTGAGGAGTTTCTCTTATTGTAGCCGGGATCAGTTCAGTTGCTATTGACTCACCTTTGCTTGGGCGCACGCACGGATTTGATGGCGAGCAGCTCGTTGGCCTTGAGCTTTTTGAGCTCAATCTGCAAATGGCCGGTGATTTGGGAGCGCTGCACAACCGACTCATTCGGCTTGACCTCCTCGCTGTAGGCCATTTGAAAGATCTTCCCTTTGACCGTAACGCGTACATAGTTTGTCTGTACGTCCACATCGATCAGCGATGTGTCCAGATGCCTGTTGACGATAATGAATATAGTGGGAAAAAGTTGCATACCACCATCAAGTGGAAATACAAACTTGTAGACCTCCAGGAGCAGACTATAGTGATCGGCCTCGTCCTGGAAATTGAACGGCAGCTTGCCTTGGTTGATGTTGTAGGGTCGTCCACAGGGCGCAAACAGTTGAGGCGTTCGCTTTAGTTTCGTTGTCAATGGATTTGGCGGCGACTCGTGCTTTTCGCGGCCAATCTTGTGCTGACGCGCTATCTCAGTGCGTATCTCCGGGCAGTGCTCGCTCTTCGAATGCCAGAAGATGCGGCGACGCTCCTCTTCGTCCTCAATGTCAGCGCACTGTTTGGCCAGTTGGTTCTGCTGCTCGGCGACGCGTATTCGTTGCTCATCCCGCTCGATGGCCTGGGCCGCCTGACACTGAACGATAATAGCGCGATGCTGTTGAACGAGACGTTGCGCCTGCATGCGCTCCGTGGGCAAGATCTCCTTGCAGTCGAGGCTGTGCAGCTGCAGCAAGGTGCCCACCACATAGTCACGATAATGGGGATAATCGGCACACGGATTGCCAATCAGAATCAGCTCACGTAAATTGTAATTGCCGATGAGCGACTCCACGCTAGTCAGCTCGCCAATGAAGTTGAGCGTCAGATCGATCTTGTTGAGTGACTCGAGACTCTCCAGGTTCTCAATGCGCTCAATGTTGTTGACCGCCACATTGAGATACTCGAGACGCTTCAGCTTGAACAGATTCTCCAGCCGGCCAATGAGGTTCGACTGCAGCAGCAGTATCTTGAGATCGCGACACCAGTTGTGTATGTGCTCAATGCATTCAATGTCCTCTTGGTGCAGCGACAGCTCCTCCAGCGTGCTAATTAGTCGTTCATTGTGTTCCGACTTTTTACGCACCAGCTCCTCGGTAACTGTAAATTCGATTACAAAATCAAGAATTCCACTTTCGTTGCACTTCCATACTTACTGCGCACCATAATTGTTTAAATTGTATAAATATTAATGATGTCTATGTGTAAGACTAGATTCAAACTAATTCAAACTGTAAACAAACAAAGGTCACTGCGTTGCTAGGTTCAACTCGTTTCCTGCGATGTTGTTGTTTTCCATCCGAATTGAATTTAAGTTTTGTGTCATCGGCGGGCAAGCGAGCGACCGACCGATTGAACCTATCGAAATCAACATATCGATTTGCATATAGGCAACGTCATCGACGTCGTTGCCCCTGCTTATTTGTATTGCGGGAAATCTAATCAGTTGAATTAGTTAGTCTAGCACGTCTTAAGTGCTTGATTACAGGGGCGCAGTGCGGTAACCACATACATACTTGATTGATTGCTATAAATATTAAAAACTAAATAAATATGCAGCAAAACTAAACCGTTAGGTCGATCGTGAGGTTCATTAGCATAAACAAACCGAAATAAATAATTGTATTTAAATGGAAATATGGCGTGCGCAAGGTATGCTGGCGTAGCTATAATAATGAACAATATTTCTAGTAGAAATTTAAATATTTCCCTTTTCTTTTATTTATAGTTATTCCTTGCCCGTTGATCCGCTCCTGTGTACAATTGCTTCTGGTTTGCGCGCCGAGTTAAACTACGCCAACGCCAGACGAAGCCAGACAATTTTTAACATTGTAAGCGTAATCAGCAATTGGCATCGGTCAAAATGGGCGATAAGGATTCGGATATATTGCGTCCACTCAGCGATATCGAAGTGGATGAGCTGATGGCACTGTATAGGGCGAAATATGGTCCGCTCAACTTCCATTATCTCTTGATGTGCAACCAGCGTAAATGGGATCGCCAGCTGGAGGCAGCGGGCATTTCTCTAAGCGATCTGGCCTATATATCGCTGCGCAAACGTTTCTTTACGCATCGCAGTGGGGATTTCCGGCAGTACGGCACTTACGTGAGTCTGCACGAGGATGTGGTGCAAAGCGTCTCCTTCTACAGCTGGCAAACAGCTGCGGAGGAGCTCTTTGCCTGCCTGGAGCAGACACAGCTCATTCAATGGTCTAAGGGGACGCTGCTCACCAACGTCGATCTGGACTTTTGCGCCCGTGTCAAAGAGCTCGCCGTGAAGAAGGGCGCAGCAGGCATCCAAGCACGTCAGTGCTACGGCATGGTATTCCCTCATGCCGATGCCAGAGTGATCACTGTGCCCGAATTGCTAACGGACTTTGAGCTGCGCCAGCTGACCGACGAGGATGCCGAAATGGTGCATGGCATATGGCCCAACAAGGGCGAAGGATCTTTGGCCTACATACGTGCACTGATCCGATTTAATAGGACAGTGGGCGCCTGTCGCAGTGACACTGGGGAATTGATTGCCTGGATATTTCAGAATGATTTCGCTGGCCTGGGGTAAGTGGCTGGAGAAGATCAAGATCAAATGGAATCTTAGCTAAGGTCATCATTTTCTTCACTTTCGGGCAGAATGCTGCAGGTGCTGCCCAAGGCGGAACGTCGTGGCCTTGGCGGCCTACTAGCTGCCGTCATGACCAAATTGATTGCCAAGAAGGAGGAGGTGACGCTCACCGCATGGATTGTGTCCAACAATTGGCGCTCGGAAGCCCTGCTTAAGCGCATCGGTTATCAAAAGGGTGTCGTCAACGAGTGGATAAAGCTGTTGCCCGCATAGATTTGGGATCGGGATTGGGATTGGACATGGGAAGGGATAAGCACTGGGCCGGTTCCAAGTGAAAGCCAAACTGACAAGTTTACATAGTACGTAGTAGAACGTAGTAATTCTGTTTATTGCCTATGTACACGGTCAACAATTTATAATACGGACGCATCTTGATGCGTTTCGATTTTGTAAATACATACAGTTTTAAGGCATAATCCAAATTCAAACTGAGGAAACGAATACGATATTCATATTCCTTCCTAGCGGCAATTGAGGCAAATCCGTGACGGATTCAGTCTCGATCATATACTTATTTACATACCGCCTCACATACATACTGTTATCATAAAATTTTTTACAATATAACTAAAAAAGAAAGAGCAGAAAGGAAATGGGCTCCTGGTGGGAGCGAACTAAAAAAGAAATATGGAAATGATGGAGGGGAAACTACAGACAAAATGTGAGGAATACGAGCAGAGAGCACATAGATAGATGCGGGAATACTATTCAATTATTCGGATTGCCCATAGATAGCGAATTCCGTCTGATAAGAGATATTATCACCAGTGAATGTGGGACGTGAGGTGGGGCGGGGCGGGCCGGGCCGGACCGGGCCGAGGTGAGGTTTAGAAGCGAATGTTGTAATGGCTCGAAGTACACTTTCACTAATTATAAAACACTAAACTAGACGAATAGCAGACGCGTGGTGCTCCCGCTGGGCATCCCACTGCCGTTCACCAGCAAGCTGTTGCTGTTGTTGTGCATCGGCATCGCTGACATCGGCATTTGCACGGTTGACGAGCCCTTCGGCTGCAGCTTGTGCAAGCCATTGCCGATACTGCCATTGATGGCGCCGCTGCGATAGTAGTTGTCATTTAGCGGCGGATACTTAATGTGACTGTTTGGCGTCTGCAGCGGCAGCTCTCTGCGCTTCGAGATTTGTTTGGCACGATTGTAGCAGAGGACACCGATGATGGCCAGCGTCATGCCTAAACAGTTGACCCACGTGACCGGATTGCCCAAGATCAGCAGCGAGACGGCAATCACGAATATGCGCTTCGAGGCGCTGGCGACGGCATAAGTGAGCGGCGTCACGAGCGACAGCACACTGAAGGCAATTATGTTTTGCATCCAGTTGAGCACCCCGTCGGTGAAGAGCAGCGCAATCAATCGATAGTCCAGATTTTTCTGCAATCCGAATATTGTTACATTAAATTGCTTATTACTATATATATGCAAAGGACATACAACAACTGAGTGCCGGAACACGGCTAAACTGTCCATGTAGAGCCACAGAGGCAGGAAAATGAATAGCGATAGCTTGCCAAGTAGATGGAGCAGACGCAAGTGATGTATGCCCGTGTCCTTAAGCACCTGCAGAGAGAGAGAGAGAGAGAGAGAGAGAGGGGAGTGAAGGTGAGAGCTATGGAACTCATGGCTTACCTTTTTGGAGAAAATATTTTGCAGGGAGAAGCCCATAGTCGAGATGAGAGCGCTTATCAGGCCGAGCATATCAAATGAGATTTCCGTTACGGTCGCAACTGCCACGCCAGTTATAATGGGCAGCAGGCTCAGGTACACCAGTGTGGGCTGCTTCTCGCCAAAGAAGACGCGTGTCAGAACGACGGTAAAGAGCGGCATGGTCGCCTTAACTGAAAACGAACAAGAATCAGATATAGATAAAACACACTTGGTGACGTGTGTGAGTGCCCAACTGACCTGTGTGCGCATAGGAGACGGGCACCTTCCACAGCGATATGTGCGAGGTGACCGAGGCGAGCAGCTTGCCGATGGCCAGCGGCACAATTAGCCGCATGTAGTAGGCGCGCGGTATGTCCTGATATTTGCGTATTCGCCATAAATTGAAAAATGGTCCACTGTATAGGGTGATGCTGCATAGCTGGATGAGCGTGACGGTCATCGGGAATGGGAACTCGTTGAGCACCATTTTGCCGATGACATTGTTGCTGGACGAGATCACGTACCAGAAGAGGCACATCAATAAGACGACCGCAACATGGCGGGAGCTTGTGCGTTTACCACCCAACATACTTTTTATAAAATATATCTGTGTGTATATTGTAGTTTTTCAATTAAGAGATGCCGTTGTCGGTGTCAGTGTCTGCGCTACGGAGTTACTGCATCTGCGGCTGCCGGTCCGCTGGTCCTTTCTATCGATTTTTGTTTATTGCATCTCGCTGTATGTTTAAATCTTAAATAAATATATGCACGTCGACAATGTCGTCGTCGTCCGTTTGTTTTCTACGTGGACTTAATCGTGTGACCAGACAACGCCGAATATCTGTTGAGTGTTGTTAAATGCTGTCACACTCTGTTATCGATAAATATTTGAAATTTGCATTTCCGAATAACCGCTTCCAATCCGAATTAGCAATTCCACGAACCATTCTAATTACTAAAACCCAATTACAAAAATGTATTTTATTTCGATTTACAATGCACTTTAAATCAATTAGTTACAATTGCATTTTCTGCTTACATTTAGCTCTGTTTATATGTATTGATTCACGTTTCTTTGGTTTGTATACGTGTATTGGCACTTAAGATTGAATGCAGCATATAAATTCGTTTATAATTATTTTTAAGCCTATTCTTTAAGTAGTATTTAATTCGAGGTGTTCCAATGGCTCCCATGATGGGTTATTTGGTTATGCTTGGCTATTCGTTAAGTTAGTTATTGTCTCAATTCTTTAGCCTCGGCGCGCTTGACGGCCAAGGCATAGCGCAGCTGGCGAAATAGTTGTTCGGCCCAGGAGGATGAGCTCGGGCAGGATGAGCAGAGCTCCTTCAGGGCCAGCAAAACGTTTGTTTGCTGTTGGGTGAGATCACTAGCGTTAAAGCGGGGATTTAGCCAATAGACCCCGTTGCACGATGGCGACACGGCCTGGACGCCAACATCCCGACTGTGGTTGATCAGTCGCGGATCCGTTTGTGTGCATATAGTGCTGTAGAGACCTATGGATGCCGGCTCGTCTTCTGTCTTGATGCAGTCCTCATTCTGCAGCGATATCTTTGTGTTCCGCTGCAGTTCCAGGAGGCGCATCACATCAATCCCGGTGAGACGCAACAGCGCTCGAGTCGCTTCTGGCATCGCCTCCAAGCCCCATTTCTTCAAATTGATGCTCGACGGCGCCGACGTCGAGTTAAACTTGTAGCGAACATTGAAATTGTTGCACAGCGGCGAGGGATTCTCGAATATATCACTCTGCATATACGCCACCTGGCTGGGCAGCTGCCGGATTGTGCTGACCGCCAGGAACTCGGTCAGCGGTGCCTTGGACGTCCTGAGGCGCATCAGACTCAATACAGTCTGTGCCCGCTCCAAGCCCAGCTGACGCTTGTCCTGCGCTGTCTGTGGAGTTGCTGACGACTCAGCTGACGATTGCATTAGTTTGTTTATATTGATTACTTTGATGGTCTTCTCCTCGGCGCGCACTGTCACTGGGTCGAGTTCCTCGGGTTCGGTTTTTATGACAATCCTGGAACTGAGGCGCGATCCACTGGGCCGATTAATCTCCAGCAAGCGCCGCTCCTTACGACCTGGGGAGCTCAAGCTCTTACTCCGACTGCGACGGCGCTTTTTATGGCTCTCGTTCTTCTTCTCCTTCTTATGCTTTTTTCTCTTCTCTCTCTTCCCGGTAGGTATGTGCTCTAGTTGCTCGAGTTCCTTTTGCCGCTGCTGGATGCGAGCTTGCAGCTCCTGCTCGTCTTCGCTATTTTCATTACCTGGCGGCTCCAGATCCATTTTTTCCAGCTGATCCATGTGGCTATACGATCCATTTAGGACGCCTTGAAAGTCCGTCTCCGACAGGACATCAAGGAAGCCCAATTGTAATTCTCTTCGCTCCTCCTTCACGACGGACGGCTCCATTGGATCGTCCGGCACATCCGAATAAAATCCATTTAATCCAGCTTCAAGCTGAGCTTCGACCTGCTCCGGCTGATCTGTGGGCGCTTCTACTCTTGGTGGTGTTTGGAAATAATCATGTTGCGGGCTCCGCTTCATGTACTGCGTTGACTCCAATGACGGTGGTGGGGGCGTTGCCGGCAACTCCTCTCGATCATCAACTTCACTCTCCCAGTCGAGAACGCCATTAGTGGCGACTCTTGCCAAGCCGAGCGGGGGCGAGTGACCGTTTTCTTCACGCAGCGGAGTGCACGCGTTCTCGTCATCCTTGGATGGGGATTGTTTACATATGAAATCAGTGTTAACAGCGTCGATCTCGTTTTTGACACGAATTTCATCTTCCATATTACATAGAACGGCTATAATTTGCTTTGGAGCCCGAATGTGGGGTACAAGAAGTAATGCGATTATTTCATTCTAAAAAATCCCAAAAAATGGTGATCTGTTGGTAAGCTTCAGTTAACAAATACTACACTGTCCAAACAGGAACCGATTGTTAATCTCGATAGTTCGGTTTGAGCCTTTGTCATGGTTAACAATTTATTTTATGCATCTATGTTTTACATAAAAAAAATTTATTCTATTAGTTTTACAGTTAATTATATCCATTTTAAAAGACAAGGCTGCAAAAGTATTGTGAGAAATTAAAACTTCAAATTTTCAGCGCCATCCGATTTAAGCAAACTCTAAAGATATGTTAATTTTGGTATATTCCGCTTTCATATCGATAACAAAAGTGCAAGCGATGGTAGTTGGCATGCATATATACCACTTCAATACTCACTTATTAGCAAATAGATCTAGCACGAACTATCGATATGTGTTCGAGCCAAGAGCCACACAGCTGTTTGCTGGCAGATTACGCGACCGATGGTGCTTCAAGTTTTTTTATTGCTGTAAATCATTTGACACTTTTATTAAACAAACCTGAAGCACCATGCACAAAATGATAAGGCAAATGGCGCAGCTAACGGTGCAAACGCCGTTGCTTGCAGCTGCCCCCGCAACCGGAGCAGCAAAATTGTTATCCATGCCACCTGCGATCACGCAAAACGTTGACTGCTGCGGCGTGCACACGGCGCCCTCTGGGGGTCTGTGCACAAAATGGAACAAACACAACTTGGGACCTCGCAAATGGCTGGAATACAACAAAACTGTGCATCCCCCACAGGAGCCGGAAGAGGAGCCGCGCAAGGCGGTAAACAACCTCGAATATTAAATTTTTAATCGTCATTACTAACTAACTAATTGATTTATAGTATGTGTGCCATATGCGCAGCAACATTAAATATAGTCCGGACAAGATGTGGTATATAGCAGCCTTTGTGAGGGGCATGTCCGTTGACGAGGCACTTAAGCAGCTGAACTTTGTGCTCAAAAAGGGCGCCACAGATGTCAAGGAGACGATAATGGAGGCTCAGCAAATGGCCGTTGAGCGGCACAACGTTGAGTACAAAAGCAATTTGTGGATCGGTAAATGAATAAGCAATCCATTAATCAAGGCCTTAACTAATTTGATTTGGTTTATCTGTATCAGCTGAATCCTTTGTGGGCAAAGGACGTGTTTTCAAGGGTATGCGTCGACATGCGCGCGGTCGCTTTGGTCGTGTTGAGTACAAGCACTGTCACTACTTCCTGCGGCTGGAAGAGGGCGAACCACCAAAGCACTACTACCTGCCCGAGCCACAAACACCCGAACAGCAGTTGGAGCATTGGTTGAAGCAGATGCGCAGTAGAAAGATCATCAGTTCGTTGTAGATACTCTCAACACGGAGCAGAAGCGGAAGCATACGCCCTTATATACACAGCATCATCCACATGAAACGCATTTGAAGTTGTTTTCAAAAACGTTATTTTATTAATAAAAAGCAAAATGAAACTGACTTTAACTAATGATCTAGATCTGATGCGATTTTGTATATATAGAACAACGATCTATTAATCAGTTAACCTGGAAATTCATATGAAAACTTGTATAAAGAAATGTTTATGGTTTATAGCAAATTGTATATGATCTATATAGACTGTAGAACTATATCTTTTCTAATCAAATAGCAGATCTAGAAAATAAAATGCATTAACTAAAGTTCATTGAAATTTGTATGATTTATAGAATATTGTAACATGAACTATATATATCCTAGAAATAAATCTTTGCTAATCATATAGTAGATCTAGAAAATAAAATGAATTGGATGAAGTTTCTTACAATTTGTGCTTTAGTTAGGCTTTGCATTTAATATTCAATATTTTCATTGGCCATAAAATTATACAAAGAATACAGTAATCAAGGGTTTTGGTACACCTATTTGCATGTGATTATATCTCTAGATTTAAGATATAATCACATGCAAATAGGTGTACCAAAACCCTTGAAACCGCGAAACTTTTGAATAATTAATTATAATTTCTTGACTAGAACTTTAACAAGATTTTAGAAATTAAAGTATATTCATTCATTAAAAATAAATTTGCCATAATCGAGGGCGTTACAAAGTTTATGTGAATGGACTAGAGGGGCGATAGCATAAGACTATTTACTGAACTATATCATGGATATACATGCATAAAATATTGAACTAAGATTTTCTTTATTAGCAAGCCAATAAATATCTAACTTATGCAGTGGAATTATTTAAATTACGAGTCGAATGCGCCAAGCACATATATATTTATATATATGTATAGATATTATTATTAGATATATCTAATTAATAGTTCATTAGTCATTACTCATTGCCGTCTTGCTGCTTTTGCTCGGCTTCCATATAATTTGGTAGTTTCTTTTGGTTTTCCTGTTGCTGTTGATCCTGCAGGCCCTTGGCGACGCTCGTTAGCGCCAGTGGCTGGCGCAGGCACACCTGCTTATCAACACTCTTGTCGAGCACCAGGCAAGCCAGTTTGGATAGCCGAGAACGTGTGGGCATGCCCGCATCACGACGGCGCTTGCGTGTCGTCACTGCAACTGTCTTTAGCGACCCATTCTTTTTCGCTGGCTGGCGCTCTTTGACTGTGTGATCCCGCAGCAAATGTTTGCTGAGATTCTGGGCGCTGCTGAAACAGCGCTCACAACCAATGGCCAGACATTCGAAGCGTCTGCCCGTGTGGCTCGTCAGCACGTGCTGTCGTAAATTGCGCTCATACGAATAGCTGCGATTGCAGCCCGGCTCGGTGCACGTAAACGTTGATTCCGCATCTGGTGGATGTTTGGCAGCGATATGTGCACTCAGATCGATTGACTTCTCGTAGCTCTTATCGCAATGCTCGCACTTGAGGCGCTCCCGCCCGTGCAACGTTTCGCGGCAATGTTTTGTGTAGAGCGTCCATTTGTCGAACTGCTGGTTGCATTCGGGGCAAGTGTAGAGTTTGCAGCTGCGCTGGTGACTCTCCTGCTGCCATTGCTGGTAGAAGCCACGCTTACATTTCTCACAACGGAACGGATATTCATGTGTATGCTGTGTAATCTCGTGGCGGCGCAGCTTCATCTTTTGCCTGAACTTGGCCGAGCAATGGCTGCATACGTATTCGCGCGGACACTCGTGTGCCTCACGTACGTGCCGCGTCATGTTGCTCGTCGATGTGAACATCTTGGTGCACTCTGGTAGGGTGCATTTGATGGTCTTCTGCAGTGCCGCTGGGCGTTCGTGTGTGCTACGCAGATGTCGCTTCAAATGGGTGAGTATTGAATAGCTCTTATCACAGCCGTCATAGCTGCAAGCGTGCTTTTTCTACATTAAGAGATCAGTTATAAACTGGGCACGTATGTGGGTTACTTTTACTTACAATACCAGTATGGTGGTATTCATGGCGGTCTAATTGGTCCAGACGTTTGAAGCTCTCGTTGCATCCGCTGATGCTGCAACTGTATTTGGCACCTATGCTGTCGCGGCGCACCTGTTTGATCTTAAACTCTTCTAATACGGCATCCAAGTCGCTGTCGCTTGTGATTTGCAAACCCGGTGGCATTTTGCTACGTTATCAATCAAATCCTCACACAAACAGCGTGTTGGCTAGCAACGTCAATATAACTTATCGATATAGCGAAATATTTGATAGCAACACCGATATTGAGAGTGAGCAATCGATACTTCACAATAGTAGTACATTTGATAATTATTTGGTTACGCTACATGTAACTAAATTTATGTAAAATATTAATAGGAATGACTGTATGAGAAGTGTGTGAATGCATCACAAATATCACCAAATATCACCATACTCATTACGTTAGTGAAAATTAAACGATGTGTGCCAAAAAAATACTGAAATTCGACTAATTTATATCGATTATGTACAGCTGTTATTGCTTTCCTCGTAGAGTTTGCCATTCATCGTGAAGTGGTATCGATTCTGCACGAATTTTCCTAATCGTACTCTAAGTTCATTATCGGCAGCTTTAAATCACATATGCTTAATAAACAGAGCAATGAAATTCCAGAAAACTACATGAAAAACACGACTTCAACTCAAGAAATCTCAAAAATTCATTGAAAAGTTGTATCGATGATTTACGAATTATCGTTATCATGCCGCGCTTGCGTTGTCAGCATTTATAAATTGTGTATATTTAATAAACATTAAAACTATATTAATTCTTTCGCCGGATATGAGATAACATATAACAAAAGTAATTTAGAGATTCCATCGGTAACATCTTTATTTACGGTATCGAAAACAAAAAGTACAAACACATAGTTTGTGGCGGCCCGTCGATCAGCCACATTATCGATATTTACCTTCGATTGTCTGGCAGCTACACAGTATATGTAGTTGTAAGCTTAAAGTTAGAAACTGAACTCGTAGGCAAGATAATAAACAATAGTATTAATTCCAAAAAAATAAACATGGAATACGAAAGTGTGCTGATCGTAAAGCCCGAGGTATTTATATACAAAATACCGCCTCGCGCCAGCAATAGAGGATACAGGTAAGACTAGAAATTCTGCTAAAAAAAAAAAAAAACACAAAATTTTGCATAGTTGTTGTTGTTGCTGTTCTGTGGTGCAATTGAAAGTTTCGTGATTTCATGCAAAGACGCCCCCACATCCCCACACACGCAGACTGTGTACACATATTGCGTGTGGCTGTGTGTGCGCGGTCGTGAGAAATGCATAAATTATGTTAAAAATGCGCAAGGCACGGAAATGAGACTGAAATATGTGGCAAAGAGCCACAGCAAAAGCAATAGCCAAGGTTAAGAAAAAAAAGCCCATGAATGTTGTTGTTGTTGACTATTGCCTCCTTTGAAGTTCAATTTCAATTGATTTTTTTCTGCTTTTTGTTTTTTATTTGTTGTATGCAGTTGTGTGTTGTTTTTTTAATGCTCACTTTGCAGTTTCTCTTAATTGCTGTACATTTCACTTGCAAGTGAAATGTTTGTATGTATATGCATTTGCGTGCGCGCTCATCTATATATGCATATACATACATATATATTTATATGTCTGTATGTATGTATGAGTGCGTTTGTGCATGTGGCCAAAGCTTTTGTACATGTGTAATTGTTTTTGTTGTTACTTTTGTTGACTTTCTTTGTTTTCGCTTTAAGCGTTCACACAGCAGCAAATACAAAATACAAAATACAAACTACACACGCACACGCGCACACACACACATGCACATGCACATGCCATCAAGTAAACAATGTTTATTAGCTGAATGAATGAACGAACATACAAAATAAACAGCAAAAACAAATATCTTTTCAAACACGCAGAGCAGCGGACTGGAACCTGAAAGAGCCCACCTGGACCGGACGAATGCGCTTGGTGGCCAAGGGCACCGCCTGCATACTGAAGCTGGAGGATAAGACGAGCGGCGCTCTGTTTGCCAATTGCCCCATCGATACATATCCCGGCGTGGCCATCGAAGCGGTCTCGGACAGCTCGCGATACTTTGTTATACGCGTCCAGGACGACAATGGACGCTCGGCATTCCTGGGTCTGGGCTTCGGGGATCGATCCGATTCGTTCGATTTGAATGTCGCGTTACAGGATCACTTCAAATGGGTCAAAAATCAGGAGCAAATCGAAAAGGAGAAAACCGAACCAAAACAGGAGCTCGATCTGGGCTTCAAGGAGGGCGAGACCATTAAAATCAACATGCGCATTACGGTAAATATTTTGAAAATGGAGTGGAAATCATGCTGACTTCTCGGTAACCGACTAGCAGATGCCGCGTAGTCAGTGTTTTCCGACAGTTGTCTTCAGGGTATGAATATGGCTGTAGGCTATCCTAGTGTATGAATGAACGTGAATGAATATATATATGGTATATAGATATATTTATAACTGTATAGTGTTACATTCGCATAGAACCTGAAACCTGATTGTATTATTGTCAATGGCCAAGTTTATGAATTAGTGTAGAACGAGGTAGGATGACTTGGATAGATTACAAATGAATGAAATAGATGACACACATAAATGAGTAGTGAATATGATATGCAATTAGTACGGCGAGCACTAATTGATAAAGAGGAAGATATCAATATGAAATGGAATTAATAATAATAATGAAATTAGCGGCTTATGCGTTTTTGTAATTGATCTATATCTTATATCCGTTCAGTCTTATCGATGGGTATGGATAGATGTGAGATTCGTGTTTAATGGGCGAGTCTTGAGTGACGTTAAGGGCCTTCATTCCTGGGAAAGGCGTATCGATGATCTATCCAGTAGATGGAATGATGGGGAACTATTGTTTCCCACATAGGATTAATCAATTCCAACTTAACTTGCTATCTTGTTATCAGTGCCATATTAATATCCATTTCAAATACCGTCTACGGATCATCAATTGTTATTATTTATCTTAAGCGATCCTTGACTCGATTCTAATTTCCATTTTTTGGTTTCAGAAAAAGGATGGCTCGGAGGGCACCTCGCGCACTGGCAAGGGCAAAAGTACTGGCGGTGTGCTACCACCGCCGCCTGGTGGCTTAGCCAAGATCGCACCACCGCCGGCCGCGCCGGCTGCCGCGACGCTGCGTCAAAGTCCGGCCGCATCGCCAGCACACAGGACAAGCGGTGCCGGCGCTGGCACGGAATGGACCGATTACGCATCCGCAGGGTAAGCTGCCCCCCCTAAGTGCACCTATTGCTATCACTATTAATTTCGTTCTATTTCTTTATTTTTCAGTGGCAATCAAGGTCAACAGAATTCGGCAAATGCCAATTGGGTTCAGTTTTAGGCTGGGACCAGCGCAATGCGTCACGCACCGGTTTTTGTGTAAAGGCTCTTAAATGCTTCTTTTTTTTTGTACACCCATACACACGCACACCCACACACCTACACAGACACACACACACACGACTTAAACTCGCTATTCAGATGGAGGACATATATATATATATATATATATATATATATATATATATATATATATATATATATATATATATATGGATATATATATTACATTTACATAAACAAAATTAAGTCCGTTAACGTTAAATTTATATATAGATATTTTTTTCTTTTGGCATATTGAGCATTATATATACATATGGATATATATGTATATTTGCATATGTAAAAAGAACTGTTCTCACGTACAATTTTAAGCGTTTCTTTTGAGTAACGCACACAGCATGGAACAGTGAGTGGCTGGCACAGGAGAGTGAAAGGGAGGGAGAGATGAAGAGAGAACAGTTTCTGTTCGAGTTGAAAATGTAGCACTAAAACATTCCGTTTAGGGCAAGGCATTGTAATTAGTTCAAAAAAGTATCGTTATCGTTATCGTTAAACAGTCGATTAACAATTTCTAAACAAATTTTATTTTTCACTTCACATTGTTTTACATACACACACACACACACACACACATACATACATACATATACATAAACAAACCAACAAATACACGTCTAAAATGAAATGAAAAATAGAATTAAAATGAAAAGAGAAAACAACTATAACTAAATTTATTTAATTGTGCTAGAAATTGCAAACAAATAATGCAGAAAATCTTTTAAACAATTTTGTTGATATTTCTAATTTAAAAAAAAAAAAACATAAATCAAATAAAACTGTATTTTGCTGCGCAGCATTTCAAACTGTTGCTGCGTTCATTTTGTTGCTGTTGATAAAATACTAGATGCGAATTAACAAATTCTGTTTAAATAATATTTATATACATATATAGCTGTAACGGGCACAGTTGTACTATTTCCGAAATGCATAGCTTGCTTATATTCTGTTACCTGGTAAAAAGAAACCAAAATACACGAAAACAAAAACAATATAAAGCTTGCAGTTATGTTACAGTTAGACAGCCACTGCTCGCGGTGCCCCCCAAACGGGCCTGCTGCGCACAGTTTGACAGCCTCGCTACATTGCAATCGTCTTGTTTTGTATTAGTTAATTAATTCCCCCCGAATTAATGTATGTATATGTAATTAATTGCCAGCTGTGCAGTTATACAAAATAATAAAATATATGTACACATCTATTAAAATAAATATACAAAAAAAATATATATACATATAATATAAATGAATATGAAAATAAAAATAGCAATGAATTTCAATGTATAAACTCCTGAGTTTTTCTCCACAACTAAATTTCCTACGAATATCCCATATTTAGTGCTTTCCAATTAGAAAGAGTCGCGTGCCAATTGGAAATTTGAGCTAGCTGTCTCTTTCTGCAGTGCGCTTGAAATTCTGTTTGAAAAATACGAAATAATTTTCAATTATGAAATATATATATATATATATATATATATTAAAAACAATATATTTAAATTAGTTATCAATTTCCATTTATAGCTGAGAATGTACTATTTTTTGCATATTCTTTTGATTTATACATACATACACATATTCATTTAAGTTCATTTAAGTCAATTAGCATATATTAAAAATCATATAATAAAAATATTTTCAAGTTTTTGTTTTTTTAAGTTTTAAGTTTTTATTTAACTTATAGTGTTCTTCTCTTATGCTTGTATAATAATTTTCTTCTCCTTTCAATTGCTTTTTTTGTTGTTTTTGTTTTTTCTTCTTCTTGTTTTCTCTCGTTTTAAAGGTATATTTGTTAAGCATATTTGTTAGAATTATTACAACTCAAATATTTTCATAGGATTTTGCTTTAATACATGTAATTTAGTACGCGTTTTTGTTTTTGCTTTTGTTTGTGTTTCTCTTTTTGAAGTTGCATTTGTTTCTGGTTTTTTGCTTTTCTTGTTTCTCATTTCTTGTTTTTGTGTTTTACATACTCAATCGATCATCGTTTGCTACTCATTCATATACATAGTTGTGGAGGGCGGGTTCTATACGAATAAATATAGATTTTATTTTATGTGGCTAACTACAAAATGCGGAAAATCTGTAGCCAAGGCCAAATCGTTTACCGCGGATTATCAATCGTGTCTATATTATAATATAATATTATTTTCAATTTGTTAGTTATTATGTTTATTTTTGATTTTGTTTTTTTTTTATTTTTATTTTTTTTTTTAGTTTTTCCATTTGAGTGTAAAGAATTTAGGAAGCGTTGCAATGAACTGTATTATTTAGGTTTTAGTACGAACATGCAAAATGTTTGTTTTTACAACATTTTGTTTCGACTAAATTTCCGCTTTATACACATTAAAAATTTTGGCTTTTAACAGTACATGTAGAGTTGACAAATATATATATATATATATTATATACATTACATTTGCTACATAACTGTCTCAAAATGTGCAATTGGTAACACGATTGGACCTGGCTAAGGGCTGTGTTTGTTCTGCGCATTTGAGTCTACGTATAACAGTTTTGAAAGAGTGTATGTGTACACACACATATATATATATATATGTGTGTGTATGTGTGTGTGTGTACTATGCTTGCTACTGATAACGTTTGTGTATGTGTGAGTTTTTACACAATATTTTCGGTAAGCTTCAGACCACCTCTTGACTTGAAAACTTATAACAAAAGCTGTGTGTATCCTTAAACACTAACTAAGGTTAACTTATGCTGCTCATTGTATGTGTATGTGTCTGTGTGTGTAAGTGTGTGTGTGTGTGTGTGAGTGTGTGTGTGTGTGTGTGTGTGTGTATGCTTGTGGCAGCAAGCCGCAGTAGTAACAAGAACTTCACGGCATACATACATATATAAACAAAATTTAACATTATCATAGTACTGAAACTATTTATCCTATTTCGCGCCTAACTGCCACACACATACACACACACACACACGCACACACACGCGCGCGCGCACACACACCATGTGTAACGGAAACTGCTAGTCTTTACAGTTATTTGTTCTACCCCTGCTACCCTGAATTGTGTGTGTTGCATTTTCTGTTGCCGCATTCATTTTTTGTGTGTGTGAGTGGGTGTGTGTGTGAGTGGGTGTCTATGTATCTATGTGTGTGTGTGTGTGTGTGTGTGTGTGTGTACAGATCCTGGTGCTGCTGTATGCTGGTTTACATAAAGCGCTGACGTTTACTGCTGTAGTGGCAAATGTCCATTTTGTCATCGATGGGACTGCCGGGACGCTTGCAATGGCGCGCGATTTCGTTGGCAACAAATGCAAATAGCTCCGGTCCGCTGTTGTGAAAGAGAAGGCAACAGTAATTAGTATATATATTTAGAATACAGTTATGCAGATATCAATTTATATTTATAGACAAATGTAGACACTCCAAGCTCCAGCTCAAGCTAATTCAAACCCAATCGTTCGATCCTCATGAATTGCCGAATACCTATATCTCTATATAGCAATCTATATATCAATCATAAGCAAGTGCAAAAATGTTTGGTAAGCCTCAAGAGCAAGAGAACTTTGAAGTAAGTTAGCTCTAGCCCTAAAACTTAACATTAACTTTAGCTTAACAGCATTAAGTTAACATTACGTTAGGTTAACATTAGCTTTAACATATACAGAGTGATTTCAGCTTTGGCGTAGTTATATCCAGATCGTAACCATATGTATAATATATTTTTGATCTGCTGCTGTCTACATTTACATTATATCATAATTCATAGAAAATGTATTTGGAAAATTTGAAGGTTCTAGCACCTTAAAGCCTACAGTGCCTGACATACCAGTTGCAGTATTTGCCCCTAATGAGCGTAGTAGATAATATATGAGAATATATATTCAAATGTCAAGCTCCTAACGATTGTGCACGGACAGCGTGGTGGACATTGCTCAAAACCAATATATCCTTTTTACTCCTTGAACGAATAGATAAAGTCAATTGTCCTTAAGTAATGCAGTACGTGTAATACATGTATAATATAATATCTATAATTCAATAGTAAACTTTCATTCATTCGCATAAAGCACAAACCAATATACTCGTTTCCCTCCATGAGCGAGTAGTCTAGTTTGTAAAGGTAATTGAACTAAAGTAATCCAATACTTGTAATGTACTCCTCGTGTCTAGCTAAATACCTATCTATACATACAATATCTATTAAATTGATTTTTATAAATTTAGTTAATTATTGATTATTTGACTCAAACTGGATTAAATTACAATTTACAATTTACAGATAGAAAAATTTAAAATATATAGACATATATATGTGTAATTATAGTCATTGAACGGACCACCTGTTTGATCAGTTTAGTCTAGTTTGAAATAAGATTTGCTTTAGCTAAAATATGAAACTTAGCTCAATGTAGATATCACTTGTATCTAACAGATTGTACTACTTTCTATAGCTAAACTAGTTGACAGAGAGCAGACTTATATCCAAAGCAATGCTCTCTGCGTAAATAAACCCTTTGGTGACATGATTAACTTCTGGATGATCTCTTTAGGACTAGACTTAGAGTGTAACATTTGGCTGAATCCATGATATTGGAAAATAATTACCGTGGACGCAAAACTAAGGCCTCCTTGAAAGTGTGCAGATCGTCGCCAACGATGCCGGCAGTGCCGCCACCTGTGGCACCGACTGTCGCCGGCTGAGATCCAGCAACGTTAAGCAAATGCGTTGGCGGAGCGCCGACCGTGTTGGGTGGCATCATGTTCAGTCCATTGCTGGCAAAGCCTATCGCCGAGCCAGTTACGCTATTAGGGCTACCGTTCACCTGATGATGCACTCCGCCGCATTGATGATGCTCCGGCTTGGGCGAGCTGTACGCAGAGGGAGTGAGAGAGAATAGAAATAGTTATTAGTTTATGGGATATGCTCAGCAGCCTAACAAGGCAGACTCACCGACGATTGGCATGTGGATTCGTTGGTTGAGTTGGCAGCGGCTTTCCGGCTAAATACGCTAGCAAATCCTCACGCCGTATCATGCGTCGTTTTTTGCTGCGCGCCCAATCGGCTAATTCGCGTGTGCGTCTTTGGTAGCCGCACTGTATGGCAGCATCGTTAGTGCGTTTGAGACCATCACATGATTCTAAAATATATACATTTATATTATTATATATTATATATATACTTATTATATATCAAAAGTCATTTGCCAACTGCAACTAGATTGCAGAGGGCTGCCGGTTGGGCAGGTTGCGCTCACCTTTGTAGAGTGTTGTCACAGTGCCAGCTGCGGTCTGAAAGGGCAGCCAGAGTGCCCCAGTCTCTGAAGAAAATGTGTTGGAAGAGCGCTCTTAAAATAACAAAATAAAAAAACACCAAATTTCATTATTATTATTATTTTAAATTCAGCTAAGTAAAAAATGTAATAATATTATTATAATTATTAATTTATATTCTAGTTCCACTCAATACAGAAATCTTGTTCCTCAATAGTTTCGAATAATATTTTACTTCAATTTATTCTGCATTTTTAAAGTATTTTTTAGGTATTATTCAAGCAACAAAAATACCAACACAAAAAAATGGCAGCATTAATTTTTCTTATAATAAATAATCATCTTTTCCCATTATTTATCTCATAAATATTTATACAAAATATGTATACGTATATATACATAGCTATATACATACATATATGAATAGATTAAACATTTGCAACTTTTTAAAATTTTCAATTGTTTTCATTCGATCATCATATTTCGTTTACCCAATATCGAATGGCAAAGAAAATAAACAAACAGTGAAATTCATAGATCGCCATGGGAAAGTGTTCTCCTTTTTATGCTGTCATTCTTTCTCTCATTTCAATGGGCAGCACCTGCTGCTGCTTGCTGGCAGGCAAAAAGGACCAAAAATCAACTTGCCGTTATTGATCCACAGTGCAATGATGACAATGCGAGTGCAAGCGAGATAGCAGCAGCAACCAGAACACAAATTGCAAGCAGAGAAACGGAAATAAGGAGCATTAGAAACGTTTGGGTTGCTTTTGTTTAACAGCAGTAGCAGCAGCAGCAGAGTTGAGAAAGAAGAGAAGAGGCAAATGACAAAAATATATGCCGCTAGGGCGGCGGCGACTGCGACGTCAGCATCAGCAGCAGCAGCAGCTTCCACTCTCAGCAACGAATGTCAAAACAGCTGTTTGTCAAATGTTTTTTTTTTTTTTTCGTAAATGACGCACTATATTTAAACACAAACACACGCATTCATAGCCAACTTACAGAATAAATTTATATTAAACAAAAATATTAATTATAACAGGGAAAGTCAATTCCTGAGGACAATCAAATGCTGCGCAGCGCAGCGCAGCGGAAATGTTATTACGTTTCGCTTTCCCCTCCTCGTTCGTTTTTATTTCTGCCTCCATTCAAAGAGGAACACCAAAAACCGAACACACGACAGTAGGCCCTTCTGCTGCAGTTTGATAATGCGTAGATTGCAAACGAATATGTAGAGAATAGAAAATGTCGAGAATTTTAAGGCGTGTGAATGATGCCTGCGAGAGCAGCGCACACGCATACATACACACACACACACACACACACAAGCATTTGGGATAGAGCTTAAAAGCCGGGCCTTTTGTATACATGCACTTGTTGTTGTTGTTGTTGGTGCTTCTGCTGCCGCTGCCGCTGCCGCTGCCGCTGCCTGACAGGCAGGCTGCACGCTCGCTATTAATATGCTCATCCAAACTATTTTTATGCACACACACACACACTCACGTCACATGTATACATGCATGTATGTATGTGAATATGTATTCAATATAAAACGTCAAATACAAATGTAAAAAATTTACCATAAACAAAATTGATTTGGAGAGGGGAAAAAAGGAAGCAGACTAAACTATATGTTGTTGTTGTCACTTACCGCGGTAGAGCTGTGCAACGGCAGTGGCCGAGTCCTGGAATGCGCCCCAGACGGTGCTTAAATTATTGTCGCGCTGACGCACAAACTCGCGCTCGTATTCATCGTTCTGGCCGCTGATTTCGCGATGGCACTGCTCCTCTAGCCAGCTCTCCTCGCTCCCAGATTCTTGTTGCTGCATTTTGTGTGTGTTGGAGGGAACGGGATCACTGGCAAAACCCTTTTGTTGTTGAATTTGACAGTTAAGTGCTGCTGCCGCTGCTGCTGCGTTCCGGCAAATCTTTTGCAATTAACTATATCTTCTTGGACACCGTTCGCCTTTGGCTGCGCTGCTCTGCCAACAACAACGACGACGACGACGACGACGACAGCACGCACTGACACTCACACACACACACACTAACACACACACGCTTCTTCGTATGTGTGTGTGTGTGGGTCTTTGTATGTAGCTTTGGTTAATCTGTGCGCCGAGTCCGTCTTTATTCGCGTTGTGACCCTCCGGCAAGATGATTAAGTTACGATACAGTTGCTAAATAGTCTCAACTGCGTCGGTACGATTTAGATATTAAATGCAAAAATGCTTGAAACTATTTTAAAAGCAGCACGCAGCACATTTGTATGTTAACCACCACAAAAAATGAACTAAGCTAGAGATGTGGAAGCTTATCGATATAAACGAGCAATATCGATAATCTTACTAAAATGACAAAATACCACTAGTGCGAAAGAAACGAGTGACAGCATTCCATTAGCTACTTAAATGACACGATATATATATATATACATATATATATATATATATATATTATATATCGATTACTCGAATTTAACAAAATGTAAAAAGTATCGATTGCATGATATAACTTAAAAAGCCCGCGCATTCAAATACATGTCAGGGCGCGCTAAGTCCCGCTTCCCTGGGAGTGTGTTACTCCATAGACAATTATATTCAGCTAAATAAATAAAACACTTTTTTCATTTTTGAAAACAAAAGTTTCATGTATATTTTCTACTAAGATCCATTACTTAATAATTGCTACCCGATTAAAACGCGAAGTGCTTTCAATTTGTAAATGAAATGAAAAACATTTTTCGTGTTATTGCCACGCGCACATTTGTTTCGACCCTTGCAGATGACAATTAACGTATAACCAATCTCGTTTATAATTATTTACCAAATAGTCAGGCAGTTTTAAGGCTCTTAGGGAACAACAGCCGAAGAGATTAAACTACTTCTAACACTTCTAACATATATAACATCTATAATATATACATATATATATATATATATATATATATATATATATATATGCTCATCTATGTATAGTTGCTTTTGGTAGAATATATATATATAACAATTCTGCAAGGGGTTTTCCTTTTTTGTTTTGTTTTTTTCTTTCCTTTTTTTTTTTTAATTGCGAGCGAGCTAACGAGCATATAGATCTGCCGAAGACGGCAGATTTTGATCAATTTTCAAAAATGTTTTTGTTTCCTTTTAGTTTTCTATACATTAGAAATTAGTTCTTAAAATTCAATATGTTAAAATTACATTTACAATTTAATTATAATTAATTTAATAATTGTATATTATTAAACAGGTTTTTTGCTTTCTTGCTTTTTGTTTACGATTTGTAATTTTTACGTAGAATGTTATGAAGTTCTTGATTGTTCTTATTATTCATATCCATTTGAATTTGAACTTGCATTTTCATTATCATTTCACGTTGGCAGATTTAGAATTTTATTTGATTGCTTTTGGCTAAATTGATGACAAACAGCATTTAATGAAAAGGCTTAGGTAAATGTGTGTTAGTTGGCCCCAAAACTGGGTCATCCTTCATGTAGCATTAAAAACTATGTCAAATTTGTAAGTATTTTTTTTTCTTGTATATAATGATCTATTAACAACGAACTCTACTATTACTATTCAAACTTTTACTTATGTTTTTTCCATTGCAACATTTTTCGTTTATACTATTTTGGGAGCACCACTAGTGTTTTGTTGTTACTCAGTGTGTGTGTGTGTGTGTGTGTATTGGAGGAGGGGATAATATTTAGGGCATTAAAAGTACAGTGAAACTGCATAGCCGCAATAACAGCAAGTTTCAATTAGCTAATTTATCTTAAGTCTCACAAATTGTAAAATTGTTAAAAAATTTTTCTATATAAAATACTAATTATTGCTTTACTTTAAATTGTCTATAATGCAAATATTTCTACTACGTAATAAACAGGGCCGGCCCTGTATTCAACTAACAAAATTTACGAATATAAATCGATATAAAATTACAATAATAATAAGAAAATTGAATAATACATATTCTTTGATTCATAAATTGCGGCTAATTAGTTTTCACTGTGCGCATAGTTTGTGTGACTGTGTATGTACGTGAGTGAGTGCGAGGGGGACAGCTAGCGCTGGCACTGTAATTCAGCAGCCGGCGTTAATAACGATAGCGATAACGATAACGAGAGCGATAGCGATCAGAGTTGCGTTCAAGTGGTATCATTGCCAATGCCATTCTTCTGATCCAATTTATTGGAGCCCATTTTGACCATATACACAAAGTACGTGATGATCTCGGTCTCCTCCTTGATGGGTATTGTCTTGAAGTGTTTCATGATGGTCTGAAATCAGCACATATTATATACATATATAGAGAGAGAGGAAAAGTATTTCTGATTTGTTTCGATCACTTACATCGGCCAGTTGAGCCCGCTTCATACCCTGCCGCGTCTGCATCTTGAAGTGACGCTTATACCGACGCAGCGTGGACACATGCAACTGATAGAGATCGGGAAAGTTTGGCAAATCGGTGTCCGTCTCGTTGCTGTCGTCCTCGCTGTCCTTGCGCCGACGCTTCGTGCGCACCGACTGAATGCGCTCCTTGTGATAGTCGCAGATGTAAATGTGCTGCGCACTGGGATCACTGCTCAGTTTGAGGCGCTTCTGGGCGACCGTTTTCTGTATGCGCTTGCTGTAGCTGGCGTAGCCGGCCTGATTGCGGCATCTCTCCATGTCGTCGATCAGGCAGCAGGTTTGGTCCGTGTGTCCGCCACGGGAGTCCTCCTCGCCGGTGCTGAATCCGTTGTTCATGGTCAATTTGCAGATGTTGTTGTTGCCGTTGCTGATATTGCTATTGTTGCTGCTGCTGCCGTTTTTGTTGTTGTTGTTGTTGCTGTTGTTGTTTGCTATTGCTGTGTGTGTTTTGGGGGAGGGGTATGAAGCGAGCGGGCGTATATTTAATTTATATATTTTCACTAAATTTGAACTGTGCGTTGCGAAAGCGATAAACTATTAAATTTTAACACATACGCGATGTAAATTTTCGCGTATTTTATTTCAAATCTGAATTTCGACTTTGTAATTTTGTTACCTTCTCCCACTCTGCTTTCTGCTCTGACTTTGTGCGTTTTTTTTTTCACCCCCCATTCACCGCAAACATCGTCACTTTGCCACTGTGTCGCTGCTCTGTTGTGAACGAGTTCGATTTAACATTTTGTCTGCATATAACACCTATAACATTCTGTTTACATTGCGTGTACTCACTTTTGCACACAGTTGCTCCCATTTGCGCTTACGTCGCAACAATATACATTTACGTTAATATTTTTTCGTTACGAGTTTTCTTATCATTTCCGACGTACTACATGGCAACAGCTGTTAATATTAACATAAGATACTATTTTACCATTGCGTCATTTAATTCTTTTATGTAGTTAAGTGATGATGGTGCTGAATGTCAACTTGCATTAGAGTTGAGCTTTAAAAAAAATCGATTAGTTATCGATGCGATTTCTTATCGAATTGCAAATCGACCCCATCGACAACATCGATAGTGGCTTCGACTGTTTCTGCAGCACTACTTTTGCGTTGAAACTTCAGCCGGACGTGTATGCGGGAGCGCGTTAGAAATTTGCTTCGAATCAATTTATCGTGCGTCTGCGTCGTTGTGTGAACATAAAGTGTAGCAATAATATTGAAAAGGTAAATTGCAAGCAAAATGGATTTTTTTTTGTTGTTTTTTTTTCTTCTACTGAAATTGTGCGTTATTAATAAAGCCCACACACAAAACACATATGTATGTACATAGGAGGGGGCGACGCCAAACGCTGGTGCGACGGCTCAGCAAGCACCAAATTCTCAGCAGCCTCAAAGCTGAGCAACGGACTAGCAACAAACGCCAATTGGAAACACACACACACACACATATGCATACATACTGCGAAGTACATACATATGTATAATTCCAATATGACTGAACTAAGACGTGCTCTGCTGTGCGTGTGTGTATGAAAACGGATTTTTTTGTTGTTTTTTTTTTTTCGGCTCCCACATAAGAACATGTATGTAAATGAAGAACATACTCGTCGTATATATAATAGTAACAAAAATAATAATAATAATAAAATTCGGCTCAATGACCGCAGTGTTAGTTTTTTTTTTGCATTCCTTTTTCATTTCGATTTTCCAATTGGCCAAATGGCAGAACATAAAAACTGAAAGATACACGCGCCCCCGCCCCAAACCACATACGCCAAAAAGTGCAACGAGTGAGAAATAACAGTGTGCCCATTTCATACATACATACATACATATATATATATATATATATATATATATATATATATATATATATATATATATATATATATATATATATATATATATATATATATAATTGTACATAAGTATGCGTGCATATACACATAAATATGTATATATGTATGCATGCATTTAAAGTTAGCATACCGTTACACATATAAATATGTATACGTCTTTAATTATTCAATATTTGCGTGTGTTAAAAAAATAAAATAAAATAACAAATGTAACTGTAGATGCTGTATACATCAAAGGCAATAGACGAGAGAGATACCAGAATAACAGTAAAATTCATAAAGACGAAAAGCTTATGTATTTGTGCAAGAGTATATACTCGTGCATGTGACTCTGTGTGTGTGTGTGTGTATGTGTGTGTGCAAACAAGCAAGAGATTTTCAGTGAAAGAGAGCAGAGCCGCACGTAAATTACGGTGCTTGCGACTGCGACGTTTTGTATGCGTATGTGTATGTGTGTGGGACAGGACACCAAGCAAAGCAACAACGAAAATTTTCATGCTATAGAAGTTGGGGAGGATAGCTGGCTGACTGGGTGGCCTGCTGCTGCTGCTGGGGCATAACTTTTTTTTAGCTGACGCTGTAGCGCTGTTGCTGCGCAGTCGCTAACGCTGCCAGCGTCGCAGCGTGTGCACTAGTTTTGTTTGTTTTCTCCATTTCTTTTTGCTATTCGTTATGTTGTTGTTGTCAAGCACAACTCAAAACATTCGAAAAAAAAAATAAGAAAATGAAATGGAATGAAAAAATGAAAACAAAAAGGAAATTGATGCAAGCTGCAAAGAGTCATCTCTTTGGTTGTCCTTGAGCGGTACAGCCTCGACTCCAAACTCCATCCAGGGTCGCGCGCGCACATCTCTGTCCCTGTGTGCGTGCGTGTGTGTGTGTGTGTGTATGTTTTTGCATGGGCATCTCTTCAAGGCTTTCTTTTTGCATGTTTTTCTCGAGGAAAATGCATTTTGATAATTCCCGCTGGCTTTAATCACTAATGCGACACACAATCGCTGGCCCCCATCAACGTTAGCTGATGACCCGGTTAGCTAAATGCATTTTTTTTGTTATTTTTAATTGCGCTTAATGCAAGCATATGTACTTACATACATACATACAGACATATGTACATGGGCACACTTGTGCATCCAGTCACTTGAAATCAACTTTCAAAAACACTCAAAACTCTAAAATTCAATTTAATGAAAATTTAAAAAAAAATTAATTAAATTAAATTAGAATTGTCGTTTGCATTGAATTTGTAGTAGGAAATTTCTATATAGCAATTGAATGCAATTTACAGGGTATCTTTTAGCTACATATACAGCAATTTTCAATATTTCTTATTGATTTGGCTTTATTTTGGGCTCATTTCTGACTTAAATCGATAAATATTGATTTTAATATATCGATATTCTGTAGAAAGAGCAATAAAGAGCATCTATTATCGATTTTCATATTTCTGAGCATCTATTTGGTGCCCATAAAATTCCAAAGTTAAATTTGAGCTATTTACTAAGCAATTTTGTATGGCAAATCGATAAATATCGAATTCCAATTATTGAACTAGTTGAACTAACTTGGCTTAAAAAATATTGCCTATTGAATGGACTCTTTTGTCCCTTTCTCTGAACTAAACTTTCTAGCCATACCAATAATTGTTTAGTTATCTAACTTCTCTGATTTCTTATGATTATATATATATGTATATATATATCTTGAATTAACTAATGAAAATTCGAATATTTGTAAACAAATTTACAAAAAGCTGTCCATATCAGCTTTACTAGTTCGTTGTGCTGTATATATATATATATATATATATATATATATATATATATATATATATATATATATATATATATATATGCTAATAGACAGACTGCTGATTATTGATGAAAATGTCATTAAATTGTCTACAGATTTTGGCATAATATTACTATATATAAAGTAGCTCAGGTTGAGAAAGTTTTGGATTCGAATCTCTAATAAATTCATAAATAATTATTTGCAAAGAAAAGGTCGTTAAAGGGCAAATCAAATATCTATAAGAATTAATAAACATTTCAAATTTAATGAAAATTAATTAAACATTAATCAAATGTTATTTATTAATTAATTTTCTTTAAGTGTTAAATATTTTATTATATAATATACAAAATGTATTAAAAATGTCACTTCAAAAGTTGAAAATTCGCATTTTCATTCATTTAATTGTTTGTTAGCTGCAATCGGTTAACCGATTAACCGGTTTGCGCCCTGAGCTTTGGTCTCAAATGGAAGTTAAACGAGTTGAACTAACTGTAAACAGTGTGTTATACGACGAGGTCGTAACAGTTATGCATAGAATTTGATGCAAATTGCATATAAACAAAGTGAGTGCACTTTACTGGTGGGCAGGTGAAAATTGCACATAAGTTAATTACATGCATATTACAACAATTAGCAATTTGCGCTCTTATGACAATTGCTGACACTAGCGGCAAATGCAGAGTGCATGGTGCAGCTGTTGACGCTGCCGCTTAATGAATTCGTGCGTGGGAGCTTAACAGAGAGAAGAAGGAGAGCGAGAGAGAAAGAGAAAGAGAGCGACGTGTTGTGAGCGCAAAATAATTGAAAGAAAAATGAAAATGAAAATAAAGCATAAATAGATTGAAAAGTAAAGCATGACACAGCGCAACAACAACAAGAATAACATGAATAACGGCAGCAGCAACAATTGCGGAATATCAAATACAATAGAGAAGCAAAAAAAAAAAGATATATGTACATACATATACATATGTATATATATATATACGAAACGGCAACTGCTGCTTTTTGTTGTTGTCTTTTGTTTTTGTACTCACATTGCGCTAATAATAGCGGGAGCAACTACTACAACAGCAACAACGACCACCAACTAAAAGTACTGAATTCGTTTCGTACACACACACATACATAGATATGTTTAGGCAAAATACACTAGTAAAGGCAACACAGATTTTTGTATGTGATTTGTACGAATCTAAAAAAAAAGCAAAAAAAAATAAATAAATAAAATACATTCATACTCTGTATGTGCTTGTCTATGTGCCTGTAAGTGAATTTAAAATATATATAAAAGAAAATCTGCCAGCATTGCTGCATTCGTTGTTTACATATACATACATAGCTTATGTATGTGTGTGTGTGTGTGTGTGTGTGCGTGTGTACATATTTACATACACAACAGTTTCGGGTCAATTGACTTTTAGTGTTGCGTGCACCCATACAAAGGCAGACCAAGGAAAAAGCTCACAAAAAGCAGCAGCGCAGCAGCAGCAGGACTCTGTTCGCGTCGGCGTCGCACGCAACAATTCGCCTTAGCCAAGGCAAGCCTAAGCTCACCACAGGCGCACACACACACACACACACATACAGGCATGTGCATGCACACATAAATACGAACACACACACACAGATACTGACACGAAAGGCAGCCGAGAGAATGCGGGCGCTTGTGCTTTCGCGTCTTGCTTAACTCACCAAACCCACAGCTCCCTTCTCCACACAAACACACACATACCGTCATTGGTCGTTGCTTCGTCACCGCACAGTGGTTTTAAAGTTGGTTTTCTTCTATTTTTTATTTAATATATAAATTACGTTTGCCAATGTTTATGTATGTTGCATTTACATTTGCATTTGCATGTGTATGTACATACATATGTACTATGTAGGTGCGTGACCATGTGACTGCAGCAGCAGCCGCAGCTTTATAAGTGATTAGAAAGCTCTTTCCACAGAAATCGAGAAGGATCCAGAAGCAGCGTCAATATGTATAGAAATTTGAATATACATATATACGTGTGTGTGTGGGTGCGCGCACGAAAATACATGTATGTGTATATGTACATACATTAACATAATTTTTGCATAAGTGCAGAAACCTTTAAAGCTGAAGTCTTCCTTTATGGCATTATTTAGTACATTTTAATTGTAATCGACCTTTAATATGTATATCGATATTTATCATATTGCTCTTCCCATTGCTATTAAGATGATTTATTACTTTTACAACTTTCGCATTCATTTATTTAATTGTCATTAACGTTAATTTGAATTTTTTTTAATGGTTTGGTTTGGTCATCTACTTAAATATATACAGTGTGTGTGTGTGTGTGTGTCTATATATTTAAGCATGCATATAAATCATTTAGTTTCCGTATGACATCAGCATCCTGGGTCACATGTTCTATTGTTGCTGATGCAGATGCAACCGGCCATTTCGTATGCACGCTACATACATACATATGTACATGCATACATATGTATATATATTCATACGTACATATATGTACATATGCCCACTGTGTACACACCCACGCTAAAACTGGAGCAATATTTGTTGCTGGTTGGAAAAGCCCGAAAAACGCGACGGGATCCAAAGAAGACGTCGCCGTGTTTTCATTTCCGTCATTTCCACGAGTTGTTATTGTTGCTGTTGTTGTTGGTGGTTTTATTGGTGTTGTTGCGCCAGCAACAGGACACTCGGCACGCACTAACACAACACCATGAAAAGCTACAGCAACAGCAGCTCCGTTATAATGACCGACTAACTGACTAAGTTTATATGTATGTGTGTGTGTGTGTGTGTGTGTGTGTGTGTGTGTGTGTGCCAGCCAGCCTATATATGTATATATATGCGTGTCTGTATATAATATATATTTTATATATGTATTATACATATATTTATGTATATATACATACATTTGTATGTATGTATGTATGTGTGCGTGTTCGTGCATGCGCCTCACTAGGCTGCCAAAGCAGCGGTCAGGGTTGACTTTTGCAGGAGCCCAAACCAGGAATATACTCGAAGCCCCTCTTTGTCTGCCTGCCTGCCTGCGAGCCTGCCAGGCTGGCAACTCTCCTCGTCTCATCTCTTGTTCTGCTTGCTAAAAGCAACAACAAAATTAAGTGAGCCGAGGCAAGCTCAGTTGAGGCTTGGGCTTCAGCGGACCGCGTGCCGTTACTTCGTTTTTATCCTCCTTATTGAGTTTCTTTCTGTGAGAAGAAGGCTGTCATATGTATATGTGTACATATATATATATATACATACACATATATATATATATATATATATATATATATATATATATATATATATATATATATATATATATATATATATATATATATATATATATATTTATAATATGTGGATATATAAATTTGAATGAATATTTATATGGATATGCTCAAGTATAAGCATGGCCGAGCATACATATATATATATATATATATATATATTTATGTACGTATATTTGTGTGTATGCGTGCGTGTGCTTGGAATCGATAAAGCATACTTATTTGCACTTTTGGTGCAACATGCTTTAAAATGTGTACTTATAAATGTATATTTTGGTGTTCATATAATGTATATGAACACACATACATACATGCACAAATACGCGTATATAAACATCGCTGCCAGAGCTCGCACACAGTCTCAATCGCTTTTCTCTTTGTATACATATATACATATATATATATATATATATATATATATATATATATATATATATATATATATATATATATGTGTGTGTGTGTGTACAAAAGCTCTGAGCCTTCAGCTTTGTTGTATGTCTGTGTGGGTTGGTGAGTGTGCCAGTTAGTTCAACTCGAGATTAGCTTCCGGTGGGGATACAAATCATCTCTCGGTTCGTTGCTCAAGTTATAAATATTAAAAATTCAAAAGCAAGTCCTTTGTACCATTCCTTTATATTTATATACATACATACATACATATATAAACCCTTCTGATGCCCCGCAACAGGCGGGCATCCATCACCTATCCAACATTTGCTTTTGTTGCGCCCTTTCGCTTTCAGCTCGCGCTTTAAACAGCTGCTCAGCGGCTGCTACTCTCACCCTCCCCCCTCCATCCGCACATTGTCCATTCGAGCGACCTGCCAGCTCGTTACAGTTACTTTACGCATCTATTACAGTGGTGGCCACAGAAAAACGTTACAGTGAAATACTACTAGAAATTTTGTAGATAACAAACTTTTTTACAACTTTTTTTTGTTATTTTCCTAGCAGTACGCAAAATTTAGCACAAACATTTTTGCTGTAAACTTTTTGGTCAAGGACCAATCATTTTTTGTGCTTTAGTTATCGACTGAAGTTTGTTTTACTTTCTCTCGCACTTTCTCTCTCTCACTCGCTCTCTCTCACTGTTGTTGCACAGAGTGCACTTAGAAGAAACAAAAGTGCTTCAGCAAAAAATTTTGACAACAGCACAAAAATATTTCCTGTTGCGCTTTTTTTCTGGTCGCCACTGTAACGAGTGCAAAGTTGCGCCACAAGCGATTTGCCTGCGTGCGGGTGTATATACATATGTACATATATACATATATGTACGTGTGTTTGTATTTGCTGTTGTATGAGCGGCGAGTTTTATGCTTGTTACATTTTGTGCTCTCCAACGGTATTTGCCTTGGCACGGACAGCCTCGCTGTCTCACTCTTTCGCTCCCTCTCCCTCTCTCTTTATATATATACATATATCTGTTCATTCTGCCCATCTCTTCATCTCTTTGTTAGAGAGTTTGGTGAATATGTGCTGCGGTGCGTGCGTGTGTGTGTGGCGAGATGCTGCAGTTTTGTTACGCACAACTGGGTAACAGCTTTGCGTGCGGGTGGCTGTCTGGCTGAATGCATGCATGCATGCACAAGCGTACAAATATGTTACAGTTAATCTGTTTAAATATGCCGTTGTTATATTTCCTATATGAAGCAGTTTAAAGGATTTACTCTACATAAATATTGCCACAAATATGTGTGGTCGCTTGGGCATGTGGGCGTGTGGGCGTGTGGGCGCATTTGACTCACAAGTCAGCTGTTTTTTTTTGTGTACGCTTGTATTGGTGTATGAACATATACCGTTTTTGTTTTAAAGAAATTTCGCATATGCTTTGGCCTAAAGCTAAAGCAGCCCACGCCATTTCAACATACACAAAAAATGTGTACATGTATGTGTGTGCGCGTGTGTGTGTGTGCCTTTGCCAGTACAGAATCTGTATGCTAATTGCTGAAGCTGCAACAACAAAAACAACTGTGAAATAGAAACCGAAATTAGGTCGCAATCGCCTGCCACAAACACACACACACACACACACACACACACACACACACACACACACACACACACACACACACACACACACACACACACACGAACACACCCTCGCACACAGCTATCGCCCAGCACCTGCGGCGGCAAGTAAAATACAATTGCCAAAAATAATTTCACTGCGCGACAAAATACAAAATAAAACGAAACCGAAGAATAAATAAATAAAATGCCCGCATGATGAGAAATCGCGTAAAGTGAAAAACTATTTGACTTATTGGAGCAGACAGCAGCGCAGTCGCCAGCGTCCAAACTGTCACTCACAGCGACACCAAAGCACAATAAAAACCAAATGAAACTGCAAAAAATAATTACGAAAAGGAAAATGCGGGAATTATAATTTTTCGCTTCTTCTAAGCTAAGCGCATACAAATTTGTTGAAAATTCAATTTAAATTTTCAAAATATATGTACATATTTATAAATTGCTGGCGCACTCGCTGTAACTGTATACGGTCTGCTGCGACTAACGGTAAAACTGAACGACTCACTTACGCTATAGCCATGGGCAGGCGAGTGAGCGAAACAGAGATAGAGAGACAGAAGGGCAAACAGATAAGAAGTTGAATTCGCTTCAAATTTCGACTACATTTTGTGTGCGTGCGTGTGTGTGTGTGTGTGTGTGTGGGAGGGAGGGAGGTAGTCTTTTGTTGTTGTTGTTGCTTGGGTTTGACATGTGGAGGAATTTTTATTATTATTGGCCACGAAGATTTCATCACCATCCTCAACAAACACAACATTAAATTTAATCATTGCGAATGTGGGACACACGCGTCGCCATTTTGTATTTTGTTTTTTTTTTTTTTTTTTTTGTATTTTTATTATTATTTTGACATATTGCAAATTGTTAAAATTTAATTACCGAAATGTTATTTATTAGTATTTTTATTTTATGGATTGTGGTTAAAAGTACAGAAACAAAAAATGGCCGTAAAAATAATCATCACACATGTTCCTACAATTTTTATGTTAGTCAGTTATAAAAAAATATTAAAATGTATTTATTATTATTTTTGTAATATTTATTGTGTCCTCTTTAAATAATTTCAGTCATTTTACTTAATTGTATGGAACATATTGCAATTTTTAATGGACGCTAAAAGCTGTTCATCTTTTTATGGTGGCAGCGAAGTACTCGAACTTATATACATATACATATATGTACATATACAGAAAACCCTATTTGAGGGCCAGATTTGTTGTTATGATATAACAAAGTAAACTTCTATTAATAAAGGAATCAGAGTATATATTTTATATGTGTACAGTTCGGCATTATTCCTGAAAATAGTCGTATATAATTGTTATCCTGTTGCACAATGACGTCATCAGCTGATATTATTGAAAATGTTGACCCTATGCCTTGATTACCAATCAGTTAGCGAGTACATTATATATATATATATATATATATATATATATATATATATATATATATATATATATATATATATATATATATATATATATATATATATATATATATATATATATATATTGTATGTTCATTTGTAGTTGATTTTTAAGGGTCTCCTTGTTAGACAGCGTAAAAAGGGTTGCCCAAAAAAAAAAAAAGCGTTGCGTGTTGTTGTTTGTTTGTTTGTATGCTTGCTCATTGTTGTTGTGGTTGTTGGTCATGTTGTTGTTGCTTAGTCGCAACGCATTTCTAACTCAATTATTATAATTGGCAAGAAGCGACGCTGATGACAACAACAGCAACAAAAAAGCTTGCCAAAACTGAAACCAAAGCAAAAAAAAAAAAATATATATATATATATATATATATATGCATGTTTCATATACATATATATATTATTATATTACATGTATATAAAGCCAACGAATAAGCTTTGACACGCAATACGCCGCATGTCGCACAGTGGGTCCAATCACCAGCCAATTCAACAGGCTGCGCTCTTCATGCAAACAGAAAATAAAAAAAAAACACAGTTTTAATTAGTTTTGGCTTGTTCTTCTTCTTTCAACAAGTTGCTAGCCAACTGGGCAAACTTTTGCACTTGATTGACAGCCGGATCTTCGCGCGAAAAGTCAAATTTCTCATAAGCAAGTGGAAAAGAAGAGTTGCAAACAAATATTGCTAATTGGATAACTGTAATCATATATTTTCTCGACCCTCAATTTACAATGATAAAACGAAATTTGGATTTCATTTGGTTTGCAAATAAGGGCGAAATTAAAGCAAATGGGATTTGACCCAAAACAGGATTTCAAAAGAGAAGAGGAAAGGGTGGCGCTCTCTAGCGGGAGGCAGTGTGTTTGACTAGCAGATACCATGAACCCCTGCGAAGAGCTGGTAATCCTCTAATTATTCAGCGCTCTCTTTACATGTACATTCAAAGTGAAAAACATGGCTAGGGCTTTACTATATGGGAGGGTTATTGTTGAATAACTTTTGTTCTGGTTGTTGTGTGTATTTGCCCAAATTTGGCTCAAGTCTCTATATGAAGTAGGTTTTTATCCAGATTGTGCGGTTAAGGCGGCAAGGAAGATATATCCAAAGCTGATGTATTTTTTAAAGCAACACGTTTAGTTTAAAGTCTCTAGTAAAAATGATCGATTTTTATCGATAACATAAAAGTTGTATGAGTTATCGAACAAAAATATGACTTGTTCGTGCTGCGTATGTTATACAGATTTGTATATTGAACGTCTAGCTACTGACGCACAAATGAATAACTGATCTGATCAGGAATATATATATATATATATATACGTACATAGCTGATATAGAATATATGTATATATAGTGCCTGTCACGGCTCCTTCCATATTGGCCAAATTATTTATATAAATTTAGCAAAATTCTTATGCTCAAACGACGATATGGCAACGCCTGCGATGTTGCCACTAGCTTAAAATGCTGAAAAAGCTTAGTTTTCGTTTTCTTTTGTTTTATTTATATTGTTTCTAAAGGTGTAAGTAAATACACCTGTTTAGAATGTGACGCACACTGAAAACTTGCCTATTTGCTTTACACTAAACAACAAAGATTTTGCCAGACAAAAGTGAAGCAAGCTGTGGGAAACACTAGAGGAACGTCATCCACAATTGTAGAGCTGTAGCTAAATTGTGTTGGACAGTGTTATTTGCACAATTGCGTGAACATTTAGCAAGTCCCTTACTGGCTGTCACAGACAGTGCCACATGCTGCGCTTTCTTGCCAGCCATCGATGCTGATGACGCAAGCCTTGGACCAGAGCTGCTCGCTCGCTGGAGCCGCCAAAGGCCAATCGCTTGTCTTTACCTGAGAATAATTTGCAATTTAAAACGCCTTTCAGTTGTTGTTTTTGTGCTTCTTCCGCTTCTTTCTCTTCTCTAGCCACGTGTAATGCGGTCTCTGCATGTGTGTCAAACTCAAAGTCAAAGCCAGAAACGTTTAAACAGTTAGAAAAACAAGGTAACAAAAGGCCAAAGCTAGAATAGCCTAATCGAACAGGCTAGCAGATATCCTGGGATATTGAATGATATATATATATTAGATATATTTCCTGTTACATTAAATTTTTCGATAGTACAAAAGGTGCTTTATCATATATATATATATATATATATATATATATATATATATATATATATATATATATATAATATGTATACAAATTTACAGGATATACAGGGAAGAGCTGTTAAGGTATAATTTACATTTACATATATTAAGAAATTATGCAAATGCGAAAATTTGACACAAAAGATATATAATTATATATATATATAATTATATTTTATATCTGGCTAGTCTATCCAGAGAAATTTGATATGAGATGCCTTATTCATAGCCAGAAGAGATTGCTCGATTTCGATAACTTATTGCACTGCTTAGATATCGATCAAATTCGATTAGCTATAATGCTAAAGCTATGAAACTTGATATATAATAAAAGCTGTGTTCATTAAATAGCATGATTAATATATACATATATCAACAGTAACTGTGCTTTGTGTTTATCTGCGCGTAATGAGTGTACGGACTATGAATATATAACTGAGTTTAGCATACAATTAGCATATTGATCACCTGCAAAGTCATTGAGATTGTATATGTCTAGAGCTGAAGTTAACCAAGATTTGAATGTTAATATATCTATATATATTTGAGATATTTTATGGGTCTCCTCTACATGTGTTTATCGAAAATATTTCATATATTCAACTGCGAGTGGGAATGTTTGAGCGTGCATAAATGAGTTGGGAATACACAATGCACAATGCAATACAGAGTACAATACAATATATTGTCATGTCTGGCATTGTTCCGTATCACAAAAAAAAAATAAAAATAACACATGTATTATAAATATATTTACGTAGCTCGTATAGGTATATGTATATCGTTTTTGCATTGTTTTAAAATATTTTTCTGTAGAGTGCACAATAATTTGCATACGAAATTTGACGCGTTCGCTTGAGCTGATGAACTGAGTGGTTTTTGGGCAATGTTATCTTTTCACAGTTGAATTGTTCATGGGTGAATCAGTTCATGAACCAAAAGTTCTTTTGAATTGCGTTTGGAGGCTGTTGAGTGAATGAAATAAACACAAAAAAATCATTGAAATTTGAAAAGGGTTTAAAAAAAAATTAATGAACTAGTTCATTTCAAATAAATATTATATGTTCCAGTTCTTTCAGTTCTATAACGAAACTAGATCCATTATGAGCAAGTTAATGATTCTTTATTTAAAAAGCTAATATTATTTAACTTAATAGCTAAAAATACCTTATGAATGATTAAAAAAATTAAAATATTTCACTCATACTGCAGCTGGTGAGGGTATTCAAACGTTGTTGCACGAAAAATCTTCATTTCTGAATGCTAACAAGTGTGACTGCAGCTGTTTGTTGCTTGTTATTGTTGTTTGCGTTTTTGTTAACCGACTTTACACACAACGCCCCCATCCACACACACACACACACACCCACACCCACACACATGCACAAGCAGCTAGACAGACAGAGCTGCTGCTGCTGCTGCTGGCGGTCGTCGTCTTTTGTTCTTGCCATTGGCATTCGACTTCGACACTGTTTTAATTAGTTTGCCACATTTTGCAAATAGTTGAACAGCAGATAAGTTTGTGCACTTTAATTAAGCGCGGCTGCTCCATTTGCCCCATTATTAACTGTAAATATTTGCATTGTGCTTTTTTATGTTTTCCCTGAACACAACTGCCAATGGGGGCTATACGGCGTAGCTCTCTGAGTGGGAGCCAAGCGGATGCCATTCGATGGCATTCAACTTGACTTGCTTTTTAGCCATGGGCTTGACTATACCACTTTTGTTTGTTGCAGTCCCTAAGGGGCTTCCGAGAGCCTGATAATTGCCAATGCAAATGAAAAGAAATGAAGAAATATTTACTTGAAAATCAATTAAAAATTCGAAGCATCCATAATCTGCGATTGATTTCTGCACCTTGAATGGCTTAAGAAACCAAATCAAATTATCGATAATAATATACAATGACATAAGCAGTTTGATAGCAGTTTGAACTACGCATATATATGCCAGGCGTAGCAGACTACTTTCAGTATTAAAGCTCTATAGAGGAATACTTAAAATTTGAAGTCTTGAGTCAAGAATGCTAGGTGGAAAGACGACTCAGGTCGTCGTCTATGCTGCCTATGCCAGGAATTGTAATACTAAACAAAAGTCTGCTACGCCACGTCGTGTCTGTTAGGATTTCCTTTAACAATCTCTTCAGTCTAGCATACCCGACTGCAGTATTTGTTGTTGTTTGCTTTGGAGTATATTTTAGCCGAGCATAACCGACTAGAGATCTCGTACATTGTTTCTCAAGTCCTGAAAAATAATCGATTTTCAACTGTATGGCAACGCCTATATAAATTATATATAAATTTATATATTATTATTTTTAATTTGTTGCTTGGCTGCGGCTATGTTCGAAATTGAATTACTTAGAATTTTAACAACGAGAAATTAAAGAAAATACCGTGAAATATTTGCAATATTTTGTTGTTCTTGTTGGTATACGTTATTCATCTAATTACACATAGAAAATCTAGTGCACACACATACACACACGCACACACACACACACACACACACACACACACACACACACATGCACGCTTGTTTTATTGTTCACAAATTTACGAATTCTTTGTCTTCGCCTGCCTGTGGCTTGTCGAAATTTCTGTGTAATGCCTCATTAATTGAATTTGTACTTATTTCATTGCCTATTTGTAGTTAGTTGACATTGCGACAACAAGAAATAGAATTTCGTCTGTGCGTTAAGTTGGCTGCGGCTAGGCAGATATTTACCGTACGTTAAAGCGTTGCCAGCTAGGTTCATGTTGTACATGAACAGTGAAACATGAGCTGCAATTAACTTGGAAAGTGATACAAGAAATTTAAAATATAAACGGAAAAGTGATACACATTCTATACACCGTTTGGTATAACCGGAAAACAGGAGTAATACAAAATGTTTAGAATTATCAGAATCTAGAATTCAAATAAGATAAAGCCCCTCCTGCACGCTCTCTTTTGTGTCTCACTATAATTTTCTGCGCCTCTTTTGTTTCTTTCTTCTGGCTTTCTCTCTCTCCATGTCGCCTCCCTCTCGCTCCTCTCTATCTCTCTCTCCATATGTAAGCCTCTAACAGCTTAGCTCAGCGCAGTTTTAGTTTCATAATCCCCCTTAGACCACTCCAACTTGTACTACTAAGTATTATGAACTACACACACACACACACACACACACACACACACACACACATAGGGGTAAATTGAAGCACATGTAAGTTGCCGTTTGGCCTTTATATTAATGTTCAAATTGCATTTAATTAGCTTCGACCGGTTGTTGATGAAGGTGGCGCCTCGCGGGCAGCGGTTCGTGGACCCATTTGGCGTTGAGCACACGAACCACAATCCAATCGCTCGACTGCAAAGCTAATGTTTAATTTATACCTACACACGGCTATGTATATATATACTATATACTATATATACTGTATCTTAGTATATAGTTTTTTAATTCCACTCAGAGACTGAGAAAAGGAGAAAAACATGGATAGAAAGCGAAACAAAGTCAGAGAGCGAAAGAGAAAGCAACACAGATGAAGAGAAACATGAATAGAAAGTGAAAGAGAGAGAGAGAGAGAAACATGATACAGAGATTGGCAGAGAGCGAGAAATAAAGTTAGAAACAAAGAAAGGGAAGGACATAGAGAGATAGAGGTAAAGCAATCAGACAGGGATGAAAAGAAACATAGAGCAAAAAAACAGATAGAGGTGGAAATTAAGAGGGAAAGAGACACAGAAGAGAAAGGAAGAATAATAGAAGCAGGGAACTAAATAAAGAGCCAGAGAAATAGACATAGAGAGAGAAAGAGAAATATATTAATATAAAGAAATAGAAACAGAATAGAGGAAGAATCTTGAACAGAAATAGGCAATTCTAAAAGAAAAGAAAGAAAGACAGAAAGGGAAACTGAGAAATCAGGAAAGAGAGAAAGGCATAGAGAAACATAGAAATCGGGAGAAAGAGAATAGAGATAGAGAACAGAGAATGAAATAGAGTAACAGAGAAATCAGGAGAGAGAGAATAGAGAAAGAGAAACAGAGAAAAAGAAAGGAATAGAGAAAGACATAGAGAAACAGAGAAATCGGGAGAGAGACAAAGAAGTAGAGAAGCAGATATGGAGACATATATGGAGATATAGAGAAATACCGAAAAAGAAGGAGAGAAAGAAACCGATAGAGAGAGAGAGAGAGAGAGAGAGTAGGGTGTGACAGCTTACACCGATGGGCATCAGTTCACTTTAGACGTGTTGGGCGTGTGTAGGCCACATTCGTGCTCTAGTTGGGCTTACGACACGTCGACCATTATACCACATGAGATTTAATAACAAGTGCTGATGGAATTGCGTCGACATGAAAGCTGTATACAAGTATACTATATGGCACAGGTGAGCTAGTCTGTGTCTGAGTGAGAGGGAAAGAGCGAGAGAGAGAGAGAGAGAGAGAGCTCGTGTGTGTTAACTGCCTTGTAAAAATTGCACGCTGGGGACAAAGCTAACATAACCAAGCCTCGCCTCTGCCTCGCCTTCGCCTTCGCCCCCCCTCCACACTGTCAGTCAAGTTCACTGCTTTATGGCATGGCAAAAAAAAAAAAAAGAAAATAAAAACAAAAAAAAAAAAGGAAAATAATGAAAAAGTAAAATAGAAAAGTGCACCACGCTTACGTATCGTATGCATAATTGCTTTTAAATTACCAAACGAGCCTTAGCTAATGTACAGGCACACACACACACACACACACACACACATGTGTATGGGAAGCGTTGCGAAAATAAACAAAAAAAGTCGAACTACACGTTTTTCATTCTATTGAAGCTACGCAACACCACAAAAGCAAACTCTGCCCCACCAAACCACCCGAACCACCCACTCATCCAACAACCTATAGGCCAAAGGCGTAGTTGTTTTCTTGTTTGGAAATATCTGTCTTAAATAGAAAATACTTGAAGCTAGCTGAAGTAATGAAATAAAAATATATATAGTAATAATTCTATAATAATTGCAAGTGATTTTTTAAGTATTATTATTCAATTATTGTTTTATTATTATTATTATTGTCCTCATGATGATTGCAATTTGTATTAAATTAAACAAAAATTAAATTATCGTTGACCATAAATTTAAAAATGTATACTAAATTATAATACGCATAAAATAGGTAGAAAATCAAAAATTTAGAATAAAATACAAACATTATTAATTTTAAATTTATAAATAATTTAGAAATTTTATTAATATTATTTTTGAACATTTTATTTCTAGAAAATTTCTTGCAAATTTGTGTTATTTACGTGAAATATATAAATATCGAGGAATTAAAAATTATTAAAAGAAAATATAAACAAATAATCAATAAAAATTAAAATAGATAAAGAAATAGAAAAGTTTTAAATTATAAATTGATAGTAAAATATTTAAATACCAAAATATGGTTTTTATTGTGCCGACACATATTTCAAATTAATATTTTATTTGATTAATATTAATATTAATATATTTTCAATAATTAAAAAACAAAAATATTTTGCTTTACTATTCATATTTATTTACTTTCTATTTTTCTTTTATTTTTACTATTTCGCTGAAGAAATAAACCAAGAATTTTATATAAAATTGAAAAATAATCAATTTGATTTAGGTAGAACCCTATTTCCATTATAATAATATAACTAGTTTGCAGTTCACTTGTCGTTTGTGAACCATTTTCACATTTCGTTTTCGTTGGAACTAGTTCAATTCGCTGTGTCCCTACAAGAGACAAGAAAGAACAAAGCCAATATGCACACAACTTGTGCCCGTACAAGTTGAGAACAGGCTATATAAATAATCAGAGTGAGTGCAGGTTATACATATATATATATATATATGTATATATGTATAGTATGTGCGATCGTGTAAACGCAAAAATATGCGCACGGCAATAAAAAGAAAAAAAAGTTAACAATGAACAAACAAATGGAATATATGCATGGAAATTAGCCCCGTGTAGGCCCTGATAAAATGTTGTTGTTTTCACTTTGGCGCTGAATCTTGTTTAATAATTCAAATATCAGCACACATACACACACATTCACACACACGCACACCTGGTCAAAGTGTTGTTGCGAGGCATATTAATTTGCATGCGCCAATTTAATGTCTTGTCAAATTTATGTAGAAACTTAACCTGCGCCTTGTGATGGCACCTGTAGGCACGTGTGTGCGCGAGAGAGTGAGAGTATTGTGTCATAGCCAGAGCAAGTCTCATATACGTATAAGTTTATAGTTAAAGCCTTCAAAGTGTCTAGAATATTACAGCTTTAGTTATAATGCTCGTTCACGAGGCCATAAAGGGTATATAGGTTATCGTATGAGAAACAATCGATATACATATATATATACATATTTATATATATCTATATTTATATATATACACATACATATTTCATAAAATTTCCTTTGATATTTATCAAGTGTAATGAACGAGAGAAAATTGAAATTATACAAAATAGTAGCATATGGAAAATGTTTGTGCATGGAAACATTCAAATACATATCTATATCTATATACGAAAGTATATAAATACATATATATCTCATATCTCTGTATAATTAAATATGTATATATGTTCGAGCATTTGAATCGATAGTAATTTCCACATGCCATAAGATGAGAAGAAGCCGGTTCGAGCCCGAGCTCTGCGCTGGCTTTTAATAAATAATGTTTGTCAACTGTTTTGGGGCAGCAGCTGACACAAATCATTAACCAGTTTGGTTTAGCGCTCTGCACCCGGCCTGAACCAGTTTGCACCATAATAACAGAGCTTAATGTATACCAAAATATAGATATATAGATATATATATATATATATATATATATATATATATATTATACATAATTATCTTGTATCAAAGCAGAGGCAGAAAGAGATAGAGAGAGAGAGAGAGAGAGAGAGAGGACAAAGAGATACAGAATTGAAGCAAGAAAAGTCATTGAAATCAAATACTTTTGTAATACATTTAATTTGGAAAAGGGCGGAGAAAGAATGAGAGATTGAGAAAGATGTAGAGAATGAGATAGATATAAAGAATAAGAGAGTTGCAGAGAATCATAGATATATATGAAATAGAGATAGACATAGGCAGAAAGAGAGAGAGAGAGAGAGAGAGAGAGAGAGAGAACTAGAAAGCGGAAAAAATGGAGAGACACAGAGAAAGATATAAAGTGAAAGAGATAAAAACTAAGAGATATAGATAATTAGCAAGAGTCCAAGATATGTAGAGAGTGAGAGAGGAAATCAGAGACAATGAGAGAGAGAGAGAGAGAGAGAGACGGACAATATGAGAGACAGAGAGATAGGAACAATGAGAGAGAGAAACATAGACAATATGAGAGAGACAGAGTGTGAACTAGATAAAGAAGAAGATAAAAGGAAAAAGAGAGAAGGCGAGAGCGATGAAGTAAAACAAATGTAAAGACACGTAGATAAAGAGAACGACAGATACACACAGACAGAAAGGGGGACAGAATAATGAGGAGGAAAAGAGCGAGACAGAAAAAGAAAGAGAGAAAGAAGGAGGGAGAGAACAGACGCAATAAGAAAACTAATATAGAAAATTGGAAGTATACAGAGGCAAAGACAAACACATATATAAATATAAAAAAGTTATTTAAATTCTAATAAAGAAAAGTTGTGCTAATGATAAATCATAATTATATATATATATACATATATATATATATATATATATATATATATATATATATACATATATATATGTATCTCATTAAATGAACTCTTTTCTGCTAGCAAAAGTTTTCATTTTTAATTGCCAGCTTATGCCCTATTCTCTTACTTTCTCCCATTATCGCACTCTGCCAACTTTGATCGTATCCATGTGGATTAAGTGGCTGGCAGTGGCTGCACAAATTGAATAATTATTTGCATGCAACTATCAAAGTATCGGATGCAAAATGCTCTCCAATCTATATTTCGTTAGCCTTGATGATTATCGCCTGGGAAGGTTGGGAAAGTTTTCAGTTACTAGTTTTGCTAATTCTATCCATGTGGATAAAGTGCCTAGCAACTTTTTCAATTATACAGTTGAGTGCAAACTTTAATTAAGTTTCGCAACTTGCCGAGCTGCCCGAGCTGCCCGACAAAGGATTTACCTATTTGCATATTAATACTTGCAAATAGCAGCTCCCTTGGGGCCCCACCCAGGGGGGTCTTTGTCGCTTAGCCAACTCGAAACAGTTTGCAAACTGTTTTCATAATTTTTACACCTTAACAATTCGCCTCGCTCAACTTGATACAGCTCATCAATTTTGCATGGACTGCATAACGGCTCCAGCTGTTAACTGTAAACACATGCGTCTCCATATCCAACTGGACAGACATTTTGCAATTGTTTCGCGGCGTGACGCGACCGCAAAAACCGAACGCGACTTGATTGTTTACATACCAATACACACACACACACACACACACACACACACACAGGTAGAGAGACCCACACACATACACACACTGAGACTGGGTTATTTACAATGAGGTAGGCGAACTTCGTTTGCACCTAATTAATGTATGTAAATATACATGCATTTATTTAAATAAATACACATACATAAGCTAACTCGAGTACACTGTAAGAAATTGCAAATGCAGTTTGACAAAAAAAAAAAAAACAAAAAAAAAAAAAATTAAATTTTGAGAAAAATATAAAAAATCCTATCAGGAAAAGTAGAAATAAGAAATTTAGAAATTGAAAAAGTATAACTAAATTGTTATAAATATCATACGTGCAATAAAAACTAAACGGTTATATCTGTAAAGTAGTTGAAAAATGATTAGCTTGAAAATTAAATAGTTTTACCTATGTATGTAAAAATTGTTAAGCTTAGCTGTAAAATTGTGGGGAGTTTAATTTTTTTGTATGATTTGGCCAACACCCAAAAGTATGTAATATTGCAGTCTGTATAACAGTTTAACATATGCCTGTTGAAAGTGAAGACCGAAGGAAATGTAATTATTATATATAAAATATTTTATTTATTATATTATTATAAATACATTTTATTATATGTATATTTTTTTATTTATTATATTGTTATATATTTTATTTTATTTATTATATTGTTATATATTTTATTTTATTTATTATATTTTTATTTAGTATTTTGTTTTTTTTTTTAATAATATATTTATTATATTAGTATATAAATTTTCTTCATTATATTTTTTATATAATACAAATGTGTCTAGCACTAAGGCTATTACTATATTCAAAATAAAATACTAATCAAAGTCTCAAGCAATTGTTTCAGTGTAATCGCAGTACTGCAAATGTAAGCAGTTACGTTTACAGTTTTGTTTTATTCATCTGTTGACTGTGCGCTGTCAAGTGACTCTGTAAATTCCAATCAGAATTGCATTTGCACTGCTTGCTAACTGAACGACGGGGTGGCAGGCAGAGTGTGAGAGAGAGAGAGACAGAGAGAGTGTGTGTGCGTGTCACTTTCTTAGTTATCTTGTTACACTCAGCGTATGTGTTGTAGTGTGTGTTTGAATGCGCTGATTGCTGTTTGAAAGCGAATTAAGTATTTACCTGCAAATATCTTGCATTTCTGCACCGTTGACCGTATGACTGGACATTGTTAAAATATTTATAGTGAAATTGTACAATAAATCAATTTTAAACGATTGCAATGCCAGATAGTTTAAGTCGAGTTATCGTTCTAGACGAATGCCTGCAAATGAATATATAATATATGTATGCCCTGAAGATATATTGAAACTGGAAACTTGAAGTATACTAGACTTGTGGATATATAGTTAACAGGACAAAGGAGCCTTGAGCAGGATGACGAGCTGAACTAAACATGTCCATAGTCCGTCTTAATTTTCTCAACTAGAAAAGCTAGAGGCTCGAAATTTTAAATGTATTTTCTTGTAATCCCTATGAAGTGTGTGTGGGTGTTCTTTGTTTGTACTCAGAAAGCGTAACATAATTGGAATAACAGCTTTGCACAGCGCTCAGGGTATTTGCTAGTCGATCGCTCCCGATAGCTTTGTATCAAGCAGTCATCTGTCTAATAACCGATTATCTATAATGTAATTATTTATAGTGTATGTTTGTATGCATCTATGCAGGAATATTACCTTATGGAAATCCATTTAAAGTGATCTAATCGACCTTAGGCAGTTTTCTTATGAATGTTTTTGTCTTTTTTAAAATTAATGAATGAATTAATGAATTTAATGAAAATCGCGAGATATATGAAAATCCCATGCTGATCCCTTGGCATTTCGAATTATCTGCATTCCACTATATTCCATTTGTCTAACTAAAGCTATAGAGATATCAAGAATCGATGGTCGATAGACTGACTATCGATAGCTGAAACCGTCTCTTCGTCTTGCAAAAAGCTTTAACTATTTGAGTCAAAGTCTGGAACTAGAATAAATTAAAAAAAAATATATAAAAGTCAATAACTAAAAAGTGTAAATAAAAAATAAATAAACAAGTAAGGAAGCTCTAGTCGAGACTGCTCGACTAAGAGATACCCTGAACCCTTCGAATAGCCGACATTCGAAGCCTGCTATGATTATTTTACATATATGTTGCAAGCAACACATACACACACATACGCACGCTCACGAACGTATTATGAGCACGAGCTCTACTAACTGAGCAGCGACTGCGCTTGGGCTACAATGATATGATATGCGAATATGATATGATTTGCAGATGGACTTTCTTTCATAGACATTTTCACAGTGTGTTTATGGCATTCATATGTGTGTATTTGCCAAAGCACAAGTCTCTAGTATTTGAAATACGGGTTTTGCAAATTGTGGGCGAAGGGGGCGTGGCATCCAAAATCCAAAAACTGCAAAATGTCCGCATTCACTACACCTATATGCACAGTAAATTTGAAGTCTCTAGCTTTAATGGGTCACTTAATTGAAAGGGTATAAAAAAAAAAGAAAAATTATAAAAATGAAAAATTTAAGAAATAAAAAAAAATTGAAAATAAAATATATATATAGAAAGATGACTAAGATTGAATTACTATATATTCAGCTGAAGTCTACAGTCATGTTTAAATCGGCTATAAACTCTATGTCTGTATAATTTGTGTATAAAATTGGACAGTTTTATTTAAATGGAATTTTCAAACGAATGACATCCAATTAAAAAGCTCTTTAGAAGCAAAAAACTTATAAATATAAATTGGTATGCCACAGGCTGGTGGGGACGAGGTGGGGTATTGGGAGCTAACGTAATTGTTACAATCGAATCGAACGTTTTTTGCATCGAAAAAGGTTTTTAATTGAGTTTTGATGCGACGACTTTGAAATGCAATTGCAAATTGACAAATGGAGCTTTGTGGGATATATTTAGATGCGTACACCTGTCAGCTGTATGGACCTGCACACTTGATATACCTTTATATATAATGTGAATTTCTTGTGTTTTTTTTATTGCAGGCCATTTGGATACGGCAAGGACAAGGACAAGGACAAGGCCAAGAACAAGGACTTCGACATAGACGTAAACGATTGTCATTAGCCGTTAGCCGTTAGCCGTTAGCCGTTAGCTGTTAGCTGTCAGCCGTTAGACGTTAGACGTTAGACGTTTCCCGTTAACTGTTTGCCAATAGCCCCTTAGCCATTTGACAGGCCGGACATTCCGCAGCTAGAGGAGAGCGTCGTTAGTGCGTGGCGCGTGGGGGGCGGAGCAGCGACGGCCTGGTCCAAGTTGTAGTCGTCGTCGTCGTCGCAGTCGTCGTCGAAGCCAAGGAAAATGTCTTCGCCATTAGCGCAGAGCAACAACAGCAACAGCAGCCAGTCGCAGTCGCAATCGCAGTCATCAGCAGCAGCAGCGGCAGCAGCGGCGGCGGCGGCGGCAGCAGCGGCTGCTGCCCAGCAGCAAAATCAAAAGTCAAATTCATCCGCTGCCAGCGGCAGCGTCAACAATACACATGAAAAGAATGCGAGCGGAGCGACGGGGACGACAGCGGGCGGCGGTGGAGCTGGCACCGGAGCTGGAGGCGCGGCCGGGTCGGGATCGGGCGCCTCGTCGGGCGGCACGCCACAGAGCCCCACAAAGCGCAGCACAATATCCACAAAGGAGCGTGTGATCGACAGCGTGCCGTTTCCACCCAGCCGTAAGCTAACCTGCGCCGATGTCTTCGATGCGCGCACCGGCAAGCCGCAGCACGACGTACTTAAGCAGCATTTCATACTGGAGGGCCGGATCGAGGAGAGCGCCGCCTTGCGCATCATCCAGGAGGGCGCCACGCTGCTGCGCCAGGAGAAGACAATGATCGACATTGAGGCGCCGGTCACCGTGTGCGGCGACATCCACGGCCAGTTCTATGATCTTATGAAGCTATTCGAAATTGGCGGATCGCCGGCAACAACAAAATATCTGTTCCTGGGCGACTATGTGGACCGGGGCTACTTTAGCATTGAGTGCGTCCTCTATTTGTGGTCGCTGAAGATCACGTATCCGCAGACGCTGTTCCTGCTGCGCGGCAACCACGAGTGCCGGCATCTGACCGAGTACTTCACCTTCAAGCAGGAGTGCAAGATCAAATACTCGGAGCGCGTGTACGACGCGTGCATGGATGCGTTCGACTGCCTGCCGTTGGCGGCGTTGATGAACCAGCAGTTCCTCTGCGTGCACGGCGGACTGTCGCCCGAAATACACGAACTGGAGGACATTAGGCGGTTGGATAGATTCAAGGAGCCGCCCGCCTTTGGCCCCATGTGCGACCTGCTGTGGTCCGATCCGCTCGAGGACTTCGGCAACGAGAAGAACTCGGACTTCTACACGCACAACTCGGTGCGCGGCTGTTCGTATTTCTACAGCTACGCCGCCTGCTGCGACTTCCTGCAGAACAACAATCTGCTGTCGATCATACGGGCGCACGAGGCGCAGGACGCCGGCTACCGCATGTACCGCAAGAGCCAGACCACCGGTTTCCCCTCGCTGATCACCATCTTCTCGGCGCCCAACTATCTCGACGTGTACAACAACAAGGCGGCGGTACTCAAGTACGAGAACAACGTGATGAACATCCGGCAGTTCAATTGCTCGCCGCATCCCTACTGGCTTCCCAACTTCATGGACGTGTTCACCTGGTCGCTGCCCTTCGTCGGCGAGAAGGTCACCGAGATGCTGGTGAATGTGCTGAACATCTGCTCCGACGACGAGCTCATGACCGAGGAGAGCGAGGAGCCGCTCTCGGACGACGAGGCGGCGCTGCGCAAGGAGGTCATACGCAACAAGATACGCGCCATTGGCAAAATGGCGCGCGTCTTCTCAGTGCTGCGCGAGGAGTCCGAGTCAGTGCTGCAGCTGAAGGGGCTGACGCCAACGGGCGCCCTGCCCCTTGGCGCTCTGTCTGGCGGCAAGCAGTCCCTCAAGAATGCCATGCAGGGCTTCTCGCCCAATCACAAGATTACCTCATTCGCGGAGGCCAAGGGACTCGATGCGGTTAACGAGCGAATGCCGCCCCGTCGCGATGCCACGCCCTCGCCGGCGGAGGAGGGCCAGAAGTCACTGTCCGCGGCTGCAGCAGCAGCGGCCAATGCGAATGCGAATTCAATCAATGGATAATTCTAAGTCAGCAAGCAGAGCAACAAGGCAAGCAGTGCAGCCGAGTAGAAGAGAGTAGCGGAAGCGTAGGAAGCGAAGGGCGCTGTGTACAGCAGCAAAGCAGTGCAGCAGCAGCGCTGCTAAGTCAGTTTTAGAATTCGACAGTTAAGTGAACGGTGGCAGTGCGTGCGAGTGGGAGGGAGTAAGCAAATCAAATAGATTTATGTAGTTTCAAGCTGCGGCACACACATACATGCATACATGCATACGTCGCTGCGCAGCCGCAGCTGAAATGCATTTGAAAGAAGAGAAAACAAAAACAAAAAAATAAGAAAGTAATAGAAAACCAAAATGCAAAACACATAATTTATATATATATATATATATATATATATATATATATATATATATATATATATATATATATACATATTTATATGAAACACGCAACAGAACGAGTTAAGGATATGCAAGCGTTTAACTTATTGGTATTACACAAAAACAAATACAATTTTAAATATGGGAAAACACACAGAAGCTAATCATGAAATGCAGTTAAAACAATATCGAATTGTATAAATAGTTATACGCATACATATATAAATGCTATGTGTATGTATGTATATATGTATATAAATATTATATATACATATATGTGCAATTCGATGCATATATCATCAAAATTTTGTGCAACATTATATCAAAAGAGCAAAAGCGAAGTTAACGGGCGCGCCGCTGCTGACGTTGACGTTGACGTCGCAGCAGCAGCAGCAGCAGCAGCAGGAGCAGCAGCAACAGCAGCTGAAAAGCAAATTAGGTAAATTTAATTATTTGCAATGCTAGAAAAATGCAAAATGGCAAATTATAAAAAATCAACTTTATATAAAAACTAACTCGTTTCTGAATAAAAATAAAGCAAAACATATAAATCAATATATATCCTTCCCAAGAAAAAAAAAAAACAAACAAAAGATATTGAAAGAATCAACCTTTTAACAAGAAGAAAAACAAAACGAATAATTAAAAAAAAAAAAACAAAAACAAAAACAAAAACGCTAAACGCTAAGAAATTATACTACTTTCGTTGTGTGGCGCCGAGGGCGACTTTAAAGCTAAACACCAAGAAGAAGCTAACGCTTAACTACTTCCTACAACAAAAACAAAAACAAAAACAAAAACAGATACAAATACAAAACAAAAACAAAAACAAACAACAGCAATATTTTACTACAATCTTTTATTACAGAAACATGAAGAAACGACAGGAATAACACACAACAGAAAACAACCTGAAAAACAAAACAAAACGACTGAATCTCTCCCGCTCTCTGTCTCTCTCTCTCTCTCTCTATACCTAACACTTTCTCTCTCTCTCTCTGCTTCCCTCACTCTTTCTCTCTCTATATATATATACTGTTGAAACACCTAAAACACACACACTAATATATACACACTCACACACTCACACACACACACACACACACTCAATAAATAAACTCAAAGTTTATGAGTACATTTGTTGTCGCCATTGTCGCCTCACACTCTCTCATCTGGTGATTGTGTATGTGGTCTTTATATACGTGCCATCTTTATCGTAGTCATTAGCTGAATATATATATAATTAATGCATATGCATATGTATGTATATATATGTATATGCATAAACAAAAATATGTTTAAAACAAATTGGCTGCAGCGCGCGCAGATGTCAACGCAGCCTCCAAAAGGCAACGCAAAAGTAAATTGCCGATATTTAACGGCATCCAACACACACACACACCCACACATACACATATGCGCATAAGCTAAGCCGCTTGCTGTCTCTCACGCTGCCTAACTCACTCTTACTCTCTTTCTCTTTATTTATATACATGCATATGTATATCTGTCTCTGTTACTTACACACACACTAAGCAGTCAGCAGAAGAAGCAATGTGAGCGCCTTGCGCCTGTTAACTATGCAATGCAAAAGCAAAATGCGCAGAAAACAACAACAACAACAACAACAACAACAAAGAGAGCAACTCACTGCGTTGCAAATAGCGTCTGCTTGCGCGGCAGCCTTACATTAGCGTCTGCGTGACGTATGTCGATTCTATTATTTATACTTAATCGAATTTTAGTTATTTGTTAATTACATTACAATCAAAATAAAAACATTATAATGAAATGAATACAAAAATCAAGAATGATATGCAAAAAGAAAAAAACACAACTGAATAATGTGAAGAAGAACAAGTGGGCATAGTTTAATTGGGTTTTGTTGTTAGCTGTTACTAGGATTTTTTTTTTCGTTTATCTATTGCCTATTTATATATATTTATTATAAACAAATGTAATATTTATGCATACGAATTATAAATTAAATTGTTGTTTCTACCCTATGTTTTTACCTATTGTATATTTACATACATTTATTGTTTACTACACCTTAAGTAATTAAGTCAAATGAATTTATAAAAATAAAATGCGAAAAAAAAAAAATAAAATATATATAAACGAGTGCAACTTCTCTTTAACCAATACATTATTATGAATATTAACAAAACGAAAACAAACAAAAGATACAAAAATTTATTAAAACAGAAACAAGATGAAGAAGAAGACGAAGAGAAGAGAAGAGTACCTATGTACATTAATTTTTAAGTTATATAATGTTAAACGATAAACGATAAAACTAAAAATAATATTACAAATTTATTGTTGAGAGCAGAGCAAAGAAGCAAAGAACGAAGAAGAAGAATAAGCAGAAGAGTTAGTAAAAGAATTGAAATTTGATGACAAAGTGAAAACATTTGATAGTTGACATGAATCTAATACAAAATGCAAACTTATAGCAATTTGAAGTACTTTATAAACAATTATACATACATATACAAATACATACATACATACAAATACATACATATATAATGCATAAGAAAATTATATACAAACAAATATGTTTAAAATAATGGCGATTCGCCGGACATGTTAATTGATGAAAACCAAAAAAACAAAAAAAAAAAACAAATCAGTTGCGCAGTTGAGGGACACAGTTAGAAAGTGGAAGAGAGAGAGAGAGAGAGAAAGAGAGCAACAATATATATATATATATAGATAAATCACATAAATCGTTGCATACAAATTTTAATTAAAATAATAGGCAACAGCAACAACAAAAACAAAGATATCCAATAATAACGAAACACAAACCAAAATTGAGTAGCATGGGAACATTAGTTAGGGAGAGATAGCGATAGAGCGTGTGCTATTAACTGCAGCGCCTGAAAGCAGGCAACAGTTTTAAGCGAATGCCTTTTGCCAACCCAATTGGAGCAGTATAACAGTAAGCCTTCGTGTGCATACACACACATATGCAGTTGTGAAAGACACACACATACACACATACACAAAAATACATTTCCCAATTAGTTAAAGATACATGAATAAAAATAAATAAGCAGAATAACAGAATATATATATATATATATATATATATATATATATACATATATGTATATATGTATATGTATAGTTATACAACAAAAGCAAACAATTTACAAAAGTTTATTGCATTTCAATTCCCAGAACTAATTATAAAAAAAAAATAAAATGAAGCAACAAAATTTATGATTAATAAATATTATTGGTTTTAAACAATTATAATTATATGTATATGTATACATATGTATGTATATGCAACGCAGATTAAAACAAAGTAAAAAATAAGAGAAATTAAAATTTAATAAATTTATTAAGCTCCAAAAGCCTATGCATGTGCACGTGCACACGCATGCATACATGCACACATGCGCATATTTTCTTCCGAACCTTTGCCTCCCACTCTCACGCACACACACACACACACATGCAACTTAGCGCGCTCTTCTAAATCAAATATTAAAATTCATAAAAAACAAAATCAAGTTTATTAAGCAGCCTAAGCCTAAGCTAATATATATGTGTATATATATATATATATATATATATATATATATATATATATATATATATATATATATATATATGTCTATGTATATGTATATATATATATACATATATACATATATATTTATCATATATATAAATGAAACTAATACTTTTATACTACATATACAAACAAAAAAAAAGAGAAAACTTTTTCTTATCTTTTTTCTAAGGCTTTCCACACTCAATCGCTCTACTCGTCTCTTCCCCTTCCGCTGCCTTCCTCCACCTCCTACTCCTACTCCACTTCTTCTACTGCTATTTCTTTCAAGCGCAGCAGCAAGAACACTTCTTAACGGTACATTTTCTACTACAGCCACAAAATAAATATTCAATTTACCCAAAAAAAAAAACACATTTTAAATAAATGCAAATTGTTAAAAATCTTAATAATAAAAATATATATATATATATATATATATATATATATATATATATATATATATATATATATAAATAACAGTTATAATGAATAAATATATATATACATTTTAAATATATTATTTAAACTTTTTTTCTGTTCTTAGCATGAAAGAGAGAAAGAGAGAAAGAGAGAGAGAGAGAGAGAGAGAAATGTGTTATAAATAATTTGTTTTATTTTTACAATTTTTAATTGATTTTACTGCAATAGTTATAATTAGGAGAAGAAGAAGCAAGTGTTAAAGAATTTGTTGTAAATTAGCATAAATACAAACAAACAAACAAACATACATACAAACATATATATGTACAATCATATTGTTTTAAACAAATTTAGTTTAATTTTTCTGTTTTTTTTAAACTGAAAATAAAATTTTCATTTCGGTTTCTTTGTTTACACTAAATGAATGAAAATAAACAAATGATTTTTAACTTAGTGAATCTGTCTGTGCGCGAGTGTGCGAGTGTGTGTTTGTGTGTGTGAGTGCGGGTGTGTGTCTCTGTAGTTTACTGTACCCATTAATTTATTTATTTCTTAGCCCATTTTGTTTCTCAAGTAAACGTTGATTTCCAAAGTCTTCATTGCAACAACAACAAGAACAAGAAAACACAACAACAACAACAACAACTAAGAAAGGATAATTCCCCTTTTATATATTTAATATTTGTACTGTTTATATATTTTAACTCTAATTTTTTGATACATGTATTTTTCAACATCTACTTCCTGCCCTCGAATGCTTTAAAAAAAAAAAACAAAAAACAAAAAAAAACTTTACACAAAAAATAAACTTAAATACATACATATATATATATATATATATATATATATATATATATATATATATATATATATATATATATATAAATATATATATAAATATATATATATATATATATATATATATATATATATAAATTATGAAAAGAATTAAAACTTTACCTTTTGGATAAATCAATTTAAATGCATATTTTATATATATTTAAACATTTATTTATATGCATATATATATATATATATATATATATATATATATATATAAATTATATATATATATATATATATATATAGAAATATATATATATACATATATATATATATATATATATATATATATATATATATATATATATAAATATATGCATATATATACATAACAAATAATATTAATAATAAGTTGAAGCAACTTTGTCAGAGTCAAAGCAAAAAGTTTATATACTTATATTTAAACAAATACAAACAACAAAAACAACAAATAATATTAAAGCAAGATTAAAACAAATTAATATTTAAACCAATTATATAAAAACAAAATAAGAAAAACAAAAAAAAAAAAACATCACATCTAGATAATTCTCTTAAAAATTTTCAATTTTATTATAAAACCGAAAATAAGTAAATTAACAAATTTAACAGTGAAAGCATTATTATATTATAAATTTATAAATGTATTTCAAACAAAAACAAAAACCAAAAAAGGGGCAGCTGGCTGGCAAATGCAAATTAAAATTGCTAAATTGCCAAATTGCGAATTGCGCCGTTGTGAGAAATGAAAAATTGTATGCAATCCAGAGAAGATGACGAAGATGAAGATGAAGAAGAAGGAGAAGAACAAATTAATTTACAAATGGCATAATGAACAAATGCAGACAACAAGTTTTAACCTTAAGTGAATGCAAAATAAAAACAAAGATTATCAATGTTATTAACAAAATTAATATTAACAAACAAAAAACAAAACAATACAAAACCATTTAAAAAAAATATACAAGTACCTATCCTGAGAATAAAATGCGCGCACGTTTATTATTTCCTCTAAATGTTCGTTTTGAATACATATCCTTGGATAAGATTTTCTTTCAGTGCAAGTTTTCAAATTGAACGCCAATAAGGAAGTAATTTACCGTTACGGCTACGTTAAGCTATCTGATATATATATATCGATAGCGATACGTTGATTATTAGCTATCGATTATATGGTATGCGCAGCTTATGGAGACTTTAAACTCAGACTTATAACATTTATTTTGGTAATATAACATAAATCGCAAAAAACGTATTTAAGCTGTGTATGTAATGAAATAGCAAATACAAAATAATCAGCTTTTCGAAACGCTCCTTTTAATTCCAAGTAAATACTGCAACATACAGACTTACGTCATCCTGCTGCTGCTTTACGTCAGCGCTCGTCGGCTTAACGTTAAACATGGTATTTTTGGTATTCTCCCCAGTTGAAAAGTGGATAATTTGGCATTTGCCAACCGTGGTCACACTGGTAGAATATCAATAAAAATAAAGGAGAGGGAGGGGGAGCTGAAAATTCCATTGAGAAGCGAAAAAAAACGTAGCGAGAGAAATTACGACGTCTGCAGGGCACAGCAGCAGCCAAGACGAAACGAAAATACAAATACAAATTGTGAATACATTGCTGTTGTGATACAGAGGCAACAGTAACAAAGATATAGAAAATTAACAACCAAAACTAACAAAATCCTGCAACGCGACAAGGCGGCTAACTAGCTCCAAAAAGAAGAAAAAAAAGTCAACAGCACCACCAGCAGCAGGAGTAGAAATAAAAGTAGAAAAGTGCGTGTGTTGTTGGCCAACGTGCCAGTGCGTGCGTGTTCGTGTGTGCAGCTAGTGCAACCCAGTGCAGTAGACGGCGCACACAAAAATATACGCTCGCTCCGTGTGGGCGCCATCTGTAGCAACAGGAAAAGGAATAGGGAATAGGAACAGCCACAGCCACAGCCACAGCCACAATTCAATTCACAGCGTACTGCAGCAAACATGTCTTCGAATAATCAATCGAGCGGTGTCGCTGCCCAAGTGGCAACAAGTGCCAACCAGCGAGGTGGCAACGCCACCAACTCCACGGATGCCACAGACACGCAGCATGGCAGCAGCAATAGCAGCAGCAGCAACAACAACAACAACAATGCCAGTGCCAATGCCAACGCCTCCGCCACGGGCAATGCCACAACAGCTAGCAGCAGCAGCAACAGCAACTCGAATGCCGCCAGCGTTGGCCACGATAGTCCCACGCATAAGGCGCACGGCGGCCATGCGGCAGTCAACACCAAAGAGCGAGTGGTCGACAGCGTTCCATTTCCACCCAGCCACAAGCTGACGCTGGCCGAGGTATTCGACACGCGCACTGGCAAACCGAACCACGAGCTGCTCAAACAGCACTTCATCCTGGAGGGCCGGATCGAGGAGGCGCCGGCACTGCGCATCATCCAGGATGGGGCCGCCCTGTTGCGGCACGAAAAGACAATGATCGACATTGAGGCGCCGGTCACTGTGTGCGGCGATATACATGGCCAGTTCTATGATCTCATGAAGCTGTTCGAGGTGGGCGGATCGCCCGCAACAACAAAATATCTGTTCCTGGGCGACTATGTGGACCGGGGCTACTTTAGCATTGAGTGCGTCCTCTATTTGTGGTCGCTGAAGATCACGTATCCGCAGACGCTGTTCCTGCTGCGCGGCAACCACGAGTGCCGGCATCTGACCGAGTACTTCACCTTCAAGCAGGAGTGCAAGATCAAATACTCGGAGCGCGTGTACGACGCGTGCATGGATGCGTTCGACTGCCTGCCGTTGGCGGCGTTGATGAACCAGCAGTTCCTCTGCGTGCACGGCGGACTGTCGCCCGAAATACACGAACTGGAGGACATTAGGCGGTTGGATAGATTCAAGGAGCCGCCCGCCTTTGGCCCCATGTGCGACCTGCTGTGGTCCGATCCGCTCGAGGACTTCGGCAACGAGAAGAACTCGGACTTCTACACGCACAACTCGGTGCGCGGCTGTTCGTATTTCTACAGCTACGCCGCCTGCTGCGACTTCCTGCAGAACAACAATCTGCTGTCGATCATACGGGCGCACGAGGCGCAGGACGCCGGCTACCGCATGTACCGCAAGAGCCAGACCACCGGTTTCCCCTCGCTGATCACCATCTTCTCGGCGCCCAACTATCTCGACGTGTACAACAACAAGGCGGCGGTACTCAAGTACGAGAACAACGTGATGAACATCCGGCAGTTCAATTGCTCGCCGCATCCCTACTGGCTTCCCAACTTCATGGACGTGTTCACCTGGTCGCTGCCCTTCGTCGGCGAGAAGGTCACCGAGATGCTGGTGAATGTGCTGAACATCTGCTCCGACGACGAGCTCATGACCGAGGAGAGCGAGGAGCCGCTCTCGGACGACGAGGCGGCGCTGCGCAAGGAGGTCATACGCAACAAGATACGCGCCATTGGCAAAATGGCGCGCGTCTTCTCAGTGCTGCGCGAGGAGTCCGAGTCAGTGCTGCAGCTGAAGGGGCTGACGCCAACGGGCGCCCTGCCCCTTGGCGCTCTGTCTGGCGGCAAGCAGTCCCTCAAGAATGCCATGCAGGGCTTCTCGCCCAATCACAAGATTACCTCATTCGCGGAGGCCAAGGGACTCGATGCGGTCAACGAGCGGATGCCGCCCCGTCGAGATCAGCCGCCCACGCCCAGCGACGATCACCAGCATCCGCATCCGCATCAGCATCATAGTCAGGGCAACAATGGATCGGCGCATGGGTAAATGACCAGGGCAAATGGCAACGGCGTGGGAGGGACAACAGGAGTCGGTGCCGGCTTCTGTATGGGCGCCGATTATGGTCGGATCAGATGTGTTGTGTTGTGTTGTGTTGTGTTGTGGTGCGTATGTGTGGCTGGGTGCGCTGGCTGTGCTGGCTGTGCTGGCTGTAGCTGTGTGCACAGAGCATGTTCTGAGCACGTGCAAGGGGACACCTCGGTGTGCGCCCTCACCCACACACTCACAGACTCGCACACCCACACACATGCGAGGGCATGCATATAATATTTACATACAATATCTACATATAAACATAATAATGTTGCAAAGATTTGTCGTTTTAGCTAAAACATCATTCGTAATAATTGTAATACACAAATACATACTTACTTTAATGATAAGCAAAAAGGTCGAAGGCGAGGTAACAAAGGAATAGTTGAACAATTGGAGCAGAGCTGATCAGAATATATATATATATAATCTGGAATATGGCACGTGGAAATTCAATGTAATCACTCTGAGAACAACAATTAGCTGCAGCAAAAAGGAGCAAAGGACTTAGGCCCGATGAGGTATGCAGGATATTACAATTAATGCATTGATTGATTACTTTTACGCTCTAGCCACAGATTCCTTTTCCGTAATACAAAAAAAAAAAAAAAATACAAATAAAATTTAAAAATCCGAAACTAATCTTAAGCCTGTATGTATAAAGAAAAATGAGAAAACAAAACAAACAAAAATTGTTAAACACAAAAAAAAAAACAAAAAAAAAAAAAAACAAAAAATGAAAGAAAAATGAAAAAACAACCAAAAACCAAGCGCTAATTTGTTGAAAACAATTAGCAGCGCCAAAAAGAAGCGTACATATTATATATAATTGAGGGCAGAGAGGAAGGAAGAAGGAAGAAACATTAACAAATACAAATACTTATATAAAAAGAAATGAAAAGAACTGTGCAATCTTGAAGAGAGACAAAATGTTAATTGTTGCTTAAACATTGTAATTCGCAGAAACAGAAACTGAAACAGAAACAGAAACAAAAATAATTTTGAAACAATTTGCAATATGTGCCGCAATAGTCCATTAATTGATGTTCCTTGTACATTTTACAAAATGCATATGTATATATATATATATATATATATATATATATATATATATATATATATATATATATATATATATATATATATATATATATATATATGTATGTGTACGTATGTGTATATGTATTTGTTTGTTGTTTATATTGTTGCCTAATGTAACTTAACTTAACTTGCATATGTTTCGATGTGTGAATTCGTGTTTAATTTATTGTGTTTATTATTTGCTTAGCCAAAAACATGTTGAATTCTTTGTACAATTGGGAGCGAGGCAGAGGGAACAGCAACTGAATGTTACCGCAAACAAGTTCAATAATTATTTAGCAATTGAATATTGCATTTTAAATATTTAAATGAAAGGAACAAAAACAAAAACAAAAATGGCATTAAAATTTAAGTACCACACAAACTAAACAAAAACAAAACCATTTAACATTTAAATAGCTAATCAAATATATTTAACTAATTAAATTAAATACTTAAAAATATCTAAACACACACACACACACACTCGCGTATATATGTATGTGTGTGTATGTATAACTGCAGCGGCAAATGAATATCACATGTTTTCTAACATATATATATATATATATATATATATATATGTAATATATATATATAGTTTTGTTTTGTTTGTTAAGCAAATTATATATATATTTAAAAAAAAATTACATTTATATATATACTTATAATAACAAATTCAATAAACACTAAAAAACTAAAACATTTGCACCCAAATTTCACATAGTTTTTGTTTATTATTTTTTGTTTTGTTATGTTTTGTTTTTGTTATGAAATATTTGAAAACAGCAAATAATGGAAAAATAAAAAAATATTAAGAAAAGAGTTTCACTTGGTAGAAAATAAGAAATAAGAAATAAGAAAAGCACGCACAGCATTTCCTCTTTTCCACAAATTATGCACAAGACATCAATGAAGCAAATCAATATATAAATGAAATTATAAAACCAAATATATACATATATGAATGTTTTTTGGCAAATAGTATATATATATATATATATTAATATATAAATCGAACTCGTACTGTATAAAGTCTTAATGCAACAATAAGCCTTTTACTCAAACTCTGTCACACACGTCAGGCAGCACTTGAAACAATTTCCCAGAACAAATTTGAGGACTGAAATCAAAAGATTTACTTGTGCCATGCTAGAACTCAACAAAAACAAAAACAAAAATGAGAGAAAAACAAAGAACAACTCCTAAATAATATTATATATATATAATAACTCAAGTTAGCTAATGTTTCAATTAACAAACAATTTGCATCGGGGACAATGAAGAATTTAAAAAAATAAGAAAATTTCCATATTTTGTTAGTTTTGTTTTCGAATATATCTCTGCGCTCTGAATATATTTGAAATTAACTATTTTTCTTTTATGTTTAAGTAGAGCATTAATCATTTTTGATATATACCGAAATATATCAAATTAGACTTTCTTGAGATAAAACCAAAGCGAAGCCAATAACTTGTATAATTCACAATGATATGAATTATGAAATCAAAAACAAATCCAAGCCATATAAATGTGGTGAAACAAGTCTCCGATAAACTGTCCCTGATCGTAACTAAGTCATAGATTTATATATATAAATATATACATATATATAAATATATATTTACGGAAATGCCTTCATAATCAATGTTTCGTTAATGATTCCAGTCGAGTCCTAAAATTAACCTTTGCTGTTTTTCCGCCAACTTTTCTAAAATGCTGTACTTTGCTTACTAAAATTTGCAAACTCTATTTGAAATTCTAAAAAAAAACATATATATATAATTATACGTCAACTGATCCTTAATATGTAAAGTCATCAAACTTAGTAATTAACTTAAAATTAATGGATTATGCACGTGTCGAAATAATACTTATGCAATTATAAATAATATATATATATATACATATATATTTTGAAAACTGAAAACTAAGGTAAAATGAAAAAAATTTAGCTTTTATAAAAATCCACAGAATTATTCAATTTGAAAAAAAAAAAATACAGTTAATATAACACTTTGGCACTACTACTACAGTCAGTCTATAGGAAGTAAGTTTTTAAGCCCTAAACTACATAAATTTCGTTACAGTGATTTATGTTTATTCCACTTATAAACGAAAAATGTTAAAACCAATTTAGTTAGTAAAAATTATTAAAAAAAAGGAGAAACACCTAAAGAAAAGGAAATGAGTAGCGGATGAACAAAATTCTAAAACTTACATCAATTTAATGAAATTAAAAGAAAAGAACAAATATGAAAATAAATTATGGAAAGAAAATCCAAAGGAAAATCAAAGAAAAATCAAACACCAAACTGCGAGACGTGTTTAAAGATTTATACACAAATACACATACAGACAGAGAGAGATGTGTTATATTTTGTTGAGAGCGAATTCAAGTGTTGTATTAAATGGCGCCAACTGTCATATGTAAGCCTCTGCGCTAGCATATAACAGTTATTGCCAGTCTATTTGTTAACCAATGCTAACTAGAAATGAAACCAAACAGCGTGCTTCTCAATTAACTGTTCCATTTACAACAATTTATAAATTGTATAACAAAATGTCATTTGTTGTCCACCGCTTAGAACCAAAATACAAATATGCAAACAAACAAAAAACATACATGACTGTATGCAGGCAGTCAACACGAACACACACACCAGGATATGCATATACATATATATATATAGATATATATATGTAGATTTTGATAAATATCAAGAAATAAATACGTTACAGCATACAGAACATATATGGCTCGACCATAATGAACTCTAATCAGAATCAAAAGAAAATTTACTCAATAACTAACAAAAAATTAATTAACAATTAAAATACAAATTATGAAAGAAAGAAGCTTACAAATGTATATGAGAACAGCATTATGTATATCTAAGACATTTAACATTTCGCCTCTTAAAGCAATTCTAAAGATAACAAATAATACATATATATATATATTTATATATATATATATATATATATATATATATATATATATATATATATATATATATATATATATATATATACATACAGTATACATACATATTATATAAACCAAATAAAATAAAAATTGTCGCGACTCTCCGCCTGCTTCTTCTGTTAATAATATTGAACCCTTTACCTATATCTCTCCTGGATTTATCTATTTCAGATCAAGTTTAGCTAGGTTTTATTCCTTTATTATTTATTTGCTTTTAGCTCCTGTATTATCGATCGTCCGTTAACTCATGTTCAACGCAATAACGACTATATATATCCTATTTAGGGCTTAGCTACGAAATGATGTATTCTAATATTTAAAAAAGGAGATAAACTGTCATTTGTTAGAAATTTATTGAATTTTATTCTATCCTTCCAATTTGATTTTGATCCAATTCGACTTATATATGAGAATGAAAAATGCATTACAAATTTCGTGGCGATCTTCCAATAGCGATACTTGTTTTGCAGCCCTTAAGGGAGGTATCGATAGTTATTAAATAAATAAATAAATCGTTCCATCGATATTTACTACGCAACTCTAGTTCTGTATGTGTGTGTTATTTCTTGTGTTTGTGCCGCCTAGAAATTGAAATTTGCAATCGTTTGCAAGTCTTTCGCAATCAATAAATCGAAAACTTATTATTTGTGGCACACTTTGATTGTGAAAAGCGTGTGCACAAATCCCAAGCTCTAAGCTCTAAGCAGTACAATCGCAAATACGGCGAGAGTGTGAGAGAGAGAGCGACGCACTCAGCAGAGTTCGCCCGCGTGCCAGTACATATGTGTGTGTGTTGTGTGTGAGTTTCGCCTTTGTGTGTATGAATGAAGCTGGCATGTGTATGCGTGTATGCGCCTGTGAATGTGTGTGCGTTTCTGTACGGTTGGAAATTGTGTGATTAACTGCAGTCAAAACTTCGTCTGGTAGTCATTCAACAGTAGTATTAATTTAGCTGTGGCAGCAACAATCCGAGTCATCTAACTGCTACGGCGACGCACTCAAGCATTAGCCATCATAGCAGCAAACCCAGCCCAGCCCAGCTTCAGTTCCAGCAGCAGCAGCAGCAGCAGCAGCAGCAGAGAGACAATAAACACCCACGACGACATCAACAACCAACAACCAACAACCGACAACAACACCAACAGTAGGAGCACCAGCAGCAGCAGCACCAGCCGTGGACAGTTTCAGTTGAAGTTCAATTTTCTAGTTGGCGCACGAAATGGATAGCAAAGGCCGGAAAGTTATTGTTTGTGATAACGGCACTGGGGTATGTATGCGTTGCGGTGGCCACATGCAAACGCCGCCCAAATCCCGTCTAGCCCCCAGTTGGATGACACACATATTTACAGTTCTTTGCTTGCTTTGCGATGTAGGTTAAACAGCGATTTGCTTCGCATATCTGGGCGTTGACGTTGCGGGGGGCGGGCGTTCCCCCACGTAAGGTTGCCGGTCTAAACTATGCTTAAGCCCGTGTGTATGCATGTGTGTGTGTGTGCATGCCCATATATTTATTTATTTATGTGCACATACATGAACGTTTGTACAAACGGAGCTTTAGTCATGGCACAAGCTGCGACGGCATAGTATTACTCACCGCAGCAAATCAAAAGTTACGCATACTCTGCCTCTCTCTCGCGCTCGCTCTCCCTCTCTATGTCTTTCTCCCACACACACACGCCCAGTGCTAACAAAAAAAAGAGCGCCAGAATGAAGACAAACAACAACAAGAAGCGGAGCGCCCATTCCCAATCTTATTTCTTATCAGGACTAAAAAGAATTTGTTTGTGATTACGTTTCGCTGACTCGCTAGAGCTATCGATTATTGCAGGTCTTTCGATAACTGAATTAATTGTGATATCCAGAGAAATTCTCAATTCCAAATTTATGTACTTCCAATATCCACAGAAATTCCAAATTCCAAATTCCAAATTCCAAATTCCAAATTCCAAATTGATGTAGTTCCAATTTCCATTATTGATTTATTATTGTTATTGGTTTCCACATAATGTTGTAATCTAAATATTGCCAATAATACACGTAGTTGTCTTCTATAGATAATCAAATTAAGTGTAAAATCATATTAAACTAAAATTTCAAATGTTACAGAATTTACCGAAGTGAATGTTCTTCCAGAATTTCCTTATGGGGATTACTTCATAATATAACTGTACAACTGTTTTTGAATTAGTCTCTTAATAGAAACTATAATAAAACGCTGGAACTGGAACATCCTTTAGATAAGTTTCCCTATAAGACTCAGCAGTCGAGAACTTCCTCTAGAGACTTTCCTTTCTAGAGCTGTAGCTTTCTGTAGATAATTTATACAAATTTAGAAATTGCTTTAGAGAACTAATTGTATAGATCTTAAACATCTAATATCTATATTAAAAGTCTAGAACTTATAATAGATAATAATATTAGTCAAAAATGTCTGTTAGACTACTTCGCCTATAGAGCTTAACCTTCCTCTAGATCACTTACTATATAGTGTTGGAATAACAGAAGTCTAGAATATTCTTTAAAGAACTTTCTGTATATATGTAGCTTGAACTTCCCTTAGATTATTATCTCTCTATAGAGTTTCATCTAAATATAACTCTTGAACTTGCCGTAGAGAACTTCCTTCCTCCCTTGGTTTAGATCACTTTCCTTCTCTTTTAGATTATTTTCTTTGTATAGGACCTGACGTATAATAGAAATCTGGAATTCCTTTTGTGATTACTTCCTATAGAGTTACCTCTGCAAATCAGTTAAATCCTCAACTCGCACTGGCCCGCAAGCTGTGTTTGGGTGTGACGGGCAAGGGCATTCTTGTGTGGCTAAAATCGATACAGTTAAAAAGCAATACAATTTTCTATAATTTCTATTTTCTTATTTGCAGTTCGTGAAATGCGGATATGCCGGCAGCAATTTTCCCGCGCACATTTTCCCATCGATGGTTGGGCGGCCAATAATAAGAGCGGTCAACAAAATTGGTGACATCGAAGTTAAGGTATGAGAAGCGTGTTTGCCAATACATATATACACTCACGCATATATTCATACATATACTTATATAATTTGTCTAATAGTTAATACTACACACACACACACATGCATTAATATATATAAATATATACATATCAAGATACATATATGCACAGGTCGATTATCTATTCATAATAACTAAGTACTATATATAGAAACATATACACACACACATGCGAGTACATATGTGAGTGTGTGTGTGTGTGTGTGTGCATATGTATGATTAGCATTGGTCAAGAACTTAGCGCATAATAGCCATAGCCTCACCATACTTATCATAGTGTATGTCCATTATTCTTAGTATACTTATACTTTTACTTTCACTTTCACTTTCGCATTTCCATTTCCATTTCCAATTCCATTTCCATTGGCATTATCAGCATTCATATGCTTCTTGAATACCAAACACACAACTGCTTAACTTCGCCATTTGGTATTGTTTCTTATCATAAATCGTATTATTTCATTTGTTTTCTCTCTCTCTCTCTCTCTCTCTCTCTCTCTGCCTGTCTCTCTGGCATTTGTTCTTGCAACGTTTCCTACTACATTCATTGCATTTTGTTTTGAGTTGCTGAAACACCCATAATTATCACCATCACCATCATCATCATCATCATCATCATCATCATTATCATTACGGTCGTCGTCATGGTTCTTATTATATTAATGGGTATCTGTCTTGGTCTTGGTACACAATTGTCATGACTGTCACGTGGTGCAGGTGCATTTTAAAATCGAATTATGCCATAATAACGGAACAACTATGCCAACAAGCTTGATGTAGATGATGGATCGCTGATACGATACTCTTTTGTTCTCTCTCTCTCTCTCTCTCTCTCTCTAGCAGTAGGTGTAGGCTGGGGTGTAGTCGCGTCCCCTATAGCTATTGTTAGTGCTTCGAGGAGCAGCCTTATAGAGAGCATGACTTTTTGCTTTCAGGCTTCTTTTCTATACATACATACATACATACATACATATAAATAAATAAATAAATAAATATATATATATATATATATATATATATATATATATATATATATATATATATATATATGTATTTATTTTCCCTTTTTCTTTCTATCCTTCCGTTTCGTTGAGCGCTTTCCATACCAGATATACACACACATACAAAGTAGAACTATTTATTGGGCAAATTGAATACAGTTACTCATATTATATATAATATATATAAGTTTAGCTTATTCAACATTCAGATACGAACTCTAATGAGGAAATCTTTCTGTTTTTAATATTTCTTCTTATACATTTTTTTCTGTTCTTTTTTTACATATTTTTTTGAAACAAATATTTTACAGGATTTACATGTCGATGTAAGTCAAGTTTTATAGCTTAAAAAAATACACACACACACACACGCAAACACAAAAAAAGAAAAAAAAAACAACAACAAATATTTAATTCCATGTGTTGTATTGCATAATTCAATGAATTAATTAAATTAATTAAATTTCTCCAACTTAAACAAATTTGCAATTCCAATTCACTCACACGAAATGCACAAACTAAAAAATATAGCTATATATTGTTTTAATATTGCTGTTGCACTTGCTAAATAATAAATAATAATTGTTATTAATATATAGATATCTATAATTATATTTTCATTAAGAGTTCAAGAAATCTCATTAATTTTTCAGTAAAACAAAAGAAGAAAATCATGTGAAAACTATGTTTTCTCTTTATCATAAAAATATATTTGTTGTTATTTTTTTTTCCTTTTTTTTTTTGTTTTATAATAAATGCAGTTCATTTGATTTGTTATGTTTTGTATTTAATTAAGTTGTATACCTGCAATATGTGGACCCTTTACTAGATGTAGTCCAGTTTTTTTAAATATAAATAAATTTTTGGCTCCCTTTGTTTGTATGCATGAAGTAAGTTTTTTATATTTGACATTTATTAATGCATTGCACGCTGATACCGATTTATGATTTAATATCAAAGCTTTCTGTGTTGATTCGTTACTTGTTACTTGTTATTCGTCATTCTTTATCCTTTGCCTGTTGTACGTTGCCCGTTACATCCGTTTGTATTCGTTATGCTTTGTGCCTGTCTTGTAGCTAAGCGAGTTGACCTGTTGTTATTCGTAATCGCTGTTTGAGTCGAACAATGTACTAAACAATTGCAAAGATAATAATAGTAATAATGAAATGCTCTTGTTGATTTGATATCTGACAATCTGTGACGGCCATTTTACAGGACCTTATGGTTGGCGATGAAGCCTCGAAGCTGCGCTCGTTACTGGAGGTCTCCTATCCCATGGAGAACGGCGTCGTTCGGAATTGGGACGATATGTGTCATGTGTGGGACTATACGTTCGGGCCCAAGAAAATGGATATTGATCCGACGAACACAAAGATCTTGCTGACTGAACCCCCTATGAATCCCACAAAGAATCGCGAAAAGATGATCGAGGTAAGTGCATCTTGGATCGAAGATATTGATGATTGTTTTATATTCTGTTATTCTGTTACAGGTGATGTTTGAGAAATACGGTTTCGATTCCACCTATATTGCCATACAGGCGGTATTAACGCTGTACGCCCAGGGACTTATCTCCGGCGTGGTGATTGACTCTGGTGATGGCGTCACGCATATTTGTCCAGTCTATGAGGAGTTCTCGCTGCCCCATTTAACGAGGCGTCTGGATATTGCGGGTCGTGATATAACGCGCTATTTGATTAAGGTATAAACCACAGTTTAAAAATATTAATGCGTAACTTCATCCCATTGTTCGATTCTTATTCTTTCAGTTACTTTTACTACGTGGCTATGCTTTTAATCATTCCGCTGACTTTGAAACGGTGCGCATTATGAAAGAGAAACTCTGCTACATTGGCTACGACATCGAAATGGAACAACGTTTAGCGCTCGAGACAACGGTGCTGGTAGAATCTTATACGGTACGATCTGCTCATTGTGTAGAGAACACGGATGTATGACATATTTGTTTGAATTTTACTTTAGTTACCCGATGGCCGCATTATTAAAGTGGGTGGTGAGCGATTTGAGGCGCCTGAGGCGCTATTCCAACCGCATTTAATAAACGTCGAGGGTCCCGGCATTGCGGAATTGGCATTCAACACGATACAGGCGGCGGACATTGATATACGACCCGAGCTCTATAAGCACATAGTGCTGTCTGGCGGCTCAACCATGTACCCGGGTCTGCCCAGTCGTCTGGAGCGTGAAATTAAGCAATTGTATTTGGAGCGAGTACTGAAGAACGATACGGAAAAATTGGCGGTAGGTCGTCGATCCCTTACTGAAAATCATAATTATAACAATTGATTTCTCTCTTCTCTAATTTGTTAAGAAATTCAAAATACGCATCGAGGATCCGCCGCGTCGCAAAGATATGGTGTTTATTGGTGGCGCTGTATTGGCTGAGGTGACGAAAGATCGTGATGGCTTCTGGATGTCCAAGCAGGAGTATCAAGAACAGGGACTAAAAGTATTGCAGAAGCTGCAGAAGGTCAGCAAATAAAACCAGACGAACAACACCAGCAACAACATCAGAAACAAAAACAATGGCAAGATCTAATGATGATCAATGCAGAAAAGCATTTGCCTTTGCTTAACTTAAGTTAAAAAATAAATAATTGTAGTGCACATTGCTGGCTGGCAAAAGGGGCGTGCACTATATCTATCTGTTCATTCAGTTCTTACTATTCGTAAATATGCCCCTTCTTATTTCATACATACTACATTCGTATATGCACAAAAGTAAGAGCGTACTTTTCACACACACCAAACAAACACCTTCTTTAATTGCTATGTTATAAACGTATTGCAAAATTTTGTATAATTTGTCTGTTTGGCTCTAAATATTTTAAGCAAATGTCATAGTTTTGTAATAGTTTACTTTATTATCATTAAGACCTTGTTTCTTTTGTTTTCAATTCTATATTATTAACTTTTTTTTCTTACTAAATATATATGTGCATAGATTGTATTGATATTTTTGTAAACACAAGTATCTTTTCATTTGTGCTTTAGCCTAAAATCTAAACCGAAGTATTTTCATGTTTCCTTGTCAACTTAAAACAAACAAACAAACAAAACAAAAACAAAAAGAAAATGAGAAAGAACGTAAGAATGAATGAAAGTAAGAGTATTAACCAAGTCTGGGCATGTTGCTTATAGTTATAGCAGCGATTACAAATCGCCTGGGCGTTTGTCTGCGTGTATGCATAAGTGTGCTTGTGTGTGTGTGTGTCTGTATGCGTGTGCGTGCGAAAGAGACAATGAGTGAGCTGCATAGTTAAAAGTGAAATAAATAAAAAACATACATACTTATATAGAAAATGATTTGTGCTAACTAAGTTAGTTGTCTGCAGCTGCGTTTGCTAGTTCATATTGCAATTCATGACTGCCCATAATTTTAAGGCTACTCCATTAAAACATAAATCAATACTTACAACAACAATCAAAACTCTTGTTACGTTGTGCATATTGAAGAGTTCAATAAACATAAATTGTATGTATCTATGAGAAATGTTTTTTTTTTTTAATGATGCTGTGAATTGGTTCATTGATAAGCATGCTGCAGGGCCTACAAAATAAGCTGGGGAGCAGGATTTGACCTAAAGATACCATTTTAAAATCACGATCTTAAGTACTTAGTGACATATGGGCTTATATAGCAAAAGTTAGAGTAATTGTGAGTTGACTTTGAGCTCGATAAGTTGCAACGCAATGGCAAATAAAATATTTTCTTTTAGAATTTTAAGTGGAATGATATGTGATTTTAGAGAGATTTTTGAATAGATTTGTGAGTCCTGTAATATAACTTGGGATGTTTTGTACAGGTACAGGTAGTGAGATTTGGTTTTCTTAGACTTTATTCCCGAGTTCCTATATAGAAATTGTAATATAGGGAATATGAAATTTGGCCTGCTCACATGATCACGCTCTAAACCTGATTCACCATAATGAAAGCTCTCTCCTTCATTTAAAACTATTTCTTGAAAGTTTCATCTTAATTTTTTTTTAATTAAATTGTTGTTTATGTTTGTATTTTTTTTTTTTTTTTTTACAAATTTCCAATTTTTTCATATGGATTCCTATGGTTTTAAAAAATAGTCTATATATACATGCAGAATTTTAATGGTAAAATAATTTTCAAATCAATCCCCTTGTTTTAGAGTCCCAAGCAATCAAATCTTTACTCTTTATGTAACTGTATAAATAGCTTTCATACTTAGCTTTTCTATACATCTTTCCTCTTTATGCGACTGTATAAATAACTGTATAAATAACATACTTAATATACTTACTTTTGCCATTACCACCATCTTAGAAAATAAAGCGTAGGTGAAAGAAAAAGTCTTTTGCATTTTTTTTTTTTGGAATTTAAAGTACACATCCATACATAGACACTGCAGTGGTTTATTGAGACTTTTCAAAACGCATTTGATACATTTATTGTTACAACAATTCTATAAACACTTTTAGTACAGTATATATATGTATGTAGGTATAACAGATTTGCTATGGGGCGACATCGATAAATGGATCAACACTTAAAAAATTACATAAACAGATTCTACGTTCACTTCGTCCTGCAGCCATCTCCAAATTTTTCGGTTCGTTGTGAATCTTAAGTAAAAATATTAGCTTATATTATATACACTCAGATATCTCAAAATCGAAGAAAAAAAAAACGATGAACTTATCTCGTTTATTTAATTATTTATGCGTATTAGGTTAATACAGGCATTAGTAGTAGTAGTGTTTATGTGTGTGAGAGTATGTGTATGTGTTCGTATGCATGCATATTAAGTTTAGTCAGTATTTAGTAGTTAATAAATTAGTAGAAAATACTTTTGTTTTACTTGATACACAATACATATAAAAATACAAGAGGGTCCATAGGTTACAGCGTTTTGTCGGTTTCTTGATTTGTTTCTTTTGAAATTTTCTTTGTTTATTTTTATTTTTTGCTTTTGTTTTTGTTTGTAGAAAATTACAGAAAATCGAAGGATTTATTTCAGTTTCTTTTCACTTTGGTTTGGTTTCGTTTCGTTTCATTTTCATTGCACAAAATTAAAACCAAACAATAACAGTTCACGTGTGTGTGTGTGGGTAACAGTTAGCGCTTGGAATTCGTATATGTGTTAGTGTGCATGCGTTTGGCTTTTTGAGCAAGCAGTTAACAAGGAATTGACAAGCAGTTGGTAAGCAGTTTAAATTTATTTAAAATTTTCATTGCATACTTTTGTGCTGCTGACCATTCGAATGGAATATTAAAATACGTTGCTTTTGTTTTTGTACTCGTACGTTGTATATATATAATGAATTATATTTGTTTGTTGTTGAGGTACTCCGACTAAAAGTTAACTACACACCGAAACAAAACAACATCAACATTTAAAGCTGCTGAGCAGCAACGACAACGACAACAACATCAACATCAACAACACCAAACGCACATTCAATATATTCAAACATCAAATTGTTGTTACCGGGTCTAGACAATAAAAACAAAGATCAACAAAATTTAATAAATATTAATATATGTATATATATATATATATATATATATATATATATATATATATATATATATATATATATATATATATATATATATATATATATATATATATATATATATATATATATATATATATATATATATGTATATACGTTTGTATGTATATGTAGAAGTTTCAACTGTTTATAACATTTATTAGCTAGTCTGCTTTATCGGTTAGTTCTATGCAATTTTTTAATATTAAATATTACGGCAATAAAATAGTTACACATATATGTATATATATAAAAAAAAATAGTTTATATAATATTAATAATAAAACTATACACACGCACAAGCACACACACATGCACATGCACATGCATATTTCCTATAGCTTAGGTCTAAGGAAACACATGGAATACATCTAAAGCCACAAATATTTACGAGTTAAATGTTGTGTGTGGGTGTGTGTGTGTGTGTAATTTGCTTACTTATTGGCATTATATTTATACAGTTATAAATTAAGCTAACATTAAAATAGATATACTTAGGTTACCAAAAAAAAAAAAAAAATTACAAACAAACAATTTGCTACACCACTCACATACACACACAGATGCATACATATGCACAGTTAGTTAACATTGCTATATATATGTATTAGGTATATGTGTATATAAGTGGCTAATACAAGTAAAACACGTACATATTGCCACGCCCCATGTTGTGGCATATACTACGAGTTGGTTTTAGCTTCAGATCTATGGTATACACACATGATTATATGTGTATGTATTATATTCAGCATTATCCCGACACATCCTGCGTCTTCTGGTGCTGCTTCTCCTTCCTCTGCTGCTCCTTCTTCTTCACAGAACAATATCGCGTAACATCCATGCTCATGCTTGCCCCAACAGATTTATCGTACATATTCAACATTAGTTACATATCACAAATTATGCGGATTGAACGTCCGCCTCCCCCACGCCCCCTTTTACCACCTTTACCACTCGCGATCATTCCAGTCGTTCCGCCCAGCTGTGGCAACTGCAACACATAATAAATGCAATTTTGAAACCATTTCTCAAAAAGCTTCAAGCCAGGAATTGAGTTGGGTTGAGTTGATCGAAAGAGTCGAGTGCATTTACATAGAGTTGAGTTCGAGTTTGAGTTTGAGTTTGAGTTTGAGTTAGGATTTGAGTTTAGTTTGGATTCAGTTGAGTTGCTTGGCTCAAGTTTCGGTTGTGTTAGCTGGATTAAAGTGGCTGCCACCGCCGTTGGCATGCGCTGCATGCAGCGATTCCTGCGACTTGAACAACGTTGTTGTTTCGCTCGAATGTATGTCGCCATCATCATCGTCTTCGTCTTCATCATCATCATCTTCATGCTGTTGCTGCATTTGCTCCTTCTCCTGCTCCTGCTGCTTCTGCTGCTCTTGCTCCTGCTCCTGCTCCTGCTCCTGCTCCTCCCTGTCATTCGCATCATTCTGCTCATGCAGCTGGTCGTCATTGATAACAATCTGAATATCGTTGGTCTGCAGCTGTTGCCTCTCGTTGGCTTCGTTTGCCAACTCCTCGGGCTGTTTGAGCCCGTTTAGCTGCACGTCCAGGGGCTGCTCCTCGAGATGGGGCCTCCGCTTGGTGTAGAGGAACACTTCCATGTGATCCTTGCCCTTGACGTAAACGCTGCCGCGCGGCTCAAACTCGTAGCCGGCGGCCAGAAAGGGCAGGCAGTCCTTGCCCACCTGTATGCGATTGGGCAGCCCGGTGGAGTCCATGCGCGAGGCCACGTTGACCGCATCGCCCCAAATGTCGTAGTAGAGCTTGCTGGTGCCAATGACGCCGGCCGTCACGTCGCCAATGTTCATCCCAATGCGCAAGATCAGGTTGAACTCGAGCAGATCCTTGTTGAACTCATCGACCACGCGCTGCATCTCGATGGCAAACTCCATGAGCGTGTGGATGTGCTCGTCGCCGTTGCCGCGATGCGAAGGATCCAGCCCACTGGCTGCCATGAACGTCGACCCGATGGTCTTGATCTTCTCCACGGCACGGAATTTCGGATGCGAGAGCAGCTCATCGAAGTCCCCAATCAGCTCGTTGAGCACGCGCAGGAACTCCTTGCCGCCCAGGTAGCTCTCGTCGTACATCTCGTTGAAGTTGACAATGGAGGCGAATATGATGGCAATGTTGTGATGGTTCTCCGAGTACTTAGCCGTGTTCTTCAGGTGCTCCGCCACATGTTTCGGTATTATGTTGTGGAGCAGCATGTCCGCCTGGTTCTTCATGTTCTGCACGCGCACCTTGTCCTGGTTGGCCACCGCGTTGCCGTAGAAGGTCAGGCGATAGCCGACCTCGAACTCGCGATTCAGAAACCAGACCAGTATCAGTATCAAGAGGAGGTCCAGGTAGATCTCTACGTGGTAGTCGTGGAACCATTTGATCTCCTCGAAAATGAACGAGGCTGCCGCGCTGCTGTTAAGCTCCGACTCGAGCTCGGGGTCCGATCCGGTCTCCGACCTGTTGTTGTAGACGGTCAGCTGGGAGACGGCGATGCCGATGAAGCAGAGTGCGGCCATAAATGCCAGCACGTTGCGCATCCAGCAGTTGAGCTGGGTGAAGTTGCAGAAGTGCACAATGCAGACGAAGATCAGGAAGCCGTAGTGGTATTCGAATGCCTCCAGCTGGGTGAGATCGAGCAGCAGAAAGTTGGCGATGATCAGGACGACGGGCATGGCCATGAGCACGGCCAGGCAGATGTGCCACGGATACCAGCTGGAGATGGCCTCAAAGATCCGATCCGCACACGATTCGAACTGCTCGGCCTGCGGCGGGGGCGCAGCTGACTCGCTGTTGGCCTCGCTGGCGGTGGACTTGGAGCGCATGCGGGTGCCATGCCGGCGGCACATCTGGCGCGTGAACAGGAACAGCGCAAACACCTGAATGGCCGTGAAGCAGCTGAAGAGCGTGACCCACAGCCGAAAGCTGGGCGTCACCGTGTTCTGGGTCATCAGGAAGAGCGAGATCGATATGCACAGGTAGACGGCGATGCCCACGAAGATGTCGATGTAGGTGTTGTAGCGGGGCGTGGCCAGTGTGGGCGGCCCCTCCGTCTCGTTCTCGGTGCCAAAGCGATGCGCCTTCGAGCGGAAGTCGCGTTCCAGCTGGCGCGACTTGAAGTACAAGCTGATGTGACGCAGCGGCGCCTTCACCAAGTAGCTGCGCTGCGAGCGCGCGTTGTCCCGCACGCATCGGATGAGCTGCAGGTCGGATTGCTTGCGCAGCTGCTGCAGGCAGGCGGCCAGCGGATCAATCAGTTGGGCAGACTGCTGTGCGGTCAGAGCGGCTGCCGGCGGTGGCGGCGGCAATGGGAACGGCAGTGCCCCGCCCTCACCCAAATTCGAGATGCTCGACGTGGAGCTGGTGAAGTAGCCGGAGACGCGATGCTGGCTGATGGCCGACTGGTTGAGCGCATAGATCTGCTGCTGTATGGAGCTGCGGCGCGAGTTGCTCTTGATGCCCGAGTCCTTGCGAGACGTGGCCGACGGGCAGATGCTCAGTCCGTCCGGCCAAATGCTGGAGTTGCGCGAGTGCGAATAGGCACTGGGTCCAGGCGCTGGCAGGCAGCAGCCGCTCGAGTTGGCATTGGCATTAGCATTGGTATTAGCATTGGTAATAGCGTTGGCATTAGCATTGGCATTGGCATTGGCATTGGCATTAGCATTGGTATTGGCATTGGCATTGGCATTGGCATTGGCATTGGCATTGGCATTGGCATTGGCACTGGTGCTGGGCTCCGTGGGCAAGGCTCGTCCGCCCGTTGTCAGCGTGGAGGCGCGTGGGCGTGGCAATGGCGACTGCTCCATCGCCTGTCCGACGGACTGGCCAGCGGACTGGCGGCCACACTGGGAGCGATAGCTGCCGGTGCGACCAAATGGCGAGATGTCGCTGCGCGATTGGCTTATGTAGGAGCGCACGTCGATGATGTCGTCGTACATGGAATACTGACCCGGAGAGCAGCAGCTGCCGCCGCCGCCGCCGCCACCGGCGCTGGTTGGGTTTGCATTGCCGTCCGGCGAGCGCATCACGCTGCTGGAGAGCGCCGTCGAGGTGGCGGCATGATGCAGCACTGGCCGGGCCATCGGTATATCCAGCATCTGGTTGCTGTTGAGCCGCGTGTTGCAGGCCGTCTCGACCAGGACCGGTAGCTGCTGGTAGCCGCAGCCGTTGCCCACTTGGTTTTGGCCATTCGCTGTGGCCGTTGGCTCAATGAAGGCGACAGACTCGTCGCCAGGCGCTGGCAGGGAATTGGAATGTGGACGTATTGGCTCCTTCTCGGTGCCATTGCCCTTGTCCTTGTCTTTGTCTTTGCGATTGGCTAGCTTTAGCAGGCGGGTCATTTTCCACACCTTTAGCTTGAGCTTGGAGCGCGTGTCCGGCTGGGTTGCGGTCGTCTGCTGCGGCTGCTGCTCCTCCGATGGCGGCTGCTCATCGGAGTCCAGGCTACCCGGCAGCGACTTGGTGGTGATAATAATCTTGGGCCGCTCGCGCACCACAATCACCGGCGGAATGCCAGCGGCCGCTGGATGTATAATGCCCCGCTCCAGGTCCCTGTCGCGGCTATGCGAATGCCCCTGCGACTGCGACTTCTTGCGCAGCTTCATGCTCAGCGAGGTGAGCCGCGGCCGCATGGACAGCACGGGCGACGACTTCAGCGAGTTGGACAGCTGGCCCACTGGCGAGGCAGGCGGCACATGCGGCTGCACCGCCGATATATTTGTGGCGCTCTGCGACAGCGATGCGAAAGCGCCTTGGGAGCCGGGCATCAACAGGGAGCTGCCGCCTGCAGCTGTGGCCGCCATGCTCGGGCTCAGGCTATTGGCACGCGACACATCTCGGCGACGGCCCACCACGAAGTAGGTGCGATGACCTGCCCAGAAAGAGAAATATAAGAATCATCCAATGGGAATTGGCTTTTGCTACGCACCGAACACCTCCTCGCCCTCCTCCAGGTAGTAGGCGTCACCCAAGAAGCTCGAAGTCTCCTGCGAGATGTGCACCTGTTCCGGCTTGCCCGACGACTCCATTCTGTCAACGGAAAAGAAAAGAATCCCATGGTTAAAACCTGGCTAAGACATGTGCGCGCTACTCACTTGTTCGCCAGGCTGACGTCGTTGCTCCACACGTCGAACTTGACGCGTCGCGTGCCGACGATGCCGCAGAGCACGGTGCCCGTGTGCACACCGACGCGCATCTTGACGCCCTCGTGGCGCTGGGCATCGAAGCAGCGCATCGCGTCGATCATGCCGAGGCCCATTTCGACGCAGCAGATGGCATGGTCGGCGCGAGGCTCTGGGCAGCCAGAGACGCAGTAGTAGCAGTCGCCCAGAGTGGAGATCTTCTCGCAGCCGCTGAGCGAGCAGAGGTCGTCGAAGCGCTCGAACAGATCGTTCAGTATCTCGACCAGCTGCTCGGCCGTCTTGGTGGAGGACATGCGCGTGAAGCCAACAATGTCCGCGAACAAAATGCTCACGTTCTCCATGCTGTGCATGTGGAAGGGCCGGAACAGCGACTTGACATCGTGTGATGCGCGCGGACGCATGTAGTGTGACTCGGGCGGCTGATTTGGGTCGAGGCCACCGCTGCCGCCCTCGTTGAGCAGCATGTCGGCCACCTTGGGCGGCATCACGGAGTGGATCATCTTCTCCTTTAGCTGTTTCTCCATCTCCAGCTGGCGCCGCACCAGCAAGTTCTGCCCCACCTTCATGAAGGTGCCGCGCATGCGCACCAGATTCATGATCAGCACATGGACGCCGACTAGGTGCACGCTCAGATGCGCCATGATCCTGAGCAAGAGTATCTTGTGGTTGGGGTCGCTGCTGCCAGTCGCCTCCGTTGGCACCGATCCAACCGTGGCGCCGTGCACGGCGCTCACCACGATGACCATGTGGGAGACCAGCTCGAAGGCTATCGAATAGCAGATGGCAATGCTGGCGCCCAGCCATAGCGGCATAGGCAGCGCCGTATAGATGAGCAGCACGATCTCCAAGCATATGGCAAAGTGACCCAGCGGGCTGAACGCCCGGCCAGTGTACGTGAGAAATGCCAGCGAGGCGCTGCACAGGAGCAGGGCGGTGACTGCCGATGTCAGGATGCGGTGCTCCTTGTAGAGGTTCCAGTGTGTGAAGCACATGGCCATTATGGTGACCAGCGACATCATCGAGAACGAGGTGGAGATGGGTCGCCAAAAGTCCTCCGAGCCGCCATCGATCACGAAGTACAAACACCAAACGACAGAGCAGAGTAAAATGTACGACAATGTGAATCTGTAGCGGTGGAGGGAGGGAGAATGAGAGAGAGTTAGAAGGGGGCAACAGAGGCAAGACTATCTATAGGTAGATATGGATGATGGTATCTTAGGAATCTCAGATTAAGTTACTAGAAGAAAATCTTACTTCAGAATTCTTACATTTGAGTGAATATTTTTAAAATTAACAAAAATATGATAACAAGTAAGGAAGCTCTAGTCGAGACCTCTCGACTAGGAGATACCCTGAACCCTTCGAATAGCCGATATTGGAAGCATGCTATGATTATTTTACATATATGTATATTGCCGGCAACACATACACACACATACGCACGCACACGAACGTAATATGAGCAGCACGCGCTCTGCTAACTGAGCAGCGACTGCGCTCGGGCTGCAATATGCCTATGATATGGGAAATTAAATGTTTAATAACTTTTTTTGTAGATGGATTTTCTTAATCAATTTTCACAGTGTGATAATGGCATTTATCTGTGTCTATCTGCCAAAGCACAAGTCTCTAGTATTTGACATACGGCTTTTGCAAAGTGGGGCCGAAGGGGGCGTGGCATCCAAAATCCAAAACCTACAAATGTCCGCATTCGCTACACCTATCTTCACAGTAAATTTGAAGTCTCTAGCTTGAATGGGTCACATAAATGAAAGCAAATGTATCGAAATCTATCGATAATTCGGAAACGGGATAAGTTATCAAAAAAAAAAACTAACTGGTATTGCGCATGGTATTCACGACTATACATGTCAAACTTCAGATCTCTAGCTTTTGTGGTCTTCAATTACCTAAGTCCATTTGTTTTCATAGAATCAGTTTATTCGACGAACAAACCTAATGTGCTCCCTAATATGCTATTCTCCGTAACTTCAATCTTGATATAGTCACAATAATTTGAGATTAAAATTTTACTATAATTATTTACACATATTTCATCTTAAGTTAAGTAGATTTTAACAAGACTTTAATAGTCAATAAATTCACAATTGATAAAGAATTTTGCTTGTGAGATGGAATGAAATGGGATGAAACATAATCACAACTGAGACCTGGAACTCTTTTAAGCTTCCTCATCACTCAACCTTGTTTCAGTCCCATTTTCTTCCCCAACACAGTACCTATTATGTTTGGGGCTGCTTAAAACTTACTGATGAGTCGTATGTAGAGTGTTAACTAAGAATGGTCTTTCGATTATGCTATTTCACGTTTTATTTTAATTTCTCAGTTTGTGACACTGTAGCAGGTAATAAAATTGTCACCTGACTGAGGGCAGGCACACGGCCAATGGAAGGACATAAAGTGTTGTAATCACAAAACTCGTCAATTTGATGACCACAAACTGCAGTGGCGGCAAAACGCTGACAGCTTCAAAGTTTATAATTAAAGGCGGGGCGCAACTACGAAATACCCTATACAACTAGTAGACTTCTATAATGTGTAGAATGTCGTAGAGTCTATGCCGGATTAAGTGCTACAGTTTAATAACGATATTTATCGATTACATAGTTATCGATTATTCTAAGAATTGTCTATGCTTTCTATTTGTTATCAGCTCTTTTGTTGATACGGAGTAAGACTATAGCATATATACTCTACAGTTATTTCAGGGTATTTCGTGCTATTCAACAGCCATCGATTGCCTGGATAAAGTGTCCAGTATTAACCAGCTACCAGTTACTTTTAACTACTAATTAATGCTGACTCCAGGGGTAACAAAAGCCAGGACTTAGAGAAACATAGCTGGTATTCAGATGAGATTCTCGTATAGCATACAAGTTTATACAGTTATATGTACATTCTTTTTAAAAGCTGTATCCGATTTGATAAATTTCAAGAAAATTTTTAATATTTTCATTCCATCGCAATCTCGACTTGTCGATAGAAATTTGTCTAAAGGATTAAAGTTTATTTGTAATGAAAGATATATATATAGAAAGATATATATAAGATATGTATATATATATATATATATATATATATATATATATATATATATATATATATATATATATATATGTCCTTATTGAAAGAATTAATTTGGACGGCCTTGTCGGCCTGGAACCATGAAATTCGTCGACAATTTCTAGTAAAGACGATTATTAAACACGAACTGATGTAATTCGCACATGTTTAACAAATTACAACATTGATCATACGAGCCGCATTCCATTCAAGTGCTATCAGTTGCCCCATTGAAACTCGATGCCTGGAATGTTGGCTGTGGATGCATTATTGAGCTTCTGGAGGATTAGGTTCTCTTCCTGGTTCTGGCACTCTATGCGACGCAGCTGCTGGTCCATGGTTAGCCAGGCCGGGGTGCTGCTCTGACTGCTGCCGCCGAAGACAAGCGCCAGCAGCGCGCTGAACACGACCAGGGCGATGCGGCGCTGCCGCTGTTTGCAGAGGCAACGCCACAGGTAGCGCCGCAGGCCGGCAACAAAGTGCAGGTGGTTCAGCAGGCGGAAGAGCAGAAAGAGCCAAAGATTCTCGAGAAGCAGGCGATCCACTTTACTGGCGCCCTCGCTGCAGATGCGCAGTATCACAATGGCCGTGAAGGTGGCTAGAAGGATCAGCGACATGGTCACACGACAAACAGAGAATTTGTTTCAATTTTTTGTTTTTGGTTTCCTAATCGGACGAACGGCACTGTATAGCAGCTGTCAGAGCTGCCGAACTGGGCGCCTGCTACAATCGATTCCCCTGCGACAAGTTGTGCACATGACATTGACCTGCAATGCCAGCGAAGCCCAGTGAGCCAGCCAGCCAGGCAGCCAGCCCAGGCCAAGGCGCACGCCAAGCAACCATTTATGACTACCATATTCATATCCTGCGCAGTTCTCAGCTAATTTGCCGATGTAAAATTCCTCGCGACAAGCGCCACGTTCAGTGCGAGAGGTCGACCTGTGCTGATTGAACTAATGTATGACTGGGATATTCCCGATTTGTGTAAGCTCAAAATTTACAAAAATTAGATAAGCTTAGTTTAAGCTGTAAAAGCTCTACTTGATGAGGCCATCGAAGTAATGATAACCATAGTTAAAATGGTTTTCATTTTAATTGTGGCAAAACATAGTGGCATTATTTAAAAAATGTATCGATAACTGTGTTATCGGTATTAGGTAATAATATATATTTAACTATTGTATCTACTGGCATTATACTACAATATAATATAAGCTAATTGGCAAATCAACAATGTTTATCATAGAAATTGAAGAGCTAATTAAAGTAGTAGCGAGACTACCCGCCTAACAGATGCCCTGTATATAGGAACTTTAAGTAAATGATAAATTTATTTCTGATGTAAATAATATTATTATTATTTACATTGCATATATACATATATATATAAAATATACAAATATGTTATAAGGAAGCTTTAAGTAGAAAAATGTTATTTCTGACAGTTTTTTACAGGGCATCTGCTAGTCGAGCTGAGTGTAAAATTAAAAATAACTTGAAACGTTTGAATGGCTTTCAATATATTTTTAGCTACAAGCGCAGCACATTCCAACTCAATTAGAAGTTGATACGATCGGGTGTGCCTGACTGCATTAATACTTGCGCACTCAACAAAAACTGTTAAATGTATTAAAGTTTAATTGTTTCTTGATAATAATTTGGTTGCTCTAGCTGAAGAACGAGAATACTTTTTCATTTAAAATATACATATGTCTACCAATGCCAAAAAGTTAGCTTTTAAATCTGGATAAATGGAAAAAATATATATATACTAAATACATATATTTAAGAATACATATTTATTTATATACGCTTATAAATATATTATAATGATATATATTACAAATTGGATTTGATTGGAGATAATCCAATATACTCTTCTCACCCAATTGAGCGAGTATGAGAACTAAAACTATATGCTTGATTGGCCCCGTCTGCACTCACCTGTATCGCATGCGTATGTGCGGAAAGACGCTGGCCTGGAACTGCTCCTCGAGGACGGGCGAATCGAATTTGGGATCCAGCCACGATTTGGCGGCGGCTCGCTCGAAGGCCACCGGCAGCATGACACTGCAGCAGGAGTGCCGGCGTCCTGTTTGACTTAGATAGGTTTGAATGTGGGGCGCCAGGGCGATTTGTATGTCATCGGTGGAATTGGCCCGGCTATCGTTGACTAGAACGCCCGGCGGCATTGCTGTAAAGCTGACCGACTGTCGACGCGACTGCCAAAAGAAAACGAAACAAATGCAGAAATGGAGTCAGCTAAGAAATGAATACGGATTGATTAGCGGAATGCTCTTGGCTTGGCCAAAATGTCATCTATATGTATGACTGTGTCTCTGTGTGCGTGTGTGTGTCTGTGTGTATGTGTGTGAATGGCGCCACAAAGTATGCAGTGTTATGCGAGATGAGAAAACAAGGACGCGTTCGAGGACGTGCCTTTGACATTTGCCATTTGCCATTCATTTGTTGTCAACTAGGTCAGTGTTCAGTCAGTGTTTAACCAATTGTCGCGTTGTCCGTTTGTCTTCACTGTCTGTTTGTCAGACAAAAGCAATAGAAACACTAACAGCAACAACAACAGCACTGTGAGCAACAAGTGCTCTGTGACATTGCGCATACGCCATGTGAACGCTGCAAAGTGCAAAGCATACTTCAAAGACTTGTTGCCAATTCGCAAATAGATAAAACGAAAAAAGGTAAAACGTAAAAAACAAAAACAAAGCGAAAATCGCTCAGCGAGTCACGCGACAAGGGCGGATTTTAATTTTGATTTTGATTTTGATTTTGATTATGATACTGATTTGAAATTCTTGTTTTGTTGCTAATCTTATCGCACTAGCAGCAGCAGCAGCAGCAGCAGCCAAGAGAGTTAGCAAAATATGCGAATGCAACAACTTTGCTCCAGACTAACTTAATCAAATTACGTATACGACGCGTTAAAGCAGTCAGCAGAATATCCACACACACACAGAGAGGCAGAAAGAGTGAGAGGGACGACGCCGTAGACAGAGATAGTCTTCGCGCACACGTTGAAAAATTCGTCGGGGAGTTGCTAACTGAATCATAAAAAAAGTTGATTCAAGTTTTCGAAGCGCGCTTCATTGGGGGCTGCTAATAAGCTCAGCTAAAAATAGCAACTTTTGCAAATAATAATATTTACATTAAAACTTTGACCGCGAATAATTACGCACTGAGACAGACAGAGAGAGGGAGAGGGAGAGACGCAGCACCCACACTACATATATGTATGTATATATTTCAGATATTATTATATGTATATATATTTTATATCATTTTGTTTTCGCCTTACAGTTGCTGCTTAATATCACTTTTCTTCTTCTTTAATATTTTTTATTTTTCTGCAAAAGTTTTGCGAATTTGATTTGAATTTTGGCTGAGTTTTGTTGCCGCTCCGTCTAGACTTGTCGGCTAAGCTTTTGTTCGATTTCTAATTTTTTAAAATGCCAAAATCGTGGTTAAAAATTAAAGCGCGCCTGACGCACGCCCCAGCGTATGCGGGCGGCCTTTGGGGCTGCTGTGCAGCAACAGCAACAGCAACGGCAACGGCAACGGCAACAGCCACAATGAAACACAAACTTTTGTTCTGTTTAATGTTTGTACATACCCAGAAAATGCCATAGATATGAGGCCAGCATTTTTTTGGTGTTGTTTCTTTTTTGTTTGTTTTCAAATGAATTTGCAAAAACCAAAACCGCAACAATAGCAACAACAACACAATTTTTGCATTGTAAATTTAAAGTTTTTATAGAAAATTGTATCGAAATACACTGTGCAAAATTGCTGTATAATTTAATACTTCTGTGTATTGTATTGGACTTGGCTTTGATTTGATTTATAGTTAATTTAAGCATACACACACACAAACACACACACACACACACACACAGGCGTGCTGCCACAACAACAAGACGCAGCAGCAGCGGCAGCAGCAGCAGCAAAAAAAGGTTCAACGGGCGCTCGACGTTCGCAACTCTCGACGTTGCCGTTGACGCGACGGGAACTGATTTGAATTTTGTGCTGTGCCGAACTGACAAAGCGTCGCAGACGACGACGACGACAACGACGGCGCTGACGACGCTGACGGCGACAATGGAACGTCGCTGTCGATGCTGATGGGCGTCGTTGTTGCTGCTGCTGTTGTTGTTGTTGGCTGCACAAAACAGCTGACAGCAACAACAAAATGCAAGCTCAGGCAGCTTATCGGCGAGCCTGATAAGGCCAGGCAGGTGAGACAGATAGATAGATAGAATAGATAGGCGAAAAGATTCAAAGACAACAGAGCGAGAGAGAGAGAGAGAGAGAGAGAGAGAGAGCGAACAAATTATGATCGGCTTGACTTAGCTACGTTTACCAGCAACAACTTGAGCAGGATCACTCCAGCCACTAAGACTTAGTAAAGTCTGACACACTCTCTCTCTCTCTCTCTTTCTTTCTCTCTCTCCCTCGCTCTTTTTCTCTCAATTCTCCCTCAACTGTGCTGTATAAATAGAATTTGGCGCTCGTTTCATTTATTCTATTTTTTTCAACTGATATTTTGATAAGATAAGACGCGGCGCGGCGCTGACTTCTTAGCCGCTAAGAAATTTCTTACGCTATTTTTTTTTATTATTTAATTTTTTGTTTTTTGGGCGCACTTGAAATGCCTTGAACTTGTCCCGGCCCCACACCCACACCCACACCCATGCACCCACACACGCAGACGCAGCCTGACCTGGATGCACTCGAGTCGGAAACGAAATAAATGTGAATGCCTGTGCAGCTCTGAATCTATTTGAATTGATTTGAATATTGATAAAGGCGCACGAAATCTAACTCAATGAACCCCAAAGCCCAGCTCGTCCGCCACTAGATGAAGTGCCACACATACATATATATATATATATATATATGTATATATATTCTTTTCATTGGGCTATTTGCTTTCGGCTCGCTTTCAAAGCATTATTTGCATTTGGTTTTATTGACTTTTTACCTTTCGTTTGACAAATTCAATTTTTATTTATTCTTCGCATATGATTTCTTGATACCCAAAGCAAAACAGAACACAAAAACTGGCACAATTAATCAGTAATTAATATAATATAATACATAATTAATATTCGCTTTTTTTTTTGTGCCGACGGCAAAGCCGCAGACAAAGGCAATTTGTATGCCAAAACTGCGTTTGTTTTCTAGCCGCAATTGAGCGATTGGCAAACAATGTGTGTAAATTGTAAAATTAATCAGAACTCATAATTTCAATATTATGCGAAACAATAGATTTCAATCAGTAGACAAATACACGCATGTGTGTATGCATATATATTTACATACCTATACATATATACTCGCCTGTAAACACGTTCTTCGTAACACAATCAAAGCCTTTTTATGTTTGCAAATTTATTTTTGTTTCCAATAAAATTGTTCTCGATACCATAAACGCTTAAAAAAGTTGATCAATCCAAAGGCAAATACTTTTCGCATTTATTTCATAGCATGCATATGGCCAGTATGTGCGGAGAGCAGTGCTCGACTAGCACATACCTGTTAGCTGCTCTTGTTCTTACCCTAGCGTAATTCTGGTAAAGAACTTATGGAATAACTTGGACTCTAGTTGTATGCTTTTAATGACTTTTGCGTGGCATAAATACAACATTCAAATGTATGCACGCACCAAAGCCCAAGAATTTGCAATTTTAAATGATTTTTTTTTGGGTTAAATGAAATAGGCCAACAAAATGGGTTATATTTATGAATTATTTATGAGAAGTTTTCAGCTTCTTCAGAAAAATCAAGTGAGAAACGATGATAAGATGCATGAGGAAACGCAATAAACTTTAAGAAGAACATATAATTAAAATTCCTGACGTATATATAAATTCTCTTTCCAGATGTCTGTCTCTGAAATTTCAATAATATAGTCGTGGCCCAGTTATACTATAGCATATATGCCCACTTCAGTCTGAAGCGAACCAAGCGACCCTTTTCCCCAATCGTTTTTCACGTTGGGTTGCGTTCAAAAAAAGGTTTATTGAAATTGCTGAAAAATTTAACGATGCATATTTATGCAGTCGCATGTCGGAAATATGCATTTAATTAAGATTTAATGCTCAAAGGGAGAGTTTTGCTGATAAATTGAGATGCTGAGTGCAGGGAACGCGACATATGTTCTGGTACCTTTACACGGATTACGTTCACCTCTGAGCATTTGCATCGGGTCTAGCTCAGGCGTCGGGGCCCATTAGGCTGCAAGCTTAATGATAATTATCTCATATAGGCAATTATCTTGCTGTTGATTATAATTAATGCGTCGAGCACAGGTGAAATAAATAATGGGCAGTCATGTTTTTAGTCAATCGAACCTTGAACAATAACCTCTGCGCGTACTTATGACACGATTAAACAACTAACATGCTTTTACTGTTATTGTTCTGGTTCTTGTTCTTATTGTTGTTGTGGGCCCATATCACAGCGTTGAGCTGGGGAGATACACCCAATTTCATTCGATTCACACTGTATAAATCTAGAATGTTGTTGAATCATCTTCACAGCTAATGAGTATATGGCATAAGCCAGTCGAGAGTGCTTGCCTAATTGATACCCTGACCACTGGCTATACTATGCTATATTTCTTATACTGCTAGTATATACTCTGGAAGTATCCGACTAGGTGATAATCTGACCACTGGCTTCTAGCTTATGATTGCATATAGTATATCTGAAACCAGTAAGAATGCCCTGACTAGTTGATATCTTGATTTCCAGCTACTTTTAGCTTATGATTGCACAATTTTCTTTTAAAACATGTCGCACAAAAAAACATGTTCTTTCCAGCAAGCTTTAAGCACATCTGTGCACAATCAATTTCATTCCAATAATAATAAAATGATTTATCATGCGAAAGGAAATGCAGGTTGCCTTCAGGATACGAATTCGTGCCTCCCCCACATTTGGATGGCACTCAAGCTATCGTCTCGCGCCACAGGAGCACTCCCCGAAATGCAAAACGAAAATAGCAGCTGACACAAGTACAATAAAACGCTATTAATAGAATTCCATATAGAACTCACGCGTTTAAATGGTCGGCGGAGTGGGCAGAGAAAATACCTTCGCTGGGTGCTAATTGCTGTCACGTAAATAGTTCGGGCCATATGAGCAACCGTTTGCTTTAATAAATTTTATGTTACTTAACGGACTTCAGTGAAACTTAAAACACAAAATCATGATATTCCATTTGATAATTGATAATGCACAAATTATATATTTTTATTATGCATTGTCTCCATTTGCTAAACAATTTCAATTAAAATTAATTTCATTTAATGCAAATTGAATACTTATCAGGACCAGATCGACACGACTTAATGCTACTGAGCAGCTTAGTCAAGCCACGCCCACTTCAGCCTTTAAGCCAAATTCAGATTTTCAATATATTAAATGCATAATTATTATGAATATTATTTTACAACTAGCTTTTGGGTATTTTTGGTCAATTAAAATGCATTTAGCCGTTTCACTTGCTTAAAGAATACAAGTGCACACACACATATATATATATATATATATCTATAAAAATATATCTTATGTATATTTTTGCTAAGCTGGAGGCATTGAGATATTGTTACATTTTAAACGTGTATTCATTTAATTAAAGTGCTCGTGGCTTAATTGGCCATCTGAGAGGCTATTGCCCAGACAGGTGGTCGCCGTCAGTTTGCCAAACTGTAAGAAGTCTTATATACTATATTAATTAGCAGCCCCAAAAATAAATCCCCCCTCAACAAAAAAGTAAATAAAAACAAAATCAACGAACTTATCAGCGGAAACTGTTTAAATTTAAATTCAGGCAGAGAGAGAGAGAGATAAGGGCATGAAAACGTAATAAAATGTATTAATAAATCTGATTGATTACACTATAAAACTGAAAAATACAAGGAAGCGAGCGAATGCTGGAAATTCAATGAATCAGAAATTCTAGCGAGTGACAAACGAACACGAGCGATTATCTGCATGATCTGCAACAAATTGCCTTTTTAGTAAGTACTAAGTGGGGAGTTCGCGACTGGGAGATACCCTGAGCCCTGGCTCCTGGTGTCTATCATGCATTCTTCTGCCTGAAATTCCTTTTTCAACGCGTTCAGGGTGTAAACAGGATGAATTTACACAATATGACAGATAAACAAATGTTAATTGACTTGAGAAAACAAAGAGTTCATGAGCGATTAAAAAATTAAAAGGTTTAATGAATAAAGGCAATGAACGGGTTTAACGGACAGAAATTAAGTCGAAGTGCGCCTTGAAAAATGTTCATAAACAGCTTTTGTAAGCTGAACCTATTCGGAATGGGAATGCAGGGTATTTGGAAAGAGTATAGAGAATAGACATATAGGATATCATCATATGATTAAGGAAGTAAAGTCTATGCAAGCCCATTATGCTCAGCCGAAATACATGAAGTGTAGCGTGCTTCGAATAGCAGCTCTGCAAAAGGTTCAGGGTATTTCCTGGTCGGGCACTCTCGACTAGAGCATTCCTACTTGTTTGTTTTGCTTATCTGAATCTTTCTCAAAGACCTGTCCCTACTCATGTTTTTCTGTTTGAGTACTTCTGAAGGTTTGAAATTAAAGAGTAAACAAAAGTAATGACTCGAATTTGCCTTCAAATAATAAAAAGATTTAATTGAGTATTCCACACAGACTGAAAAGAGCTGTGTATCAATTACGCTGCTCGATAAATATTTGCTTTGGCGTGAGAATGCTAGCAGAGAGGATGGTAGTCACAGATATTGCTTATCATTCCTCAACAGATTGAAAGTTACCAACTGGGAGATACCCTGACTGCCACGCAGGGCAGCTCATGCTTACGCACACGCATAGATATGTCGCATATATGTAGGTAACTGTGTAAGCTTAAGGAAAGGACATATGCGCCCTTCACGTTTCTAACTCAGCTCTCTAAGGCCCAGCCCAGGCACAGACAACACATATTGTCGTCGTTAAAAAATATTTTTCTATTTGATAAAGAAAACATTTTTCCGTTGGGACTTGAGCTCAACCCGTCGCAACAAAATAAGAAATAAGCCGGCATTACAACATATGTCTCGCAGTGAAATATGCCATACTTATTTACGTAGCAGCTGCCACAGATATAATAAAATTCCTTGAAGGGAAGTCCATACGAGTGTGTGTGAATAGAGAAAATGCCTGTGCTAATTGCCTTGCGGCTATGCCAATATGAGCAAACGATTTCCTAACAAACTTCAAAGCGACTTCACGCATCTGGGATGAACAGGCGAAGGGCCTAAGTAATTCATCCTCAGCGTATAAAATTAAGATATTTGGCACTCTTTATAGCTTCATCAGAATATGAATTCAAACTTCTAATTGGTCTTAATTGTTAGGCTTTAGTCTGTGTACCCAAAGTTCCTAACACACTGGATTGCCTGGCTAACTAAGTGAATTAAAATTGTGTTTTATTTCCCTTCCAAATTACCTTTGCCTAATTCTCCATTCAGACTGCCTCAATGGAACCTGCAAATGAATGCAACTGGTCGCTAAGATAAACTCAAAGCGGAAGGGCGAGTACGCACCCAACAAGTGTAAGGAGTGGACGCGTTTGAAGGGGCGACGAGATACAAGCGAAAGCAACGAGTGGCCTTTTAGCTAGATTGACTTAACAAAACACAAAGAGGGAAACATGAGACCAAAGTCTTTCGGCCCAAAGGCTCGGTCGGAAATATGATTAGTTGACCGGATGTCCGGCTGGCCGTATGTCCAATCAAAGTGGCTGGTGGTTGGGACCTTGCGGTCACTCAGTGCTGCGCCGACCCCCAAATAATAAAGGACAATAAAGTGCTGCTGTTGTTGTTGCTGTCCTCGCTGGGGGCCACACAAAGCTAGTCGGCGCCTGAGGTCAAAGGCAACGGCTGTGGCTGTGGCCGTGGCTGTTGCAGCTGTTGGTGATTGTGTTAGAGTGCATCAGAATGACGTCTAAGTGTAAATAAGCACTTCCATTTGCATATGCCTGGCAACACATATACGCACGCATGCTTTTAGAGCCATGGACATTCACAATTTCGCCAGGAAGCTGCTCCCAAGCAAAGCCTCGGGCCAGGTCGAGTCCCCACAACTGGACAAGCGACAATACATTTTTGAAACGCATGCAACCAAGTTAAGTACAATAAGCACACACACACACACACACAGGCATACATGGCACATAATGGGCAAACAACATTTCAGTAATCGGCTATGAACGACAGTCGAATACTCGTTTATCTGCCCGCTCTATGCATAACCAGTACAGTTATTTAGTAATATAATATACGATCCGTTCTACTCGCTCGCCAAGTCATATCAGCACAACCACTATACCCGATTGTGCAGCAATAACTTAAGGACATGGAATCACTGCTTCAGTTCCATAGTAGAATTGACTTAGCTTAAAGGCCATCAATTGAAACAAACCCAATGACCTACTGAAATAAACATGAGCTTCGAAGGGGGCGTGGCGCAGTGAAAATGCACCCGAAAAAAAAAAACAAAAAACAAAAAATGAGGACACCAAAGGAAAATCCAAAAAAATATGGTGGCAGACGCCAAGCGAAATGAGAAATGTGAAATGTACAACAAAGATATGGAAAATTGTGAAGAAGCCGAAGCAGCTGAAGGAAAATATGACAGAGGGCACATTATGAGCTGTTTGACTAGAGCGGGGGGAGGAGACGAGGACAGAGAATGAAGAAAGAGAGGGGCAGACAAGCGAGCAATAATGCATTATAAAATGAAATGTAATCAAGTCAAAAGACAAGTAATTCACACACATATATATATATATATATATATATATACATATATATATATATATATATATATATATATATATATATATATTTATATAGATATAATATAATATAATATATATATATTATATAATATATAAATGAAATTTAAAAATCCGACAATTGTCGCTCACTGGCAACAGTGGCGAGGACGTTTAGCACGTTGCCGTTGCCGTTCCGTTGCTGTTTTTGCCAACGCTTGCATGCCAAACGAAAGGACATCAGCTAACAACAGTTAACACAGCCCTAACCAGTGCAGCCCCAGCACAGCCGCCCGCCCAACTCTTGGCCCTGTGCCGTTAGCAAGTACAACACAGGCCACAGTCAAGTCAATAAACAGTCAGGCAGGCAGGCGAGCTGGCGAGCTGGCGGGTGGCTGGTTGCACGGGCTGGCTGAAATACAAACAAAACAAAGGCATGGCACAGACGTTGACACACAAAACACACACAAATTATAACACACACTCACATACATGTATGCACACTTATAAAAATAAGTATAATAAGCCAAAAGAATATAAAGCGGAAAATCAATTTTAAAGCATTGCTGCACAGTGCCAAGGATAATGAGCAGTCAGCTACCGACAAATTATGTATGTGTGCGAGTGTGAGTGTGAGTCTGTGTGACTGTGTGCCTGTGTGCGTGTGCAATGTCATGGACCTAGACACAATGCCAGGACAATGACAGGCACAACGACAATCAGAAGACCGCAATTTGCTGCCAAACAACGAACCTTGACAAATGGCAAACGCATAGATATAAAGGCTTAGATAATTGGATGTTTTGATAGTTTTATATACGGTAAATAAATGTATATATATATATATATAATTATGAAGGTTATCTACTTATCTACTTAGTAATAAAAAATAATGATTGAAAATAAAATTGATGTCAGCAATTGAAGTGCGCAAGCAGAAGTTACAGAACAGCTATCACTCAGTAATGCTCATCGGATTTTGAATTTGATTTGAGTATCTCTATCTACATACTCAATTGTCTTCCCTGATTTTAATAATAAATCAGGAACATCGAGCGAAACTTCAAGGTGCCAAAATTGCTTCATGGACGGGAAATATAAGTTGAATATTTTGTCCTTTCAATCAATTTCAATATTTGAAAATATCATACATGAATATATAGGAATAGTATATTGAAATGTATTTCTGTATATATTGAAATTTTATCTGTTTAAATTTTCCTTATTAATCTAAGATATAAGAATGATAATAGAGCAAAATGAAGCTCTGAGTCTTTCCTAATAATAATTATAAAAAAATTGAAATTTTAAGATAATATTTATGATATATTGATATATATTTCTGTATATATAGTAATTTTCTCTGTCAATTTTCAGATAATATTAAAATATATTTATGAACAATTTTCAGATAAAATAAATAAAATACTTCTGTATATTAATTTTCTCTGTTAATTTTCAGATAATATTTATAATATATTAATATATATTTTTTTATATATAGTAGTTTTCTCTGTATATTCCTGGCTTACTCAACAGTCCAATTTCAATAATGTCGACATTAGCTAGAACAATTTTCTCAGTTGATTAGACTATTCATGAGATGCATTCGCAGAGCTTCGCAAGCTGTCAGTGAAAAAGTGCGTGGCAACCGGAGTAAGCTTTACTGATTGGTAGTTGCCTGGAGAGTTGCAGCTGTTGAGCGTTTCTTTGTCTAACTTCTTATAAATGAGATTATAAATTCAGCTTATTATTCATCTCGGGGCGGCGCTCAAAAGTATGCAGCATGAAATATGCGATGCCCCACAGCTGCTAATGAGTTCGGCGGAAGGGAATGGGCTTTGCGAGGTTGACGTACTAGCTGACATACGACTGCTCCGCGGCCCGACTGCCAAATACCCGTAGGGGTGCACAGACCATGCACAGGTAGCAGGTAACAGGTAACAGGTAACAGCATTTCCGCTCACGTCAAGCGCACTTCCGCAATTTACGCTCCACTAGACTAAATCCACAGGCAAGCGCCATGTCGAGATGGCAAAAAATTACAAACCGAAACACATATAGACACACATTCACACACACACATGCACACATGGAAACATAGGCACAGTTTTGTGCTGTTCACACGATGGCATTGTTGTAGACTTAGTATACCCCGTAAAATATGAATATATACATACGGGTATTGTATACTTGTAAATAATTGGAAGAATGTTAAATTGTAAAAAATAAAATTAATTAAATAAATTAGAAAGTTCATGTAAATGAATTTGTACTATATTCTGTGGGAGACCTTCGGAGATATTTATTTGCAATAAATATGTTCATATTAGATAGACGTTCAGTTCAGCATAGATCACTGTGGCTCAAAAATATATTCAATAAATAATCAATAGTCAAATAATCATAGATATGGACAATTTATAAAATATAGTTTTATTTTTTTAATTTAATGGAAAACATACATATTTTCTTTACTGAGTTTATTTAAAATTATAATTCAGAGCAGTTTATATTTAAGGCTGCGCCGATTTTAATTAAATGGGATGAGAATTTTTAAAATCTTTTTTTTTACCTTTCGATTTAAATATTTTCTGTAAAAAGATTTCACTAATTTTCCTAATTTCATTAAGTATTTTATTTCTATTTCCATGGAACAAATTTGTTTTACAGGGTATGCCAACGTCGCATACCTAGCAGTGAACTCCTTTTGCATGCTCCTTTTCGCATGCTGACATCAGACGAGCGATGGGCTCCATTCTTGATTTTTAACGTGTTATGCATCTACCCCTCTCTACCGCGCCCTCTCTCGCTCTCTGTTGTTCGCTTCTGGTATTTTGCGCATTTTTGTATGTTTTTAGCTGTCACGCCCCGGCCGATAGGGCCAAAGCATTGTTTCTGTTCTTTTGCGTCTGATTACAGTTTGATGCTCGCTCGCCCAAGCGAAACGAGCATATTGGCTGGGCGCTGCTTAAGCTAACGGTTATACACCTATACAGCTTAATATCATTATCAATCAGTTTGATGTCAATTTTGAGTGAGTATGACGCAGTGGGCTGCTGCCCGCCTGCCTCTCCTTGCAGCTGTCTAGTCGAGTTAACACTGTAGCTGCGTGGTTAACGTATTTTCATACAATTTGATGGACATTCATCCCGGATCGCAGATTCATCAAAGTGCTGCCATTGTTCTAAGTGCATTCTAGAGTCACGGCCTGGCGCTGCCCAAATGCAGACAGCGAATATTGCATTTATGATGTGCCTCTAATGGCTTTGGCGCGGTCATGGGCAAATATCAACTAGCAACTGGCAGTGGCAAGTGGCAAGTGGCAAGTGGCAAATGGGAAATCGCAAATGGCAAATGATTTTGACAGCTCCCAAATGCAAACGCCTGACAGTGTATCAAAGTGTCTGGCAAATTGACGGCCAAATTGAAGCTGCACTTAACATTGATTTTAAGCTGGCAGCAAGATGGTTGAGAGAGCGGGCTGCACTTTGGATCGATGTTTAACTGATGAGCGTTTGTACTTTGGCCACATTAAGTATACGCCGCAGCAGCCCGCTCTGCTTCCAGCTGGAAGCTGAGCCAGATCTTTGACTGACGCCTGACGTCTGCTCATGTCTCGCGTGTGACTTTATGGCGATGGCGTTTGGCGACCTTATCAGCGCCCATGACCAAAAAAAAACACAAAATACAAAATCAACACACACACACAGTTGACAGGTGACGGACGTGAAGCGTTTGTTGACTGCTTAAAGATAAGCGATAAGATCGGCGGCATCGGCTGCTGTGTTTGCCAACTCAGCTCTGGCTATGAGGCTGTGTGGAACGAGAGAGCTGACAGCCACATTACATCTCTCTCTCTCTCTCTCTCTCTCTCTGTCTCTCTCTCTTCCTCTCTCTCTGTTTTTCAGGGCACAACAGATATTCGAGCATACTGCAATGACACTGGCTTAAGAGCATTTTGAATGAGCTTCGCTCTATGAATATATATTGGAATTCATGTGTTTGCTTAAATATCTGGCAAATTTTCTCAGCAAGTATTAAGAAGTATTAAGTTGATTTATTTTGCCATAGAATTCGTGGCTAATATGAGTTCAAGGTGATGTGCAACGCCCTAGTTAGTATGTTATGGATCTATCTGTAAAGCATGTGATATATACATTAGCAAAACTAGAAGATTCAGATTCGGATTATTGAATTTTATAGAGAATTTATCGAAGGCTCGGAATCCAAATTTTTTAAAACAGGTGATGTTAAAGGGTACAAAAAATTAGTAAATTAATTAAATTAAAATAATAATAAAAAATTGTTAAATTTAAAATTTTTTAAAATGTTTTTGCATTTCAACAAAACTATTGCCTGAATATTTGATATTTGTACTATATATAGCTACTTTGGTCAAGAGATCACTTTTTTTCAGTGTATAAAGTTTCTTGACAGACTGTAGCTATATATTGGGGCATAGAGCTTTGCGAATGCAGACGGAGTATATTCGGATTGGTATCCCTTATGAGCCTAATTATATGCCATAATATACCCTTTTCACTCTTCTTGAACGAGTATTAAAATTTGACTACCGAGATTTGCTCAAGAGATCACAAATTTCCAATTAATTAAGATCTCTCTAAAAATCTGGTATGAGTTTCATGCTTCCCTTGTTCAGCCTTTGCTGCACTTAAATACAGCCGATAACAGTTATTTATATATATAGTATATATACATATATATGCATATTCATATCTACTGTTTAATGAACTACTTTGGCACCTGCCTTGAACTTTCGCAGTGTATTCTTATCACAGCGATAAGGCCTAAATAACCCACGTGCACAAATTTATTATGTCACATATTTTACTCGATGTATACATGTATTGATTATGTTTCTGCATTGATTGATGTGTCGAGCATCTCGACAATGCATTTAGCAAAAAGCATTTCTGTGTTATTTATGCATTTGGACATTGTTGGGCTAATGAATGTGATTGACACACACCTACAGCCCGAGCATAGGCTGCCATTAATTTGTCATAATGTTCGATGTTATTTATGAGACACTCTCAGCTTATCGACAGCTGTCGTCATGTTGCAGATATTATGCAAATACTGCAGTTAAATGAGCAATTAACGAGCTTGTCAAACCAATGTTTGTTATGTTTAGCAATTTGTCAGCTTTGTGCCATGGCAGATGCGAGCACACCAACCAAGCAGCCAACACCTGTGCCGTTGTCAACCTCTTCACCTTTAGCAATCACAACGCTTTGTTGTACTCTATATAAATGTGGAGAATGGGTATCTTAAATATGCATATAGGATAAGCAGTGCTAGGTGAGTTGAGATTCCATTTGGACCTAGAGATAACAAAGCTTGGACAGTTGCTGAAAGGCTATAGAAATGTAGACCTACAATTCTTTAAGTATCATTTATATAATTATAAAATTAATCAAATATAAATATTAAATATATATATATATATTAATTATATATTAAAATATATCTATATTCCATATATCTATATTCCTCTAAATTATATTAAATTAAATCCATAGTCGAGCTCTTTAGACAGCCACTTAAAGACAGCAATTGGTACCACCTCAGCATCAAGTTGTTATACTCATGTATCACATTTGTATTACAGGGCATCTTCTAGTCGTGCTTGGTATGACTTTCATATTGTTTGTGCAGCACACATGTGAAATAATTTGGTGCCAGGCAAAGTCAGCGAACCCGTCAAGTGTCTCTGAGAACTCGGCTGCTCTACTCCATACAAGCTACCTAGCTACCTCTCTTACCCCCTCTCTCTCTCTATCTGGTGCAAACCGTTTAAACCACTTTGACTTTATCTCGCTTTGTTGTTGTTGTATATATTTTATCGCAACAGCATTTACCTGCTGGCCCCCATTTTTTGCTACTGTTGTTGTTGTCGTTATTATTTTATAAGCATTGCTCTCCGCTGGCAGATTTATGTCGTCAGGCTGCCTGCCTGCCCGCCGTGCGGCTCCCTGCATTCCGCTGCTTGAAAGCAGTTTAAATTCTATTAAATTCTGCTGCCTCGCTTGGCCCCCCAATTTGCTTTAAGACGTTTTCTTAAATGTTGCGCGCGCTGCGCCATGCCCATTGCCCTCATTGTTGTTGCTGCTGTTGGCTGGCAAAGTTTGTCACGTTGGCTGTTACGTGTTGGTGCCCATGTCTCCGGAACTTTCTCGAACGGTCTACGGCTCTAATGAGGCAGCCGCATTGCCGGCGACCCACTTGCCAGCTCTAGCTCCAGCTCCAGCACCAGCTCCAGCTCCAGCTCCAACCAACATAAAGGAGGAAATTGCGTGCCGCACATTTAATTGATTGCCCAACAACCGGACACTGCAGCAGCGGGCCAAGGCAAAGACCGAGTGCCCAGTTGGCTGAAGGATTGCAGGCGATAGCGGTGTGAGGTAGAGAGAGGGAGGGAGAAAGCATAGTCACACAGTCAGCGTGCACGGTTAAATTGTCAACAATTGTTGTATTTATACAGATTAGGGGCTACGACAAGCTGCAGAGCTCGGACCTTAAACAACTCTAGGCAGATTAAGCCCTAAGTGAATATATTGCACGGCTAATTTCATGCGTTGTTTGAAATGGCAGATGAATGTGCAGGATGATTCTGGACTGGGGTTTACGAAATGGAACTAGTAGGATCTACTAACAATTCTGTTGAACCATTGAATTTATGGGCTCCAGATAGATCTTTGAGAGAGAGGGATATATATATATATATATATATATATATATATATATATAAATTTCTCTATTATAACGCAATTACCACATGAAACAAGGAAAACGTGCTCAGTTATATAAATGCAACAAGTAAGAGTGTTATAGTCGGGAGTGCTCAACTAATTGATACCCTGAACTTTGCGAAAAGCTGCTATTCAATCATTTTGCGCTTCTCTTATACATATATGTATATCTATAGATAATATATCTGAGGAGATATACTAAATGTATATATCGTTTGAGGCAACAAGACCTACAAGTTGCAATCGATCAACGATTGCTAATTCAATTATAATCTACATATATACACGTGGCATATGAGCTTAATCTCGACACTAATCTGAACTTTATTATGAAGTCCCCCAAGATTGGCTAAGATTGAGTGGCTCAGCTTATTCGCAGCTGAATTGGGACTGCATCGAGCCCATTTTGTTGGCCAAGTTTTATTTGACTGCTGCTGGCTGAAGCGCTTCATAAATTGCGGCCACATGGCAAATAAATCCAATTAAATTAGCAACAATCTTGAGTGGGAGCCGAATGCTGATGATGATACTGAAATTGCTCCCAAGTGTGGAACTGGAGCTGGAGCAGAGTTGCTGTCGTGGAGCTTTAGTTACTTTCAGCAAATATTATTTTCAATTTGGCTTTGCTGTCAGCTCAATATATATATATATATATATATATATATATATATATATATATATATATATACATACAGAGAGAGATATATATAGTGCACCATCCGTTTTCGTTTTGTGTCTGTTTCATTCCCTTTGGTCATAAGTTTTTATTCGCAGTTTTCTTTATGTTCTACACTGGTTTGTGCTGTTGTGTTATTCAATAGAAAATTAGTTTGTTTGTCTGTCTGTCTGTCCGCTTGTTGTTTGTTTGATGGTGGGTTCATTCTTTAGCACACTCACACCCTCACCCACACACCCACTGCACACACACAGGTTATACAACAGGTACTTTCGTATTCTCACTCATTCAATATTATTGGCCATCGCATTACACATTACGCATTACGCACTTCGCTTTACGCATTACGCATTACGCATTCAGTTTCAATACCAAATCCACTTTCAATACCAATTCCAATCCCCCATTTGGCTGTAAGTTCCCCACGCTCCCGTCTTCCGCATCAACAAATGGAAATTAGCCGTAACTCCGGCGCACGTTCGATGCGTTCTCCAGCTGCGCCCAAAGGTATGCTACACGAAGCGAACCAACTGTTGCAGCTCTGATAAGCTGGCAATGCGAACCCTCAATTCGCATTCAATCGAATTATATAACGAATCTTATGCCATTCAATTATATCTATTTATAGATTCCTTCCCACATCTCATTTCATATAACAATAGACTAATAAAATAGGGAAACAAATTAATTCTAGTTGCATTGCATGCGATACATCTCATCTCTCTCTGTTGGATTTCTATAAATATAAATTATAACAGAATTGCACTACAAATCAAACTAAATATAAAATTGGAATGTGAAGGAATATATGTTTATTATGTGTAATTATAATAAATATTTAGCTCTAAAACTTAAAATAAATAAAATAAATAATAAAAAAACATTTAAAAATAAAAAAAAATGCTTTTTTTTCAAAATTAAAATTTAAAAAAAATATATATTTTGTATATAATAAATATAAATTTATATATATATACATAAAAATACATTTTCATTTTGTCCAAAGATTTGCTAGCTCCCGGAAAGGAACAGATTCAGGCGCCAACCCACTCCTCTTGACTTATGATCTATTAGCCTATCAGTACTTCACAATCTATATGGCCAACATGGGCACTAAATATAGTATTTGACTATAGGAAAGAACAAAGAAATTATTGCAATTATTTGCTCAATACAAAAGATTAGTTTTACATGGTTTAAGGTAATACTAAACTGATCTCAGCTCATGCAGAGTCTGTGAGGTTCCATCGCCTAGCCTAAAACTGAACTATCGTTATTAAAAATAAAATTAAATTTGAATGAGTTATTTGAAACATTAAACCTCGCTTCATATTTGCCAGCCAATTGAGAGGGCGCTGACTGACAGGGTATTAACAAATTGTTATTATTCATGGCCGGCAAGCAGACGATATACAAATGCCACTTAACACATTAAACTTGTATCAAGTGTAAGCCGTACGGAGTCTGTGCTCTGATTATATATATAATGTGAATGGGAATTCAATGTTAATGGCAGTCGAGATGAATTGTCGGCTTCACATTTTTTATGCACGCGTCTGGCATCTGGCATCTGGCAAATGACAAGTAGATAAATGATCCTTATCGCGCCTTAACGGCCAGCAGCTGCTGCTGCCACAGGCAGTTGGCCATTGGCTATGACGCCTGTGCACGGTGTAAGGTGACAATGCAACCGAGCAAACAAAGTGGGCGTTGGCATCTGAATGATGCGCGTGCAGCCTGCAACTGATGCACTGAAAGGAATCGAGTGTCCCACGACCAAGCCGAGAGAGCCTGGCACACTGACTGACTAATGGACTTTGTGATGATAAGAAATTTGCACACGATTCCAGCATCATTTGCATAGAAACATTGAAAGCCACAAACTTACTTGCAAAGTGCAAATGTAGCAAGAATAACAGACGAAGATGTTGCCAATGGCACTTCAAGCTAAGACTCTCAAATGAGCTCCCCTTTGGAGCTACCTGTAAGCAATTCTCACTTTTCTCACTCACACTGGATTTTTATTCCGACTGGACTGCAAGAGGGAGTTCTTAAATGGAGGAGTGTGAATTTTGTCAAGTTCTCATTCGATGCCACAAAATTCGGGGAGACAATCGATATTTATCGACTTTCTGTTTGTGAAATAAAAATACATTTTAATAGGATTCCGACTGGAGTGCAAGAGAGTCCATAAATGGAAGAGGACTGTCCATTTAGCCGACTTCTTATTTGAAAAACAATTCGGTAGACAATCGATATTTATCGAATTTCTGTCTGTTAAATAAACATAACTTTGAATAAAATTCCGCCTAGACTGCAAGAGCCCTTAAATGAAAAGCTGCGTGCAAACACACATCAATTGGGTCAAGTTCTAATTTGATGGTCAAAAATGAATCGATATTTATCGACTTTCTGTCTGTTAGACAAATAAATGTATCGTCTTTATGACCAGCCGTCTATAGTGTATTGTCCTGTCCGGCACACGTAACTCGAGCCCGTTCGCACTTCGTCGGCACATGCCAAAGGCCCATAGCTATAAAAATAGTAAATAGTCATAAAAAAAAGGACTACAAGTATAACATAACAACAGCAACAAATGGTCATAATAAACAGCAATCTGTCAAACCTGTCAAAGCAGCGATTATGCCAATTGTTTGTTCACAGCTCCAATAGTCTGTTACCTTTGGCCCCACATACCCAGAGACAGAGGCAGACAGCCGAGCAGCCATCTCTAACGCGCCCAAGCTTAACGCCCCATTTGCCAAGAGCGCAACAACAGCCAAGGCAGAACTTGTAGACACACATTGGAATAGATGCGTTCTACCTGGCGTATGCGTGTTTTCCCTTTGCACACTTGAGCGGCTACAGCAACAACAACAATAACACCAGCAGCAGCAGCAAGTAGACACAGCTGACATGTGTGCTCATCACTTAAGCCGCCATTTGCAGCTAGGCGTGTGCATATTTCTCAAGCAGCCACACCCCCAACTCCCACCTGAAGCGGGACAGGTTTATAGCTCATTATGCAACATAATTGTCGGCAGCAGCAACACTGATTGCCGCCAGAGTTTACCCTTTGGCCTGTTCACTCACTCATGTACTCGCTGACACATTTACCCACAGCCGATGGGCTGGCTGCCTGGCTGAGGCACTGCCAGGATCGGGACAACACGGCCCAACGAAATCGGGGGCGACGCTGCGAAACTTTTAATTGGAAAACTTTTGCATACGCACAGATAAACTCGCTGAGCGCTTAACATCGCGATACACACGCACACTCCAAAACATATGCAAATTGTATGTAAATCTATGAAACTACACACACACACGCACATATGCCCAGTCAGACGTGCACTTAGCGCCATAGCTTAGGCATTTCCATAAATGCTTTATGTTAATTTGCAGCTGAAGCTGGGCAAAAAAATGAGTAAAAAATTTGCTAAGTGTTGCTGAAATGCGCAGAGCCAAAAGAAAAATAAATAATATAGGTTCGACATGGAAATACCCTGTAAAAGTTGTCATAGATCATTAGTAAAGGGATTTGTTTGGTTTGGTCTGAAGATACCCTGTAAGCAGGTACGTAGAATAGCCGAGTGAGTTCTCTTCACCGTCTTTACCATATACCCATAGGCTTATTCCAGATCTACCTGAACTTTCTCCCAGTTTGTTGTTGAGTTCCTTAGTTCATAAGAACCAGGGTTATCGAGCGAATTGCGAATTGTAAACAATCAAGAGTTGGCCTTGACAGACGAGCAATCTAACTCAGCAGCTAAAAGATCTGCTAGAAATGGGAATAGACTCAGATGCCATATATCCCTCGTCTTTTTTTTTTAAGACCTACTCGATTGAAAAATCATTCAAATTTGCCCTTTAACTTTACCTCTGACAGTTGCACCCTTTAACCCTTGCTGCACCTAACTCCCGTCTTCTCTATTCGTTATCATGCCTAAACCCCAAAAATATATTTAATTAATTTCAGTTTAGATTGAGTTGCCCAAAAGTGAACAGAGCGCGAAACTGTAAATATTTCATCAAATAGAAAAACTTCAGTTCAGTTCAGGCGAACTGCAGAGGCTTTAAGGGAAGCGTTTGCTTTAATGGCATTGGAGTATTTGCGCTGCTCCTATTCCGGCCAATGGTTGCCAGTTAATCGCAGTAGCCCATTATCGCCCGCCAGCTCCGCCCGGCGAACCACTACAGCGTCAAGCCCATTAATTTCTAATGAGCAGCTGCTGATGCACTTGAAGCAGAAGCAAAAGCAGAGAAAGTGGCAGCAGCAGTAGGAGCAGCTCACATAACAAATGCAAACTCGAGTCAACTTGAATATTATTTGACATCTTGCAACACGACAAAGTGACAGCTATTGCTTAACACTCCAGCTCAAGCTCAAGCCGGGCCGTATCCGGTCCATAACATTTTCCCCTCTGCTCTGCCCTGCCCTGTTCTGTCATCTCATTCAATTCTCAGCGCAAGCAATATTTCAGCAACTTGACATTTGCTTTATCGAGCGTCAGCTTCAGAATTGCCTTTTCCATTTCATACATTTAATCAATGTCCTTAAAAATGTGTGAAATTCCAATTGAGTGAAGGCGGGAAGTGTGCGTCGGTAGGATGTATAACAGGTGTTCATTGCGAAGCTTAAGTAAATAACTGAGAGTGCTCCAGTCGGGACTGCTCGACTGGAAGATACCCGGAACCTGAGCAGGATACCACATACTTTATGGAATCTGCCACGCCCCCTTCCGCCTGTCACATACATTTTGACCAAGCCAATTTGGCCAGAATTTCCCACTTGCATTGTTTTCAGGATACAAAAGCTGCCTCATATAATTGGATTTTGCATTTATTACTGTAATTCAATTAGTCAATCAAAATGTCCCTCAGCTACATAGTAGGTGTTGGGATGACAATTACAATTTGACAACTTCATCAAAGTGTTCGGGGCAACAAAGACATTCAGCTGCAATGACAAATCTCTGCCTATTTCAGTTGGTTCATTCAGGCAATGTGCAGCTTTTGTGGTCGTTCTATGCGATTGTTGTGGCCTCTTTAGTTTAGCTACTGTCCGAGCGGCCATCATAGAAATAAAAGAACTTAATTTATCCGTGTGCTGCGTATGTGGTGTATGGATTTGTGCTGTTCTGTTTGCTCTCGCTAGATGGGGGACAGTGGTTGCGGTGGTTGTAGCTGTGATCCATCCGTACCATTGGCATTTCAAAAGCGACAGCTCCATTGGGCACGGCTTGACCGCAAGGACATGCCGAAAACCCAATTCAACAAAAACTCACCGCCCTCTTCCTTCCTTATCCCCTTCTTTGCGAAGCCAATTGCTGTGCTCCGTGGAGACAGAGTCAGTTGCTGCTTTCTCTTGCGTGGCATAGTTTATGATTACAATATTTTTCATAGCATACTTGCAGGCGACACGTAAACACCAACTGCCAACCGGCATTCCCATGTTCTACACAATTCTGATGCTGTTGTTGTTGCTGTTGCTCTTGTTGTTGCTGTCATTCGTTTGTTTGGCTGTTGCCCTTTTGTTTGCTTGTCGCAACTTTAGTGCTGTGCCAGTTAACAGGCATTGACTGTAGCAGTGGCAGCCATCCCAACAGCTACTACAACGACCTAACAATCGGCAGCAACCACTAGAGAGCATGTCCCATCCATGTCTGCCTGTACTCTTTTCGTGGGCATTATATAAATTTGACAGATGAGGCGTTGGGCTGGGCGTGAGATAACTCTACATCGACTATAAATATACAAACGAGGTGTGTTCACCAAGTATCGCGATTGTTAAACCTATGCTGATTACATATTTATTCATGAACCTAAGACTTGTCCTGCTTCCGAAACAATAGACGATAGTAAATGAAAGGCGCTTCGATACGATCGTGGATAAGCAATTATTAATCTAGAGCGCTTAACGTGATCATAATAAAACGATTTTTATCTGATCGACATAACTTTGAAGAAGACCAACATTTTTATTTATTTTTGATAAAAATTTGTATTTTATGGAATAGGATCGATAACTTGCTCGGCTTTTTTTTAAACAATTCATGGGATTCCGATTCCGTCTTTTTCTGCATATGTATATATAGCTTCGACTTTCCTTGGGTTTCTCAATGAACAAAGAATAATTCTCAAAAATTTTGATAGCTCTAACTTCACATAAGTATCCATTGATCGAAAATTCCTAATCATAAGATATATCGAAAAGAACAAATATTTAAAGCCCAGCTTACTTGAGGATAATTCTATCATTACTATCTATGAAGTTCAAGGACTTCAAGACTTTCTTTTTGTTATATCATAAAATATAAATGGATATATACTATATTTCTTTACGTATATAATAGTCTATATGTATATAGTCTAAGCAGACTCAAGACATTTCAGTTATAATATAAATAATATATATATTATAAAATATCATATAGATATGTTATATTCGTTTATATATTTTATATATACAATCTAATCAGACTCATAAGTTTGCCTAGCTTAATCTGCGTCTTCTAGAATATCTTCGGCATGTATAAGATTTGCCTTTGTTTCATTTTCATATTTATTTCCATTCCTTATTCGAACTGCTTCTGCTTGGTATTTATTTTTCATTTAGTTTATTGCAATTGAGACGCGTCAATTTGCCAAGTTGTTTACCTTCCACGACAGCTGCTCAGCAAATACAACAGACAGCGAGAGATAGAGAGAGAGAGAGAGGGAGAGAGAGAGAGAGAGAGAGAGAGTCGAAGGTAGTTAGGCAGTAGTTGTATCGGTAATGATTGAAGTGGCTGCTTTATCAGCTTTTAATCACCTGCCGCCTGTCGCCATCATTAAAATCGCATCAATCAATGAAATCAATGCACAGGAAACAGAAACAATCAAAACGAATTGACGGCGCACTGGCAGCGCCGCGACGCCCATGCGGCTAAGGCGTTAGTCTGCAGGATCAATTTGTGGTCTAATTACCACAAATCACGAACAAAAACAATAAGAAGAAGAGCATCGTCAACATCATTGCCTCAATCATAATAATCATTAACATTAATCGTTCGGTTTACCCCAAGTCGAGAGTTGAAGCAACTTGCGCCTCACTAGCTATGAACGATTTAATAACATTTAAGCATGCAGTGAATGAAAATTGATGAGCATAGAGGAAATCTCTTGAAAAGTGTTTAACAGAATATCTCAATTAATTAATTAATTAAACAATTAAGTATAGTATATTATATTAGCTATGTAAATAGTTGTATAAACCAAAACTCAGATTTGTTATCATAGCAAAAGAGATTTTCTCAATTTTTAGGCAGACTGGGGAGAGCTATCCATCTGTATTTGGATTTTCTGCTCTTCAAGTAATGCTTAAGAATTAAAATATTAAATATTTGACATGAGAAGATAAGATGATAAGATACAAGCACATATATTTGAAACTTTCAGGTAACTAGCTTCTGTACTATAAGAGATCGCGGGCGGACAGACGGGTCAGGCTAGCAGCTGGACGCATCTATTGATCCACTCAGTTTAATTTGCTATACTCTAGTCTGTCTGCCATGAAGTGCCCTGTCTGCTGCTTACATTTTGCATACTTGCAATGGCATTGGGGAAAACCATTGTCGATTTTCATTGTACGCTGCCTTTTGGCATTTCGCGTGGACTCCAGGGATTGAAGTGGAAAATCAGTTAACTCAATATGGTTATCCCATTGGCTCGCTTATCAACCATTTGACGTTCCATTGCCAATTTGCAATTTATCTGCACATTTTATTCGCTATTCCATTCCTTTTCTTCGCTCAAGTCGTGTGTATACATCTGTCTCCATATGTGCAAATAGCTGAATAGCTAAAGAGCTGAACACTTGAAGCCAGCAGCGACTGCCACTGTTCAGCTCTTGCTCTTGAGTTAGCAATGCCTGATTAAAGTTTTCATTTGCACTTTTCAGTAAAGTTTTTACTTTCGTTTTACTTCGAATGCTTTTCCAATGCAAATTATGAACTATGTGATTAACTGTGACATTTGTTGATACCCGCTCAGTTAGTGAAAAGACGGTATATTGGTTTTACGAAATACCGTTTCGTGGCTATTGAAGCTGAGGCTTGACATTTTGAATATATATTCCCAATAAAAAAAGCAAATATACTAGATATATATCTGATTCTTTAACGTGGCGGGTCATAGCAAATCCTTTACTTTCACTCTGCATTTAACCTAGATTTAACTTCGACTTAGCATGTTCTGGTATTTGCTAATTGACTTAAGAGCTTAGTCACGGTGTCACAAGGCAATTTTAGACCCTGCAAAGGCAAAGTATAGTATTTGAAAAAAATTTTATTTTTATTTTTATTTTTAATTAACAAAAAAAAAGGAATAAAATTACATGCTTTTGTAGCTTTTCTTGACAACTTTTCAAGCTGATTTATGAAAGCTTTAAAATGAATACCCACACCAAAGGGCTTAAGCAAATACAAGTATATATTACACAGCATATTAAAGGGAAATCGAGTTGACCATTTGAATTTCATAGTCACTGAAACACTGCCCAAAAGTCTTCTGCTGTCATTTCTATTTATTTGCCAGAGTTTTGGGCTCTGTGTGGCCGCTTTGTGGAAAAGTTGTCTCTGGCTTTGGCTCTGCTTTAATGAAAAGGATTTTCACATATATTTCATAATATGCTCTAAACAGTCATTGCCGACGTTTGACAAATTCCAGTTGTTGGCTTGCAGAATACCGACATATAAGAGGAGTATCACATACAGATACGTTAAGACTGCCTGAGCTGCAGAAGTCTGTCTTGCAGTGTAATTCTTTGGCAAGCCATAATGGAAAGCATTTTGATTGTTATAAAGAGCGCTGACTACTCTTTGGCTGTAGCTGGAGCTTGACTACTTCGTTGGTGCATGAAAATGTAAATTTGTTTAACAAGGGAATGCCAACAATGTGTGCATAACTGACCCGCCCAGTCGCCGCGGCGGGCAGGAAGCGAGCATGCCAAGCCCGCTAGCTCGGAGCCACCGCAAACATCCTGTGGACAGCCGCTGGTCGAGTGGGTCGCCCCGACTGGGACATGCACATGGACATGGTTTGACCCACTTAAAACTAGCGCTCATAATGGGCGGTGGGTGCTGGGTGGTGGTTTAGTGGATGGCGCGCAGGGCTCGCAATACGGTTCGCGTTTTACTGCATAAATCATGCGCCAAAAACGCAAAGTCCTGCCCCACAGGATGCGAGGATATGCGATGTGGGCCACACGGCGAGCCAAATGAATTTGTAAACAGGTGCAAATTAGGTCAATATTTGTAGCACGAGTTTGCCAACAGCTGCTCGCCGCCTAAGCCAAAGGTGCCTGTGGCCGCCGTTCTCACTCTGCTTTACATCCCTTTTCCCTCTCGCATCCGCATTCTCTCACTCACTCTATAAGAGAGTGCGTGAGTGTGTGTCCCATACATAAACATGAGATATGAGACGACGGCGACGTCACTGACCCAAAATTCAAATGTTTATGCGGGGCCAAAGAAAGACGCATTCAACATATTGTTCTTGTTCCTGTTGTTGTTTTTGGTCTTTATTTGAAAATATTCTACTCCAACTTAACTAGCTTTAAATATTTGTTTCCGCATATATTTACAACTATTTTTATTTGGTTTTCAGAAATTCTTTCACGGCTGCCTGGCTCAAGCTTAAGCCAATTTTTTATTCTAATGCATCGTCCGTTAAAAAAAATTTGAAATGAAAGATGATATTTGATAAGCAATATGAACTTATAATAAATTATATTTAAAGCATTTCTTAAAAGGATTTATGCTTTCATTTGATACCCACAATGGGATACTTAAGGAGAAATTTCAATAAATATTCTTTGGGACACTACATAAAATTATATATAAAAATATAACAGATTTATTTCAGCTTTATATAATAATATTAAAATTATAATATTAATATTATAATATGTACATATATATGGAATATTTGTCAACTTAAATAGTAATCCAAAATTAATCTGACTTGCGAAACAAACAGAAAATAAAAGATAATTTGAAGAACATTTTCTTTACTTTGTGGCATTTAGTATATCAATTTCAGCTTTAATTAAACATTTTTTTTCCATTATTAAAATTTAAGTTTTTGAATGTTTTGAAAACTAAAAAAAAACATTGAAGATTCATATTTTATTTACAGAAAATATTCTCAAATATTATAAGAATATAAATATATTTAAGATTATATATACAGATTTTTTTACTGAAAAGTTTTGAAGTTTCTTCCTTTAACTTAAAAAATTTCCAAAAATTGTAAGTAATAAAAAACATAAAATTGAATAAATTGATTTCTGGAATAATTTATTTATTTTGTGGTATTTAAGTCAGTTTTAGCTTTCATTTCCATTATATTTTTGAATATTCAAAGTTTTTGATTACAAATTTTGCTTTTAAATATTTATTTACAGAAATTATTCTCAAATATTATACAAAAAATAAAGTTATTATTTAAAAAATTTTAAACATTTTTTTATTCATTTTTTATGCCTTTGATATTTATTAAAAAGTTTTGAATTCAATTTTTGAAATATTTTTTAATTAATAGAAGAAATAATTTTTTGAATTTGTTGAATTTTTCGAGCTAAACTCTTTAGTATTACTATGTTGTTATGTATACATTATTTTATCGTCTGTTTCAAAGTGTGAAACGTCAATTTAGCAACGAATCGCGTCTTAGTGGGCGCCAAAGAATTTGTTCGCAACTTAGATGAAATTTATTGCCAAACTTACCTCAGACATTTTGAGCTGTGTGTGGGCAACTTTGTTCGCTTGATTGTTGTTGTTGTTGATGCTGTTTAAATTAATTGCTGTAGTTGCTGTTGCTGTTGCTGTTGCTGTAATATAGATCGTTCAATTAGTCAGCGCGTCGTGGCCGCAAGCGGTGGCAGCTGCCGATGCTGTTGCAACATGCTACGGTGGCATCCTGGCGACACATGGCGTATGAGTAATATGCAGGATATTTGATGCGAGTTCGTTGCTGTTGCCGTTGCGCTGGCTGCATGGAAACGGCATGCAACAAGTGGCGCGGCATGCTCCCAGCTGCTGTCCGCCTCATCGCCGCCACATGGCTGTAAAACGAAGAAAAACAAAAAGTTCACATCGACAGATTAGTGAATGCACATGGCCCGCGTCGAGACATTAATCAAACAATCAGACAGCCAAAGCTCGCAAGAGGGACTAGCGAGCGTAAGGGGAACGGCGTTGGGCACGGGCATGGGACAGGTGGCGCAAGGGGCAAGACCGGGTGACAGGTAGCAGCTAGCAGGTAGCCGTTAGCCACGCCAAGTTGTCGACCTTACGGCCCGTCGAGTTCAAGAATCTTTTGGGTGATAAATTTCGCTCGACGTCAACGTCAGCGTCAGCGTCGACAGCGACGTCGCGTCAATGGCGGCGGCAGCTGGTCTGGTCGGTGCGGTTTGCGTGTGCCGCCGCTTTCCAGTAGCGCCACCCTGCCCCTCTTAGTCCACAGCTATTGTTGTTTCTTTTGCTCTGATTCTTTGCTGTGATCTGGCTACGGCTCTGCCCACGGCTACAGCACTAGGTACAGCTGTACCCAAGGCACCTCACGATATCTGCATGGTACACACGTCGTACGATCGTATCGGTATACTAACTAGATCTTTATATATGTATATATATATATATGTATCTATTTCAATATTACAAATTGCTTTTTTCTAGCTCGCATCAAATACGATATATGACTAAGAAAAGACGAGTATTAAAATGAAATCATTAATATAAAACTTTATTTAATTTTTAAATAGAAATACTTTGGTACACAAACACACACAGACACTCACTCATCAAAACTATCATAAAAATCAGGCAATAAAATTTAAGACCATTCAAAAATAGATTTGCCTATTTATTTGAAGCATTTGAGTAGTCAGAGTATTTGAATCAAGTCAGAACGTTGCAATAGGGTATTGCCTTTCATGCAGTCTTCAGAAAAAGTAGAGAGGATTGAAGAGGATTGAAGAGATGATGTTAACAATAATTCTTTTATTGGAATTATCTGAAAAACTATAGACAATAATAGATTTTGCGGCCGCCACGCCCCTTTTACGCCCTTAGGTTTTTTCAGCATATCTTTTTGGTGTTGTCAACTTGAGTATATTTTTAAAATTAATATATAATATTAAAATATATTTATTTATAGAGTATTATTTATATAGTATTTTTGATTTGCTATCGTTAAATCGTAACAGACGAGGGTACCCTGAGTATAAAGCAGGATGAGCAATGCACATTGCCAATATACTCCATCCATTTCGTGAATGAGTGAAAAAAATGCATGTTCAAAAGACAATTTGAATAACGGATTTGAGTGGCTATAAAATCGCGTACTTAGGAATTGCGCTCAATTTGCAAAATTTAATTTTAAATGACAAAATTATTTTCTCTGTTTTTCATTTTTGCAAACTGTAAATTCCACTGAGAAATGATACAGTAAGCAATAAATAGGGGAGCGGTTACCAGTGTGCGTGCGTGCGTATGTGTGTGCGTGCGTGTGCACTGGGAGGGGGAGGGGGAGGGGGAGGGTTGGACGAGAATAACAGTGTAACATAATCAGCATAATAAGCATAGCAATGATAATCAGGGGCTATAATGTACATTAATAACATCATTGCCGTTGCGCTTCCGCTCAAAGTGAGACGCACAGCCACAGACCACAGGCACGCACACGCACACGCACACAAGTTGCCAGACAACGAGAGAGAACGAGAGAGGGGAGCCAGAATGAAATTGTGGAATAGTTGTGCTTGGCAGCGAGCAGAGCTTGTGGTTGGGCCAGCATTAAACATACTGAGATAGCAAACATATTCAAATCGAGTTGATAATCAGCTATGAAGACGATAATAATGATAATAGCCAATAGTTAGCATGCATGTGCCACCAATCTGGACGCTGTTGCTCAAATACGCACATCAAGTGCATGCCATCAGACCGCAGCCCACACGGACAGCAGCCGCAGGAGCGACTAATTGTATCCAATTATGGTCATTATACCTGTAAGCTTAGCATTTCTGCAGTCATGGTCCTTGCTCCGGACTGTAATGAGCTGCCAGAGCTTAAGTCATTTGCAGTAAACCACATGCCAGGCAGATTGCATTAGCTCGTATGTATATCTGATACGATATTCATTGTTGCGAAATGCATAGAAATGTGTGAGATGTTGTCAGATGCCAGAAATGGATTATGCGTGTGTCAAACAGCAAGCATTCTCTTCCCCCAATGGGACACTTTAAATTTACGATAATCGCTGTGTGTTTGCCATAGACTGAACCATTCACAATGTATTCAAAATATCTTAGATATGTTGACCAGAACTTCAATAAAGTTATTGTCTCTACAGACCAAGCGAATTCAAATTTACGATATTCAAGTTTACGATATTCAAATTTACGATATTCAAGTTTACGATATAAAAGTATCGAAAATTAAGTTATATAAGACAAATATCTTATATGCGTGGATGAATAGCTTGATCATACCTAGATACATACAATTTGGAGAAATGCGCATATCGTAAATGTAGTTCTTGACAAAATACAGACCCACAGAAAATTAAATATTGAATGAAGTAAAATGATTTATGATATATTGCCAAAACTAGATAATGTATCCACCAGGCTAAGACATCTAGTGAAATGTAGATCCAGAAAAATTCAGGTAAAGCTAAAAACTGTACTCAAAAGATCTCAAATATGATACCTTGCCTTACCCAGTAAGAGACTTCAAATATACGACGTACATTCAAACATACAACATTTCTTCTAAGCTAAATGTTGACCGAGAGAAAAGCAAATATTAAATCGTAAATATAAATCAGGAATGCACTAAAAAGATCTCTCAAATATGCCGCCAAAACTAAGCCTGCAATTAACCGTCTGGCTATGACTAATAAGACACTTCAAATTTACGATATTCGTTTTTGCTCGCAAATAGTGGAAACGCAGTCAATGCTAAGGGACGTGCTGAAACGATTAAAAAACTAATTGTTTATTATTATTTTTTTTTTTTCAGATTGAAGCTAATTTTGTTAGTCATTTGTGGAGTCTGAGAATGTCAAGATTGTGTTGAAATGAAACCTACAGTCTGTGTGAGATGCACACACACACATAGCGTACAACTGTCGTTGGTGATGGCTTAATGACGATTTTGACCAACTGTTTAGCATTCCAGAGTCGGCTACGTCTCTTTCATCTCGCCGGTACCAGATGGGTCGCTGCCAGCTCGTGCTCTGGTAATGAGCGTTTTCGTGTTAATCGGCTTAATCAAGTTGATGGTTCGGTTCAGTTCTGTTCGGTTCTGCTTTGTGGAAGCTACATAGATTGCTAGTTGGATTTGGCCACTGGGATGGAAACTTGCTTTAACCTGTGCGCTGTTGCTGTTGCTGTATGTTGCTGCCGTTGTCGTTGTCGTTGTCGTTGTCGTTGTTGGCGGATTTAAATTGTTTGCCCAATTCGTGGGCAAGCGCAGTGCATTATGCATGGGCGCATGTGGCGAATGCGTGATATTCGCAATGTACTCTATGTCAATAGCAAACGATTATTTGGAATTATTAGTGGGCAAACGCAGTTTCACAGCTCGAACTCGTAATCAGCATATATTCGAGCGGCGCTGCGATTGTTCCCGAGAATTTTGAATTTTCAGCTGTGAAATGATTTCGAATCGCAGCACTCAGCTCTTCATGCGGCTTGAAATTTGAATGTCGCCACATGCCAAAGAATTCGTGTTGTTGTCACTTAACGCTAAAAGCGACGAAATCTGAGCGAGCGACAAGCCAGCAACATCAACAAGCAGCAACAAGTCTGAAGACAAATGCCAAATTCTCAAATGCCGAATTCACATTCCCAATTCAATTTTTAGCTGCAGTTTTTCTTCTTTTCAATTTCAATGCAATTCTAGATCTCTATGGGCATAAAACTAACTAACTAACTCCAGCTGTCAAATGGCTAAAAAACAATAAATATGCTAATCTGCAGAGAATAAAATATTACGAGAAGTGCTACTAAATAGATAGAGAAATATAAATATAAATATAAATATAAATATAAATATAAATATAAATATAAATATAAATATAAATATAAATATAAATATAAATATAAATATAAAAATAAATATAAATATAAATATAAATATAAATATAAATATAAATATAAATATAAATATAAATATAAATATAAATATAAATATAAATATAAATATAAATATAAATATAAATATAAATATAAATATAAATATAAATATAAATATAAATATAAATATAAATATAAATATAAATATAAATATAAATATAAATATAAATATAAATATAAATATAAATATAAATATAAATATAAATATAAATATAAATATAAATATAAATATAAATATAAATATAAATATAAATATAAATATAAATATAAATATAAATATAAATATAAATATAAATATAAATATAAATATAAATATAAATATAAATATAAATATAAATATAAATATAAATATAAATATAAATATAAATATAAATATAAATATAAATATAAATATAAATATAAATATAAATATAAATATATAAAAAAAATAATAAATAAATATATATAAAACATATTCTAAAATTTTAAAGCCAGACTCAAGCTATACTAAACTCTTCTTTCGCTATAATCTTTACAAATTGTCATATATAATTCATATTCATATATGTATATGAAAAAACTACATATATGAGATTAAATTTATGAGATTTATTAACATATTTCTGGCTAAGATACACATTAACTAAAATCCCATTATTTAATTTGTATTTTTTTTTATTACTTTCACTATGCTAAGTTAAGTTCCTACTCGAGTCTGACTTGCACGTACAATCAATCAATATTCAATAAAATATGTTTAAGCTTTTCTTTGCTGCTGCGATTATCAATATTATAAAATATCATATATCACCTTATGAGGGAACTCACTTCATGAGCGAGTAGCAATCGCCTCTCTACTAAGTCAAGCGGCGCAGTTTAAATCTGAGTTGGGGTATTTTCAAGTCAAGCATGCCCGCAAATAAAGTTCTCACTAATGCACATTTTGATAAGTATAATTCAGTAATGAGCGCAATTCGAGTAATTGCCTATTGCAATACAGAGACAATGACAATTATCAGCATATCTTGGCAGAAGTAATAGGATTTTCAGTGCATTCAGGTGAGAAGCAATTTGCAAGGCAAAAGTGTGACAGGCAACGGAATCTGCTGTAGGTGTTCGCTGCCAACGCTTGCAAATTCCAATCGCAGCGACTGGCAACGGTCGCACAGCATTAACAGCGAGCACTTCCTTCCTGTCGATGTCATTGTTTTTTGCACAGTCATTGTAGACACAGACGAAGCGCCGTCTGTCTTGGAGTTTCAGTTTTATGAATGTGCTATATATATAGATGTAGACCCATTTACCATGGCCGTAGTTTTTATCTGCCTGCTGACGTCACGGAACTACAATATTATCATTATTATTTATTGCAACTTGTTCGAGCCCAACCAAAGCTTTAAGAAAACGAAAATAAATAAATAAATGTTTTACTTCCTGTATAAAATGTGCATTGTTGTAGTTGTTGTTGTTGCTGATGTTGATGCTGCTGCTGCTGCTGCTGCTGCAAGGCAGCTGCGCTCTGAACATCTCAGACTCTAAAAGCAGCATCTCGAATTACACGAAGCACTTGAAGAGCTTCGTCTGCTGCTGCTGTTGCAGCAGCCAATGTCAAGCGTAGCCGCAGCTGCTGCTGCTCCCCAGTTGACGTCGGTGTCGCTGTCGTCGCCGTCGTCGCCGCGGTCGACGTCATTGTCTGCTCTGCGTCTACGCCGCAATTAATTTGTATCAGTTGCGCGCTTGTCACGCCTACAGAGCGCACTCAATACCCAATGCTTCGACTGTGACACTCTTTATATATACCTTGTAGGCATGGAAAGCGGTTGGCATGCGCCCGCTGAATTCTGCTATGACTATATAGCTAATGATATAGATTAGTAGCATTCCTTTAGCACTAGAAATGCAGAAATTCATGTTCAATGCCTGAGCCTAGCTCAGCTTTGTATGCACAGTAGCTCCTAGTCGGTTACTCCCGCTCAAAGTGCACTCACTTGTTTTTCCTATTTTATTTTAACGCTCTTGTCACACTTTTCAAACAGCAACAGTAACAGCAGCGGCAGCAATAGTACTCGAACCCATATTGTTTGTACAATATTTATAGGGATTATGTCATTTGACAGAATGCATTTGCTGGGTGCTTCGCATGGCGTCTTGCGACGTGTATCGCTGCCCACTGGCATGCCAATGATTATCGGGGAATGCAGCCACAGAGGAATCCCCTTGAATACACTATGAAAGCCTAAGAATAACATAAGTCCAATTGGATTATGGAGCAATCTCGGATGATTACAGTGCTGAAGCATTGAAGAGGCAGCTGAGCTGACCTTGACCTAATTATTTTTGAGAAGCATTTCCAAAAATTAAACAGCTTAGCTCTGCGATTATATATTTAAATCTCTTAGAATTGTTTGTTGAATTGTTAATAAATTCTTATTTATTATTTAAGTTTATATATTTATAGATTTAAATTGAATCTTCAAACTTAAGTTTCAAATAGAAATTTGAGTTATCTGCTCTTCCCTGATGGGAAGCTGTGTGTGTATATATTTCTTAAGAATTTATATGTTTCAAATAATCGTAACAGTCTGGTATTTTACAGTCGGACACACCTGGATAGCGCACTCTAACTTGTTATATTGTGGAAATTATATATTATTGTTAATTTAATATCCTAACTATGTTTATATAATATATAATTCGTATAGCAATTTCTAACTTTTCACCATGATTTAGATTTAGGCATTATTTTTATATATATAGTAATGTCTCAAAAATCAGACTACATTTAAGTGTTAATTCTGAATTATATATTTTAATATTATATATATATATATATATATATATGTATGTATGTATATATATATATATATTAATTCCTGCACTGTAGGCTTGATCCTAAACAAAGACTCCTAGAAAGCATATTTGAAGAGGGATTTAGAGCTTAGATTTTAGAATTAGATTTCTCTTTTCCTCAGTTTCCCAATAGCGCTCTACATATATAGAATATAATATATATTATATATGTATATATTATATTTGTATATCTGCAACCCATGCATCTCTTTAGTTAATTGCTTTCAATAGCTGCTGTTGGCAGATATTTTACAATTTCCATTGTGGTTTGCTGGATGATTATGCATAAATTTATTATTAATACTTAATGTGCGGCATTAGTCGGGGTCATTATTGCGGCACAATGACACAAGCAGAAGCAGTAGCCGAAACCCAAATGCACATTCGAAAATATCTGTATCTGTGCAGAGAGCCATGCTGTGTGTGTGTGTGTGTGTGTGTATGTGGGTGTGTGGGTGTGTGGGTGTCCACATTGAATCGTTGACTCTGTCACTGAACTGATTTTATTAGTATTATCGCATAGCAAACACCCAAAGCTAGCAGCAGCAGCGGCTACTGCTCTAACAATGCAATATAATTTATAAATATTTCAAATAAACGACGCAAGCGCAGCATCAATTTCGTTCATTGTCTTTCACTTGACGATTGACTGACTGTGTGTGAGTGTATGTGTATGCTTTTGCATACACATGTGCTAATCACGAGCTAAGCTAGGCAAAGCCTAGCAAACAGGCTTAGAACAAAAGTCAACGCAGCTGCTGCTGCTGCGGTTGCTGCTGCCACAGACAAATACGACGACAACAATTGCTTTAATCTAAGCGTTAATTAGACGCTGCTTCGACCTAGCACAAGCACATCAACATCAGCATCAACATCAACAACAGCGACTTCACCTTCAGCAACAGCTTCAGCTTCAGCTCCAGCTTCAGCTCATAATTATGCTTCATGCCGACTACGAAATTAGCTAAAACAATGAAAGCTGCATTAAAAGCGAGCCTCGACCACAACTAATCCATGCAAAACAATAGCGCAGACCACATCAACAACAACAGCGACAACGACAATAGACAAATGCAGTTGCCTCCGCATTTAATTGAACAGAATTAATTATGTATAGATTTATGAAAATGCCTAAAGCCAACATTATCGCTACCCTAACCATGCCCTATGCTAATAGTAAATGACGAAAAAAAAAGTGAGAGTGCTATTACGGGGAGTGTCTGACCAGGGGATACCTGGATTCGGGGTAAGTGCCAGACTAGGGGATACCTGGGTTCGTTGTAAGTTCCAGAGTAGGGTTCAGGTTAACTGCTAGTCGGATACTCCCCACAAGCACTCTACGATTCTTTTATATATATGTACAAATGCACGAGCACACACATACACAGTCAGACATACACATGAGTTTTACAATGGGAAACTAATTGTTGAATAACTTTTGTTCTAGTTGGACTCTCTTAATCAAATCAAATCCAAACATAAAAGTCACATCTAAATGTGTCCATTTGGCCAAGCGCAAAGCTCTACAGTTCAAATTCTGTGTATTCGTCACAGAAAACTACATAGTAAATTGTAAATATATTTGATTATATCTTATATTTGTATATTATATGATTATATCTGCCTTTTATAAACTAGTCTACACTTTTTCGATAGCTCAAGCTATTATCGATAAGTAAATGCCATGATTTAACGAAAGCTAAGATACTCGTTCCACTTTCAGAAAACGAGCAAACAAATTCCATGAAGTCAAAATTTGTATCTTTAACAATTGGAGCAATTCCGTTATGCCAAACACCCGCACTTCACAATAGTTATAATCAATAAGCCATATCGACAATTAATATAGATTAACCCTGGCAGTCTCCCCAGAACCCTATTTAATTTCACCAAACCAATGATAAGAACACGCTGCTTAAGCGTGCTTTAGACAAGCTGACTCAAAGTTAGACCTTTACATATATATAGAAATATATATCATGTGGGGCATGACTCAGTGGAAGTGGATCAGCAGAAATATTTCAATATACCGTTCCTAAGTCTGCCATAAAGAGTAAAAGTGAGAGAGAGGGGAAAGGGCGAGAAAGAGAAGTCAAATAAAATCTAATCCAAATGGCACACAGATGTTTCAGCTAATGGCATAAACAATTGTCAGGTATTTTGATGAGTTCCATGTAATTCACCGAATAAATGTTTTTTTAGTAATATCTTCATTGTTTATTAACCCGAGCGAAAAGCTAATGTTATTTTTTATGGACTCTATGATCGCGCCAGATGCTTCGCTTGCCAATTATGAGCGGAAAACTGTTTCAGCACCTTCGATAAAAACAGCAGGCAAGTATGCGGTTTAAAATATACATATATACAATATATATACTATAGACATTCATTAAGATAAGTGCAGCGATTAAATGTGTTAATTATGATCGTTTTATTAGAAAATCACGTGAAGTTTTTTTTTAAGTTGGGCCTGTTGGACCATACGACTAACTATATTATATATATATATATATATATATATATATATATATATATATATATATATATATATATATATATATATATATATATATATATGTATATATATATATTGTATACTATCCTATTGTATATCTTCTAATCATACTTTATACTTATCTAATTTTGCCTTAATTATGCGGTTATAGACCAATTTGAACCTTGAATTTGCCCTAGGTTAATATATATAGCGAATTTTGTTGACTTTAGATTTTAAAATTAGTTGAGATAAGTTCAATAAAAGCTTGATCGATGCGTGCTATATACTCAAGACTTTAGCTCTGATAACTATTATCTGATAACTATGTTGGTCAGGCCCGACCAGGAATATATATATATACATATATATTTATATATATATATATATATATATATATACTAGTAAGTATGCATATAGAGAAAGCTTTCAATGAGCAGAAACTGTTTCACTAAACGAGCCAAGAAAAACCCAAGTAACGCCTGTTGGCCCTTGACCTTGACCGGCTCCCGTTTAAATATTTTACTGTTGGCCATTCGGACTCGATTTGCCTGGAGGCATTGCCAGGGCGCCTTTGCCTTTGCCTTTGCCTTTGACTTTGGTCTGTGCTGTTTATGTTGTATCGTTGAATGAAAATTGAAAAATTCATTTTTAAACATTTGTTTACATCGCACCAGGTAAAACACACAGTGGTGTAGCGGGCGGCGGCGGCGGCACGCGTGCTCATGAACTTTAAGCACAAAGTCGAAAAGTTGAAAGATAAATAAGCGTTAACGTGTAAATAGACAACAACAACAACAACAACAAGATCAACAACAACAACGACCGAAGCAACACCAGCAGACGCAAAAAGGCCAAAAATAAACACAAACAATGCCAAATGCAATTAGCAACAGTCAGAAACTGAAGGAACATTCAAATACCCTTACCGAAGCACACAAACTTGACTCGAAATAAACACTGGCCAACAAAACTGTTATTAAATGGAGTAAACTAATTTCAGGCGGAGCTTCTCTAAACAGTCGAAACTTGACTAGCCCTGTCTCAATTGGCTTTCAGGAGACAACGGAAACTTCAATAATGAACAATTTGAATTGTGTTTATAAAAACAATTACGATATCTGAAAACCTCAGTCATCCAATTTATGCCTCCCTCTTTCTCTGTCTGCATATATCTGTCTCTTTTTCTGTAGTTCTCACTGTAGGTTATGCCGTTCTTTGTCTGTCACACTCTCCCGCTCTCTCTCTCTCTCAGTCTCTGTGTTTCCATTTATATCCCTTTCATTCTCTCTGTCTCTGTCTCTCTGTCTTTCTTTTGCTCTCTCTAAGTCACTCACTCCTTATCTGCCAGTCTCTCTATCTAGGTCTTTTGCGCTTCTTTCTTTACTCCCTTTTTCTGTCTCTCACTCGTATTCACTCTCTTTCTCTCTACTGTCTACCTTCTTTGATCTCCATTTCTTTCTCTCTCTTTCCCTATCTCCTTGTCAATCTCTCTCTCTTCCTCTCACTCTGTCTACCTCTTTTCCTCTACCTTTCTCTCTCTCTCTCTTTTTTCACTCTCTCTCTCTCTTTCCCTCTTACCTTTCAGTATTCAAAGAGCTTTCGAAAAACTATACTTCACTTACTAAATCCTGTTGGCCTCTGTGAATGAGTCTTAAATGACGTTTAAGTTTTGCATTATCAAATGGAAGTTCCCAACAAGTTTCTAGGGTTTAAGTGCACTGTGCACCAGTTCTGGCCGGTTCTAGCACATATGCTATCTTTTGTAGAGAGATATTATCGATTTTTGCCAAATATATCTTAATTCTGGTAGATCCCATAACATCTGTAATCTGTTATTGAAACAGGTCGCATTTCTTTCATATTAAGTTTCCAGTTTCAAGCTAAAAAATGATTCATATTCGCATTTTAATCAATGAACTGGTTCATTTGATTGATAAACTAAGTTGAGTCGAGGCATGAAAAACCCATTCATATATTTCTATTATATACAACAATTATATATTATCTTTGCATTAGCATTAAACACGTGTGTAATAGGACTTATAGAGTCGTAAGTCTTTTACGACTTTTACGACTCGACATTTATAAGTCTATAAAATACGAAGTTATCTAAGTTGAGAAGAATTGGGGCTCTAACTCAGCTAAGCTGCTTATCAATTGCATTTTCGCTTTCGAACCAGTTTGCATTCAGAATGTTTCGATTGAATGAAAAATATCGCCAAAGGTTCAAGTGTAGTAGCTAAACACAGCTAACATTATCTGAGATAAATATATATATATACATTAATTATAATTAATTATATATACACCTGGATATCCATCAAAATCAGGCGTTAAAAAGCAACGGCAAAGTTAAGACAAATTGATTTCATGTATATATGTACTTTTTATGTGCTCGGTCAGGCAGTGTACAGGGTATATTTGTCTAATCCAAAGTACTTTAGATTTGCTATATATTTTCTTTTTTTTTTTAATTTGGGAATTTCCATATGTGTTACACAGATACTACATGAATTGATTTATAAAAGAGTTTTTTAATGAAAAACTTATAAATTACAATGAATCTAGATTTGATTTTTGTTTTGCAACGTGAGCGGGTATTGTGCAGTTGGGCTTTACTTGGCGTTGCGCAATGGCCGTGACGAGAACATTGTTAGTAATTGTTGTTGCTGTTAACAAAACATTTTCATTGTTGTTTATTTATATTCAGAATGCCAATCGGTAAATGCTACAGTTTTGGAGCTAATCTGTGTAAGTCTACGCACGGTTGAGATGCTGACAGCTGATGGCAAATGCCAAATGCCAAATGCCATAAAAAACAACAGAGAAAAATATGTCTGCAAAATGTTCGCCCTGTCCATCTGTGTGTGTGTGTGCGTGCGTGAAACAGAAGCGACATGAAACAGAAGACGCCTCGGTAACCCGATATTATCATTAATACGCCAGCAGCTGACAACGAGAGCAGCGACCACAACAATTTGATAAAGTATCTTCGAGAGCGTTGAGAAGTGGCTGTCGAGTGGTCCCAGTGGATGCCCAATGGCTGCCCGCTGGGGTGGGCGGGCAGCAGCTCTCGAAATGTGCGTTTTCAGCTATTTTTAGCTAATTATAATTTATTTTCAAACAAATCTGAAATGGACGGGAAGAAACTTTTGCAGTGCCATCGAACAGAATGCAGGTATTTATATATATAGTATAGATACAGATATATAGTATATACATATATATTTACTTTCAATTAAAGCCAGGCGAAATGGCCAGTCAGGCAGCCAGCCGGCTCAGCCAGCTGCTGTCGGCAGGATAAACTCCCCACTCAAAGTCAAAGCCAAAGTCAAGTCGCACAAGCCAAATGGATGACCCACAAAGTGAAATTGTTTTTGCCAACGGCTCTTTGTGAATGATTTGTAATTGATACTTGATCTGTTGAAGCGTATAAAAGCCACTTTAGGCGTTGCCATTACGTCACCTTGGCTCAAAGTCGCAGTCGCAGTCGCAGTCGCAGTGACAGTCACAGATTTCAGTTCGTTCAGTTTCAGATACAATTCGAGAGGCGGTCCGGGCTTCAGCTCCGGGCAATTGGGTTAGAACAACAACAAGATAAAGCCAGAAAAATACAGAAACAAATACAAAATAAAAACAAAAAACCAAAAAGCACAACAGAATCAAAAAAAATCATATGTGCCCAGAGCCACTATCGAATCTTAGTTAAAATAGCCAATTTGGTATGCTCTATATATATATATATATATATATATATATATATATATATATATATACATATATATATGTATATATATGCTGGGTGTTAAAGCCCCTTTCAACCTATTGAAGTGCAACTCGTATATATTTAACAGCTCTTTTCGAGTTCAATGATCTTTTTACTATATAAATTTGATATTTGCTTTATCGGATTTCAATTATTCATGTTCGGAACGTAAACTTCACGTTCCACGAGTTAGTTTTGGACCAGCGTAACGTCACTTTTCCTGAGCATCGCGAAATGAACAAATTACTTCGAATTCTCTCAGCTTTAATGAACTCTAGAGCTTAACAGCTGCTAAAAGTTGCAGCAATTGAATTCTATGCTCCACTCAAGTCTTGTTGAAAAAATCCCTATGAGAGATCCATCGAACATTGAAGTTCGATTGGCATGTCTGCTCATATAGTTAAAGGACTTTGTATTTTCTTAGAGTATACTAAAAAAAAAAAACTAAATCACAAACTGAATCATACCAAAAAGCGACATCCAACGATTTGAGCGACTGGACAACTCGAAGCTGATCGAGAACGAGCAACAACAACAACATCAACAAACCCGCTTGACTTTGCCTCAAGTTCGTAGCGGAACAGCTGTTTTTGCAGTTGGCGTCGCTGCTGCTGTGATTGCTGCGACGGCTGCGACTGCTGCTGGTGTCGCTTCACGCTTCGGAAATTTTCGAGAGATTTTCAGCGTCAAGCTCGGAATCTGAAACTGGTCTTAAACGCGTGCGTCTCTCAGTCTCTGAATGTGTGTGCCTATGTGTGTGTGTGTGTGTGTGTGTGTGTAATGCGTATATAAATCATAAATTTTTATACGAGTAATTTAAAAGTTCAGCGGCAGCTACAACAACAACAGCAGCAGCCAGAACATTGAATCGAAACGTAATATACTTTTGGCCAATTAATTCTGTTGTTGACTTTAACTAATACGTTGATATTGCAAATCGTGCCCAACATGTGAACTTATAAATAAATAAAAACTCAGCCAGAAGTCAGCGCTGGCAAGTCCGATTCTCACTTGCGGGACGAATTTCAGCTGACAAGGACTCAAGTCAGCTAAGCATAAGCGGCGCACGAAAATTCCCAAAAAGAAATGTGTGAAAAACCGAAAGCAGAAAAAAAACTATGATAAAATGCTGCTTGGTAAATCCCATGCGATTTCCACCTCTCCTTACCTCTCTCTCTCTCTGTCACTCTATCTATCAATATATATTTATCTCTTTCTCTCTATCTCTTTCTCTCTTTCTCTTTCTCTGCTATCCTATCACTTGCATTGCTGCATTAATATTGTCAAATTAAATGGCTACATGCTGGCCTTAGCCTGAGGGTATTTCCCCAAAGACTGCGGCCCTTCACTCGAGCACGGGGAACTCCCACACACAATTAACAGCGTCGGCAACAACAAGTTATAAAAATCAACTCAAAAGCGAAGGAAAAAACTGCTCGCCTGAACAGGTCAATGCGCTTTTATCAAATCAATTTAAATTGATAATTTAGCACCTATTCATATATATTATGCAGATTCTAAAATATAACGAAAATTAACTACTGTTAACTATATTTACGTTAACATAACTATGTTATGTATAGTTAACACTTGACTGCAAATCCTCTGTTAAGCTCAGATTATTGAAGCTTATCAATTTCCTGCCTTAGGAGTCAAATTTATTTATTTTTCTTTTTGAAATAAATAGATAATACTCTAATCAAAATTTATAAAATATATAAATAGTATGACTAGACTTGATTGAGTTCGATTTCCTTTGCTTCTTTCTGTGGATCTGATTTTCGCTTTCCGCGTTCGACTTATGATATTTTTACTACTATTATTATTTAATTTGTTATAAAACAAATCGCTTACATTTCAAAAATACCCACATTTATCGCTACTTAGCGAATTTTGTTGACTTTCCATACAATTTATGGGTCAATCTTTGGCGGGAAAGACATAAATTATATTGAAAATAATTTATAGGCTTTCCTCGTTAGATAGACCAATAAATTATTTGAAGGAAAAGCTATAAACTTTTGCATTTCATGACGGGGTGTAAAAATAGTTGACAAACTGCTCAAAGCAAAAGCAAAAACAATAGAAATATTCAAACCTAATTTGAAACCTGAGCCGAGAAGTGTTTGAGAATAGAATTTGAACACTTTCTATTGTAGTGCTTGGGCTCTGGCACTATAATTGTCGTTGTATGACTTACAGATACGGAGAGAAGATCCACTCATATTTCCCACGCTGCAATGCTCCTGCTCTCATAAATAGCTGAAGCGACATTGTTTGATATTGAGATATGCTTACGTAAGTTAACAGCTGCGTGCTCCACCATAAATTGGATCGCTAGTGATGCCCACCCCATCGGAACAATGCCCAGAAGTCCACCCACCTCGTACGCCTTAACGCTCGGTTTGTCAAACGTCAAGCGAAGTCGTGGTATTGAAATTCTATACGATATTGCACATAACTGCAAATGCACTCACAAGCCCACTGCAAACCTACGTCAGCTAGTACACTGAGCACAAATTGAAACCTACTTGAATTATCTAATAAATGGTATACATGTATGTGTACTCCAAATACGTCATAAAAACCAGAAAGCTAAAGCTTTCTATAGAAACGATTACAAAAAACTCACAAGTGCATGCGAATTGCATTCGAATGACTCAAATGCAGTGAAAGAGTCGGGAGTGACCGACTAGAATATACTACGACCCACTATTTTGGTGTTATTCAGGGTAGTTCAGGCCAGGTTAGGATAGGCTTAGTAAAAGTATTATACTCTTTATATGCCTATAAAAACTTTAGGTAAATAGATCTGTCGATCCATAGATTCATGTATATAGTTATTAACTAGAGTTATCGAATTTTATCGATTGTATTTTTTAATGGCATGAACCATTTCTAAATATTAGTGGTTATAAACACTCAGACTTCAAACTTGGAAAATGTTATATGTAAATGTAAATTTTTAAGCATGGCAACTCGATAAAAATCGATCAATTTAAAAATCGATAATTAGCACAATTCAATAGAAAAGGCTAAATAAAATTTAGCCTTTTTGCCTAAAACTGATGCAATTAAAGACTTTTTCTTAATTCACATTTTTGAACTCTTGTTTGGTTAACGTTGCAATCAGAATTCTGTAAGTAGTTGCAATGCGAACTGTAGTTATTTGAATCATATTCTTGTTGTTTACCATATTGAGAGGAGACGTTAGGGATATTACAGGCAAGCAACACAGCAGACGCAGCAGACGCAATGTCGCATCTGCCACATACAATTTCGATATTGGTATCGATGTTGTTGCCAACTTGCTGCAGGCGGTAAATTGGCTTGTGGCTTGTTGGTTTTCTGCTCTGCTGGCCTGTTGGACTGCTGGACTGTTGGCCTGTTCGGCTAGTTTTCATGTTTTAATGGTCAAGTGTCTACAGCGCCACTAAAAACTGGGGCGGCGAAGGCGTGGCCAGGTATTGTTAACGACTTGCAGCGCACGAGGCGACCATAAAATGCATTTAATGCATTTGGCAAAAAGGAAATGTTTATAGCTAAGTGTCTGCACAGCGCACTTGTGGGAGGCTGATTGCCAAGGTGCCAGCTAACACAGTGCCCAGAGAAAGACCCAAGCGAAGATCACAGCTGAGACACTTCAAGATCGCAAAGCTTTCAAATCCAGCGAAGACCCCAAAGGAGCAGCAGCTGAAGAGCGAAGAATGTGGAGTGTAGAACACAGAGTGTGGAGTTGAAAGTGCCACAGTTGCCACACATTTCAGAAATAGCAAATGTACCCAAAGTGGCAGATCAGCTTTTGGTACACAGATTATACAAATATGTGAATGAATGAATAAAATTCACATTTAAATACAATATTTGAGTTTAAGTCAAAAACAAACAAATATAAAATATATATAATATATTTTTGAATTATGTATGTGTATATTTTTTATGAAAATAATAATTTGAATATTTATCATATATATTTTTGAATTATATGTAAATTTGTTAAAATAAATATTTATATGTATTATACGAGCATACACAAATATTTATAATATAATATAATATAAATATTTATTACAACAAATGAAGATATTGTTTAAATATAAATTCAAAAAAATTCAAATTCATTTTTAAATATATCAATAAATCATATATATATATATATATATATATATATATATATATATATATATATTCAATATAACACACAACAATAATTATGTTAAATATAATTTTGTTTTTTATTTTTAGAAATTTAGTTGAATTTACTAAATTGACTTAAACTGAGATATCATATTTCAATTGAAATTTCAATACCTAAACTAAATTAAAAAATTTCTCAAATGCAACAGTTTTTGCAAATTATACCAGCTAAAAAGTTTGGTCTTTTACTTGAGTAGAGAATGGGTACATTTGCAATGAATTTGGTACATTCGCCTGTCCTCTGTGGTACAAGAGATTGCAATCAAGTGGCAACTGCGGCCGAGAGCTGAGAGCAGGCAGCAAGGCAGCCAGCGATCGTCGCTTCGGCTGGCAGTTTTTGCTGCTGCTGTTGCTGCAGTCGGCGTCGGGAAGTGTAGAATGCAACAAAACAAAAACACAAACAACGAATGCAAAATGAGCAACATTTGTGTTGATGTTGTCGTTGCTGTTTGCTTGTCTTTTGCTCCGCTTAACAGTGAAGAACAGCAAACACGAATGCAAACACAAACATAAACACAGAAACAAAAGCAAAAATGTAAACATATCAACTCACCAATAACACAGACAAAAAAAAAAAAACAAAAAAAACAAAGCGTGTCGCAGGTAAACTAATTAAGAGGTAAACACACAACACAACACAAACACAGTAAAAAAAAGTGAACAAACAACACGAACAAATGCAATTATTATTACAATATTTGTTTATTACGATTATAATGCATAAGCTAAAAATATAAATAGATTAATTACTTTGGAAACCACGTTTTGGACGTTTCTGGGGACTCCAAACTTTCAACGACGTCGCTGTCGCCGTCGCCGTCACTGTTGACGCAGTTGCAGCGACGCTGACAAGAATGCAGTTAAAATAAAAACACACACACTTCTCTTGTTATAATTGTTGTTGTAGCAGTGAGAGAAGTCGGCGAATTGTTATTGTTGTTGCTGTTCTTATCGCACGTCCCTCAGCAGCCACGTTCAGTTTTAAGTTTTGATTGTTTTTTTTTTTTTTTTTTGTTGTTGTTGTTACTGTATTTGACTAAATATTATTATTATTTGTTTTAGCTGCTCTTAGAATTTGTTTGAGTACAATTGCATTTAAAGAAACAACGGGCAAACATTGTTTGTAAACACATTCACTTGGCCGTCAGCAACAAATGACAACACGAACTGAAACTGAAACACGCGCGCATTTTGCGGCACTGATGCAAAATGATGCGCGCGCGAGCGTCACACGTCCGCCTCATTCGGCTTCGTTTTTGTTTCTGAATTATCGATGGCATACATTTGCTTCAAATGGCGCGTTGTTATCGATAACATTTTGGACAGTTTAACAGCTCCAAATACGAACTCTTCACAATTCTGTACACGGACAGTGCCATTCGGAGCTTAACAGTAGGCTTTAATGTTAGCCACACAGGTTCAGTTAACATGCTGTTGGGCGTTATGATATTTGAACTAATTTTATGTGTTTTATGCATAACGAAAAATGCTTAATTTTCAGCTTAATTAATTGATTAAATTATATGAAAACTACATACATTATTGTTGAATTTTTTATAATTTTTTTAATTTTTCATGCATTTATATACATTTATTTATTGTTATAAAAATTTGTATAACTTAATATTTTTGTGGCAAATTCAATTAATATTTCCAGTCATCGAAGAACTCAGAAAATTAAGTTAATTATTTGCGGAACTACCCAAAAAAAAAGACAACATGAATTTCATTGCCGGACGTGACCTGCTGCAGAGCATGCTGCTAATTGGAATATGATTATGATGGTGATGATGACGATAATGCTAATGATGATTGTGCTGGTTGATGATGATGGCAATCAAAAATTATAAACATAATTGCAAATAGAATTTGTTAGCCTTGATTAGTTGAGGCGACCGCTAATTAAAATGCGCTTCTGCTAATTAACTGTTGGTTCGAAATCAAATCATATTAATTTTAATTAAAAAGGACCCAAAGTTGAACCCAGTGAAACTAACTTCCCAGCCAGCCAGCCATTCATCTATCCACATCCGCCCACCACACAGCATTGCCGCATTGGCCAATTCATCAGCGTTTGTCAAGCCAGCAACGTTTATAAATCTTTGAAGCTGTCGAATTAAGTGCAGCCATTCACGGACACGACCCGAGTTCACTGTACCTCCAGCGAGCCAGGCAGCCAGCGGGCCAGCGGGCTGGGTTCCAGGGCAATAATTCTTGGTGTGTGCCGCTGTCAATTAGAAGTTGCTGCGGAGCCCGACTCGGCGGCGTACACAGATCCGAGAGTGTTTGCCTTTTGCTTGACACATCAAATTCAGTTTATATCAAATTAAAAACTTCGCTTTCAGCGGTTTTTGTGCTCCCTTTCAACGGTTGACGGCATATCTGATCCTAAAGAGCGACTGTAAAGTGAATATATATATATATATATATATATATATATATATATATATATATATATATATATATATATAGAGTGAAGGCTCTATTTACGGACAGCTCTCGCAGGCGGACATTTCCAGTAGCCGGAAGAATTTTATAGTCCCAACATTTTTCGCATGATTTTCATACAAAATCCGTTCCCGCGAGCGGACGCTCTCTGAGCCGGACGCGGACACGACTTTTTGAACATTTTTACACTAAATATCTCTGGCAGGCGGAAAAAAAAAAATTAAAAAGGCGAAGCATCGACAATGCTAAAACTGACTTTGAATTAGAAGACGAAGATATTATTCTACAGCAAGTTAATTCAATTAAAATATACAATGAGGCGTTGCACGAAATTGACAGATATAAAGAATTAGCCAGAATTTTATATATGTACATACATATGTACATATTATTTTTTTTAGCGATTTCTTTGTCATCTCCCGCAAGCGGACATCTCCCGTAAGCGGACAAAAATGCTGGTACCGTGGATGTCCGGCCACGGGAGCTTTCACTGTATATGTAAATAAATAAATAGAATAATAAAATAGAATATGTTTCGTTCCATTAATGTTGCTTTATTTAGTTGGGTTTTCCATTTCACTTATATATATCTAGATATATCTTAATTATTCATAAATATTTCCTCATAACTTTTCAGGATATATTTCATAAGATATTTATTAAAATTTCCATTATAAATTCAATATATTATATATATATATGTTATAATAAACAAACAAATTTTTGTAAAATATATAAATTTACTATATAAGAACTTAACATATACATATATAAATTTTAACATTCCTTAACATTAAAATGTTAAGTTACATATGTATATATATTAAATTAACAACAGTAGGCATGATAAGCGATCTATATATGTATATATATATGTATACAGTCGAGTCTCGATAATTCGAAATGGCAAGGGAGCATAATTTTTTACGAATTACAGAGGTTTTCGATTTACCGGGCTTTACATATAACGGGGTTTAAAAAATCAAAATATGAATTGAAGGGGTTTTTATATTTCACGTCGTTTCAACAAATTTAACTTATTAAAAATAAATACAATACACATTCATTTCATTCATTCAAGTATTTAAAAAAAAATTAAACATAAACAAAATCATATTAACGAAAAATTAAGATTTAAAAAAGCTTTTAATTTTCTATTGTTTCATGTTCTTCATACTTATTTTTTTTTATTGCGTTTTCCAAGCTTATTAAATGATCAAATATATTATTCGGAACATTATGATTTGAAATAGCTGATATTATGTCTTGTTTTTGTTAAATTGATAGTGTTTTATGAGAACCTTTACTTGACATTTTCAAAAAAAAAAAAACAAACTGATTTCGCACATGAAGCGACATAAGGCGCCATGCATAATAGTCTGCGAGACCTAACGGTAGTTTAACTTCCAGCAAAATCAAGCATTACGAATTACAAGAGGTTTCGAAACGAAATTACGAATTATAAGAGGCAAGATCATCGCCGAGTAGACAAAAAAACTTCGAATTAAAGAGCGAACCAAAATGTATGGGATTGTTACGAATTAATTAAGTTTTTCAAGAGACCAGCAGTTTCTTACGAAATATTGAGGTTTTCGATTTAGCGGGGTACGAATTATCGAGACTCTACTATATATATATATATATATATATATATATATATATGTATATGTATATTACTGATCGAGTCGATCTAGTTATATTCATTCGTCAATCTGCCTGTCCATCTGTGTGGAAACTCAGAAGTCGACAACTGCTATAGCCACATATTGGAAATTCGAAACGTTTACTCCGATATTTCATTGCATTTTATTTAAGAAAAACGTCTGCTTCGATTTTTAAGCTGAATCCCCTCACGAGCAGAAGCCAGTTTTAATATGCATTCGGTCACAATTCATAAGCAAATAAAAATTGTTGCAATTCAGGGTATTTTCTAGCCATGCACTGCCCACCTGAGCAGCTCTACCTCTTGCAACTCTATCTCTGGCTTGAGCACAGCATTGCAATTGGGTCAAGTCGAGCAGCGCTCATTGCGGCTTGTAAATTTTTTTGCAATGTGCATTCGAGAAAAGGACATTCAAAGCATACGAGTACACTGCAAACAATTTCTATATGGGTTTCCACCTCCTTCATAGAAAACGCAGACTAATGGACTCTTTTTTTTATTTTTTGAATCGCATCCCTAATTTGCAAGGCACAACTAATTTCTCACAGTGCAGCCACAAAGCGTCACACGAAACCTTAATTACAGCTGCACGTTTGACAAATCTAAGAGTCTGAGAATTTGCTGCATCGTTTCATCAGAATGAGAAATGCCTGATGCTTGTGTGTGGGTGCAACAGGTGTTTCCTCCGATTACTTTTGGCCATAAAAGATGGAGAGAGCAAGGAGAGGGGCAATGGAGGTACGCACATGTTGCATGCTCGTATTGCATTGCATCGTTGATTGGGCTGACTAATTGGCGTTGCCAGGCTCCCTTTTACCAGCAAAATGATGCGAATCGAAACCGAAGAATGCAACTGAAAATTGCAGGCATAGCGCCTTAAAACGTGCCCTGCAATTAGCATAGATTTAGTTTGGCTTTGCGGCTTGCAGCTCCCAGCATTCAGCTTCTAATTGGATTCAATTAGAAGAGCTGTGAATACGATTCGTCCAACACAAATTAGTGTAAACTTTATAAACTTTTCTGCTAAACTAATCAAAGGCAGCTGTAGCTCTAGCTTAAACTCCACGCATGCATTAAATTTCATCCGTGGATTAGTTATTTTTGAACAAAATTTAAAGAAAAAAAACTTAAATAATATTTTATTACATGCCAAAAAAAAGCAAAGCAGAGTAAAATGTGTTTCTGGAAATGTATGTAACGAGAGGGGGAGTATAAGTATATGTATTCCTGATCAGGAACGCAGAGATCACGTAAACCACAAGAGCTAGAGATGTGAAAAAAATATATAGCTACGTTTAGAAAACAAAGCAAAATTATCGATAATAATAATAATAATAATTATCGATAATAAGCAAATGGATTGTCTTAGCTAAAAAATTATAAATTTGTATTGTATATGGTATAAACGATATATATATTATATTATTAAATAAATATATGACTTATTTCATGATCGATAAAAATCGATAATTCTGCTTCGTTTTGTAGCCCTAGCTTGTATTCCGTACGAGTTTGAAATTCCTCATATACCATGTAGATTTCTGTACTTCATATAGAACATTTTTAATATTTGGATTTTTAATACCACCAGTCTACACTCCCCCTCCTCCCTCCCCTCTCCCAACCACTAAAACTACCGAAAAACTGTGTAAAATACTGGAGACTTGTGTTTCGACAAATACACACATATGGTTCAGATAATCACGCTCTAAAAGCCTGATTACTAAAGTTTGACTAAAAGAAAAGTTATTCAAATTCAACAAGTTTCCATGCAGCTCATGCGCAGCTGTGTGTGATTTTCTGAAAATGTTCTGCAAGCAAGGACATATTACATTAATGGAAGAGGAAGTTTTTATCTAAAGAAATGATTAAAGTAAGGAAATTGAGAATAATTAGCTGCGATTGTTAAGCCTTTCGCTTCTGGATGTCCTTGTCGTAGGTGTCCTTGTCGAAAGTGTGCACTGACTCGCTGGACGGAGCTGTTCGGTGTAAATCTCACTTAGATTTCAATTAAGGTTCGGGTTGCTACACACAAAGAGTGCTTGCATATCAACTGTCATCAGCATCATCTAAGCTTAGTCATGCAGCAGCAGCTGCTGCTGCTGCTTCCCAGGTAACGATGAAATGCGTCAATGACAGCAGCAGCGGCAGCTCAACATGTGGCCTGGTTGCAGCTACAGAAATAGACAGAAAGATTAACGCATCGAGGATATAATGTTGTGATGCTTGCTTGATGCTGTTACGAGGACGACCGTGTGTGGCACTCCCCCCTCCGTCTCCTCCCCATATCTCGCACTCTATCTCTCTCTCTGCTTCTCGCTATAAATATATTTATATCTCTGTTGATTGGTTTGTCATCATGAAGACGCCTGTGCACTTTGAGCGCATTGAAATATTAAAGTCTTACATAAATTTAGCCATAAAGCTTCAAGCTGTTGCACCCACGCACACGCACAGTCGCCTCTCGCCTTGCAGGCTGCAATTACATTTATGACTGGCGGGGTTATGCGGCGTATGCGTATTTATTATGCCGCGCGCATAAAAGTATGCTATAAAATTTTGTGAAATTTTCAAGTGTCGCGAGCATGTTCGAATTTGTTGCCCAAGATTCTGTAAACTTGAGGAACATATTGAGCCACTCCAGTGGCTGACATCAATTGTGAACTGAAAGGTTGTGCAGCAGCAAAAACTGCGTAAAAATTAAGGCAACAACGAATTTGTCATTATTTTGCGTGGATTATTCCGTACCAATGAGCGATGATGAATCAACATATTAAACGTTGAAAAAGCCGCACAGACCTCACACAACGTACCAAATTTATATGCGATGAGGTGGCGTCTTACGACATGCGTGAATTCCATTTCATTTCATTCGTATGCAAATATTTCCCTTACTCAAACTCTCTTTGTGTGTGTGTGTGTGTGTGTGTGTATGCGTGTGAGTGACGCCATTTTGTGCTGCACATATTTTGCATGTGTGCATGTGTGCGTCTGCTTAATATTTGTCACTTCAAGCCTTAAAGTAATAAGTGAAAATCAAGTGGCACGCTTCGGGGCCAAGGTCCCCACTTTAATTGGCTCACACAAATTGATAATTGAGTCAAACGATAGCATTGTGACTCTGCTGGCTAACATCGCCCCCATCGCACTGCGCGGGCGTTCGTGTGGCACACGATTAACAAGAGCCATTGATAAACATGAAATGCGAGTCGTGGACGAGGCAAAGCTGCGCTTTTCAAAGGCACCAAACAAAAGTTCTTTTTCTCTTCTCTCACACACAAGGACAAACGCATGCATTCAATGCCAGCGGCTACGCGGTGCTGCTGCTGGTCGGTGGTGCAGCGGCCTGACTATGGACGCTCTGCTGTGCCATGAAATGAGTGTGTGTGTGTGTGTGAAACTCGTGCCGTGTGAAACTCGTTCGCCTGCAGCTTAAAATTTAATATACAGCCTTCATATGGCACGTGGGGTGCCAAAGCTCCTCCATTTCCATTTCCATATTTTCAATCTCTATCACTCAGTAGGATTGTTTGGCTGACTGAATAGTGGAGTGTGTGTTTCGAGCTCTGGACCAACCAAAGGTTGCTCTTTATAAGAGTAAGCCAACAGCTTGCCATTTTCAATCTCTATCACTCAGTAGGATTGTTTGGCTGACTGAATAGTGGAGTGTGTGTTTCGAGCTCTGGACCAACCAAAGGTTGCTCTTTATAAGAGTAAGTCAACAGCTTGCCATGGTGGGCTCAGCGAGTATCCGAATTCTTATTGCTAACCACATACAAATAGTGGAAGCGCTCTTGTCAATTTTCTTTATTATTTCTGCACAATTGGCAGATAAAAGTTAATTTATAATAAAATGGCAAATATCATTAAATATTTTAAAATTTAAATATGATTAATATTTTAGACAGCTGAGTAACTATAATTATTGAAAATGGTATTACTCTTATTAGGTCATCCGACATTAGACGCCACAGATCTTCAAGAGATAATATAATAAGCAGCTAAAAAGTGAAAATTTAAACTGCTTAGAATTATTATTATTATTTATTCAATTAAAATTTCGAAAATACCTTAAATAATCAATACCTTCTGGTAATAATATATTCCATATGTATAATAAGAGTAGAGAGAGAAGTGACCACCATCAGTTTAATTGATTAGCCAAAAGAAATTTATTTATTGATCCACATTGAGAACAAGCAAAGGGAATTTTCCTGCACAAATTGTAGTGCAATTAATGAATCAGTTTACTTTGATTCCAGCTAAATCTAAGCTCGTAGTTTCTCTTTGCTGCTCTTTCTCCCTCTATCCCAGGCTTTCCATATCTTTCTCTATCTCTCTGTCTCTCTCTTTTTCTTTCGTTTCTGCCTCTCTACTTCTCTCTATTATAGTACGTCTGTCTCCCTCTTTCCCACTCTCTCCCCCTCTCTCTCTCTCACTCTCTCTCTCTCTCACTCTCTCTCTCTTTCTCTCCCTCTCTCTACGGACATATCATTCTCCTTGTTTGATTGTACATCAGCCCAGTGCAGTCATTCGGCATCAGATACGAAATCAATTTTGCGAATATAAAGAACTTCGAGAACGTCAAATCAAATTAATTCAACCATGCAATCAGAGCGCAGCAAAAGAAATGCAGCCTTCGGCTGGCAGCTCATGTTGCGCCGCCAACGCGCATTCACAAGCAACTCAAGGTCAGTACCAGGGGAGACAACTGTAACGGGAGCATAAACATTGTTATGGCTACGTGAAGCCAAACACACATTACTGAAATACATAACAGGAATGAGATAATGCAGCGCAGGCTAGGCCACAGCGCAGGAGCGCTAAGCATGAAAATGGTTATCAAATAAATTGAATATGCACAGAGGACACACACAGTGAAGCTTTAAAAATGTTGTCAATAAACGTTAACTTTAGTAAGACTGCTTTAGTTGAAAGTGCCCCGATATCCCATACCCTAAGCTAGAGTTGGAGTTATACCCGAAGCTGTATGCGCTATTAGTCATCATCTTTACGTACTTTAAGGGAATCGATACAATAAATTTTATCGATAGACTTCCAACTAAAATTGATATCGATTTTTATCGACTTAACAGAAATTAATTACAAAACTATCGACCTCTTGAGGCAAAGTTAATATGCCTGTTTTCTAAGAGGCACTAAGGGATAAACAAAGTCGGATATGGTCAGCTTGACTTGGCTGTTAATCCTTATTGAGCATGTGGAATGTCAACTGTAATTACCTTTAAAGAAGCTAAATCATCAGAACTATCATAGATTTATATTTCTCTCTATCTTTATCTATATAGGATTAATAGCAATTCATATATATAGTTGTAAGCTTCAGAACTATATTTATTATATTGGTTTATATTAGCAATGAATACATAATAAGTGCATATAAATTAAGGATTTTATTTCTCATTTTGCGGACTAGAAACAGCACTCATTAATATTTACAATTGAGCCGGGCAAAGGAACAAAGTGGAAGACTGAGCTGTGTGGGGGTTGAACCACAGACAACAAAGGGGGTTCAACGAGCAGAGTTTGACCAGGACTGCCCACGCTTGACCAGGACTGACCAGGGGCAATCGACAGAATAACAGAAACTAAAACAAAAACAAAAACAAAACGTAGAAGCACATTTAAAGAGAAGTGTTTGATGTCGTCGTTGGCTCCTGGCTTTCAGTTAGGGACATGCGAGACACTCGTACAACTGGATGAATGCGACGTGCGTTTAACTGAGAAATAGAACGACATCCGGCAGGAGGTTTGCGGGCTTATATAGACGTGCCTAGGGCCAACAGCAAACAGCCAACCGGTCATAAGAGCTCTAACTACATGCACAATGAGTATGTGTGCACGGGTTCGTTTGCCTGGGCCACAATTCTACCCGCTTTCCTGACTGTCTCTTGCCTCGTTGCCTCACACATTTGGAGCATCGTTTTTCTTCATTGTAATAGCCGAAAAAGAAAAAAAAAACAACGAACTGACCCAGAACTTAACAGCCCACTGGAGAGGTCGAGAGGTTCATACGAAACTCACGTGCCTCGCGCGTAAATTACAAAGAAAATTTGTGTAGCTCCAGCGCTGGCTCGTTGGCCACTCAGTTGATGATGATTTGTATAGCTCCCACGATGCCATTTAGCTAAGATCTACATCAGATGAGAACAAAGGGCTTGCAAATCTTTGTGGAAATTAGACCGGACTAATTGACTGACTAGATTACCTGGCTAATTTATGGATGGAGTAAGTGATTGATTGACTCTCTAATTGACTGACTATCTGCCTGATTGATACTGCTTAACCGATGCTGATTAACTCAGTGGTTTTGGACTGGATTACCTGACTAATTTACGGATAGAGTTAGTGATTGATTGACTGTCTAGTAGAGTGACTTTCTGAAGCCCTGATGGACTGATTTACAGAATGACTGAGTAACTAACTGATTTACTGATTGACTGGTTCGTAGACTGATTGGCTGATTGACTAAGTAATTGACTGGTTGACTGGAGTGGGTGACTGACTAAGTGATTGACTGATTGATTAATTGAGTGACTGTTTTACTGATAGGCTGACTGATTGACTAAATAGGTAACTGACTGGATTATTTAACTAATAGAGTGAGTGACAGATATAGTGAGTGATTGACTATCTACTTCAGCGACTTTCTGATTGAGTGACTGATTGACTGAGTGAATGACTGATTGGATTACCTGGATTATGAAAATTACCAATGTAAACTTACACAGACATGCTGTATATGAGTACAGGGGCGCGCGTGTGTGAAACCAATAATTAGCAAAATGGATGCCAAATCGAAGGCAGCCCTGAGCAAGAGAAAAAACGCACAGAGAGACAGTCTGGGGGAGGGGTTTAGAGAGGGGGAGGTGGTCAGTAGTTAAAGTAGCAGCAAATGCTTTAACACCAAACAAGTAGAAGAAGATGAGCAGACAGAAAGCGATGAAAAAAAAAACTGGAACAAGATTAAGGGGCCACAAACGACATTTTGACTGTCAGCTGCGTGCGTGCTGCGATTTGTGGCAAACACGTACGGGGCATGGCCATTAAGTGAAAGTTGGTATCCGAGTAGATTAAAATTGAATTAGGCGACCAGCAGCAGCAATCGGAGTAGCAGCCGAAACTTAAATGTCCCCAGCATATGGAGGCCTCAAATGCTGACACCCGACGAATGGACACTGAGATCTGCTTTAATAACAATGGACTTCAACGGCCAGCAAAAAAAAG